>JAOSBP010096466.1:0-570463 GCA_027563825.1 Erythroxylum mucronatum | reverse complement strand
GAAGAAGAAGAAGAAGAAGAAGAAGAAGAAGAAGAAGAAGAAGAAGAAGAAGAAGAAGAAGAAGAAGAAGAAGGAAACCCATTCATAAGAATTAGAAGTCTGAAAAACAATCTATAGGAAAGGCATTCTCATAAAAACTTTTGTCCCAGCCCACCCAGACACGCAAAAAGGGTGTCAAGAAGCACCTTTACCGTCGTCCCACTCGCCTCCCATGGGCACGTCCACCGGATCTAGCATTACCTGAACTTGCACCTCCGCTGGGACCTCCACTTGGTATAGCCACATGAACGCCACCTTCGCTATCGCTGCTGTTCTCATCGCTATGCTCAGCCAGCTCCCTGCTCAGCCCACTGCCACTGACGTTGCGATACATGGAAGGGTCGCCAGGCATCTCGGTGATGGGGACCCTCACAGATGAAGCCTCTGCGGACCCAATTGACGGAGGCACTCTTCGCACTGATGAATAGGAAACTGCAGCTGGTCCAGAGAAACCACGGCCGGAAGAATACTCGCGAGGGCCAGCAGTCTGGTAGGCGAAAGGGTCTCTAGAGTCTCTAGCAGCGTAGAGATTGGTCACTGACGAGGCTCGAGACCGTGGTGACCAGTCTGGATCGTCAGGCAGCGACCGTTCGCTCCGCACCGAGCCACGCGACTCTGGCCTGTAGATCTGGGACACGTCGATGGGATAAGGTGGAGACACGGATGATCGACTGCTGCCCACTTGATCTCTTGGGGAAGTTCGTGAGCCTTGTGATGAAGATGCCGGTCGCCCAGGTACAGCAAAGTATCCAGCAGAGTCTGGAGAAACGCTGCTCTCTTGCAGCGGAAGAGAGCCCCGCTTACCGGACTTTGACGAAACCTTTTGCTTGGGTGAGACCGTCTTGGACCCGAAGAAACCTCCACCACTGCTCTTTTTCTTTGATTTGCTCGCAGGGGCAGGGGCAGGGGTAGCAGCAGTAGCTGGTAGTGCAGGACGAGCCGAAGCAGGAGCTGGCGCAGCGGTCGAAGCCGCAGAGGCAGAGACAGATTGTCGTGGTGATGTGTGAGAGATTCCTCTCCGAGCTTCTTGTCTCTCCAGGGCATCCAGCTCCTCGCGTGTCAGTTTTACTCCAGACTCGCCACGCAGCTGCGCTCTCCGTATGCGCCGTAGTGCCCGCGCCGCCAGCATCTCCTCCTTCTCCCGCATCTCTGCCTGCCATTGCTCATCACGTTGGTCGTGTGCCAGATCGTCGTAGTCATCACCGTACGCCAGACCATCGTACTTTGGTCCCGGATGCCGCTGCCTCAGTTGTGGATTAAAATATGTAGAAGAATGTGTGTCCTGAACGAAATCGTCGTGCTCGCTGTCGTCACTGCCGAGCTCCTGGAAGCGGTTCTGCTCCCACTGCTCGCGCGCATAGGCTTCCCACTCGTCCCTACCCCTCCGATCCAGATGCCGCGGTGGTCTTCCCCAAGGGGGCACCCATTGAGGAGTTCGCGGCCGACCACCTAGACCGCCTCCTCGGAAAAAGCCGACTCGATGGGCTTGTCCATAAAGGACGCATGGCCCAGGATGGAGACACCGGCAGCGCCAATCAGCCACAGCACCGTCCCCACAGGGTTGGCGAAGATGGTGAGCGGGACGGCGATGCAGACAAGGCCTGTGTAGAGCTGTGCGGTTGTGGCACGGAAGAAGCCCACGTCAAGGTCTGCGCCCCCGAGCCTGCCGATACCCCACATGCCGGCGATGATGATGACCATGTCCATCAGCAGATAAAAGTTGGTCAGCAGCGCATAGATGGCCAGCATGACAAAGACGACGGCATAGTTGCTGGAGAAGTAGCCGAGATTGTAGTTGACGCGGTTCTGCACCTCTGAGAAGTTCTGCGGCTTGGACAGGCGCTTGAAGTCGAGAAACTCGCCGATGGGTTTGAGGTTGGCGAAGCGACTTGTGATGGACTGGCTGCCGATGCCTTCGAATCGACTACCTAGGTTCAATCGAGACGTCAAGGCGTCGATGGGTATGTTGATGCGTGCCATGGCCTTTTGAGCTTCAGAGAGAGAGAGACTTGCGGATCCTTGGGGATGGATGGAAGAGATGCGATCGAAACAAATCAAGAGTGGAGGAGAAGCGGAAACATGGACAAGCAAGCCAGAGCAGAGATGAAGAAAAAAAGAGAGAGCGCAAATTACAGGCAGCAATTTGAAAAAGTTTAGACAGCGAACATGACAAAGGGGGCCAGATAGGAGAAAGTCAGCAGCCAAGCCCGTCGGACCCTGATTTCTCGGCATCAGCCTCAATCCCAAAAATTATTTCCCTTTTGGCCCAACTTTTGCTTCCTGCACGTTAATCTCCTACTTTTCAGTCTTGTTTCTGTTTGATTCCTGTGTTCAGCATTGCAGTGAGCACAGTCTCCCGCGATGCGTTTCCAATTGGCGTCTCTCTTGGTTTTCCTGGCGCTGGCTGGCCTGTGCCTTGCCTGGACCAAGGAAGACCACGAGATCTTTAGGCTGCGCGACGAGGTGCTGGCGCATGAAGGCCCCAATGTGACATTCTACTCGTTCCTCGGCGTCAAGCCGTCAGACACCAACGACGAGATCCAGAAGGTGTACCGAAAGCGCTCCAAGCAGCTCCACCCCGACAAGGCGATTCGCGACACTCTGGCACGGCGCGCTACAGAGAAGCAGAAGCAGAAGGATGGCAAAGTTGGCGTCAAGGTGGTCAAGGAGGCTTCGTCAAAGGAGCGGGCCAGGGTCACAAAGGAGGTCACTGAGCGCTATGCAAGACTGACTACCGTCAAGAATGTCATCTTGGGACCTGAGAGGCAGCGCTACGACCACTTTCTTGCAAACGGTTTCCCCACATGGCGTGGCACAGGATACTACTACGCTCGTTTCCGCCCTGGTCTTGGTTCTGTCCTGTTCGGCCTGCTGATTGCCGTGGGTGGCGGTGCGCATTACTTTGCACTGTACATCAGCTGGAAGCGTCACAAGGATTTCGTGCAGCGATACGTCAGCCACGCTCGCAAGACTGCTTGGGGCAATGAGAGCGGAGTGCCTGGTGTTCCCGGTATCGATAGCACTGCCCCAGTCGCCATTCCTGAGGATGACTCTGCCCAGGAGCAGCCAATGGCTCTCAATCGCAAGCAGAAGAGAATGCAGGAGAAGGACAGCAAGAAGAAGGACAAGTCCAGGCCGTCGGCTCGTGCTGCCAGGAGGGCTGGCATCAGCTCTCCGGTTGCGGCAGAGCCAATGGATGGACCTCAGGGCTCCAAGAAGAAGATCCAGGCCGAGAACGGCAAAATTCTGATTGTTGATTCGGTTGGCAACGTCTTCCTTGAGGAGACTACCGAGGAGGGCGATACCCACGAGTATCTGCTTGATGTGAGTCTTTTCCGTTTTCCTTGAGTGCTTTTAAACATCATTGACACGCTCTATTCTAGCCCGAAGAGATTGCATGCCCAACGGTCCTCGACACGGCCCTGTTCCGCCTGCCTGTCTGGCTATACTCCCAGTCCCTTGGCCGCGTTATTGGCAAAGGCCCAGTCGACGAGTCCTTACTTGACGGCGGCGAAGAGCTGCTGGTGCGCGACCCGGACGAGCAGTCGGAGGAGCTGCTGCACAGCGCCACGGCCATCAACCCAAAGGCTGAGACGCGGCGGCGCAGCAAGAAGCAGCGCCACTGATTTTTTCCTTGCTATATACTTTTTTAAAAAAAAGTCAAGAAGAATGAATCCAGTGAAAGAATGAATTTTCGTTGCTTCGCGTAGATTTGAGCTATTAGTGATTTCCAAAGATGTCTTGTCTGGTGATGATATCTTTATGTGGCTCTGTCTATCAATACCATATAGCCAGACTCTTTTGTCATTCTTCACAATAGGCTCTTTAGTTTCTTGTCCAAAAAAAACGAGGATGATTCATTCGTCTATGTACAAATACAAAAAAAAAAGGCTAAAATCACATGAACGCACTGGCTACCTTGAGCCCTGAGCTGAGCCAGCCTCCTCCTCCACCTCCACCACCAAATCCTCCAAGCCCTGGGTTCTGGCTGCCATACCACGCATCGTATCCACCCCTCACGCTTCGTGCTGCGTCTCCCATGCCTACCAAGTGCTTCAAACCTTCAGGTAGCGACACGCCCATGCCTCGCGCCAGATTGTGCAGCGCACCCCCTGACACCAGCGCCATGGCAATGGGCAGCAGCACCTTGACGGGGTTCTTGCGGATGTAGCGATACAGATCGGCCAGCAGGCGCTTGACCTTGGCCACAAGTCGCGAGATGTAGCCGTCGCGCGACCGCCGCTTGTAGTAGGAGGTCGAGCCGCCGCTGCGGGACGTGCTGCCTCCTCCTGCACCAAAGCCGCCGCCGAAGAAGTTTGAGGCCGCGGGTGCGGAGCGCGAGGAAGAAGAGGAGCCGACGGGGCGCGTGTAGACGTAGCTCTTGGACTTGCCGCTGGAGCTGCCGTGGCGCGAGCTCGAGTTGGGGATGATGAAGGACATTGTTGGAGTCTTTTGTGCTCGTCTTTGCTGTAAAGATCTGGTTGAAGCTGTGCTGCTACTTGTGGATCATGGAAGAAGTCGAAGCTGTATCTGTGAAGAGCTTAGGCCTTTGTCCGTCGCTTATTGCCCGTAGAATAGTTGCTGAGATTGAAAGCCAGTGACGACACCGCCCTAGATGAACTTGCAAAGAGCGCGCCCGCCTGATCAAAAAGAAGAATAACAGTCAAAATTCCTCTCCTCGCCCTCTGTCAATCGATTTGCGCAGACTCCAGACCGCCTGTTGCAGGGGAGAGAAACTTTTCTAGGGGAGCGCCGAGAGAAAAGCAAGTCCGTTGGTACTACTGCAAGCTTGTCTTTTCTAGAGCTACTGGCCCGCCCGCAAAAAGCGAATGGGGTGGCTGGGAGAAGGGGAAAGTCAAAGAGCCGCCGATCGAGTGCAAAAGTGTTGGCGTCGTGCTGATGGAAAAGATAACAGATCTTTCTCAGCACTGATTGAGTTAGCGTGCATGGTAATGGTCTTTGCAGGAGAAAAATCCAGCAGGGAAGCTTGAGACCATAGAGACATGTGATTTTGGTTTACCGACAGAAGAAAAAATGGCACCGACAAAAATAACAGTCTTGATCTCTGGCAATGGATCCAATCTGCAGGCGCTCATCGATTCCATCCGGCAAAAAGAACTTTTGGCCGACTGCCAGATTATACGGGTGCTGTCCAACAAGAAGAACGTATACGGACTGCAACGAGCAGAAGAAGCAGGCATTCCAACCGCCTACCACAACCTCTTCAGGTATGGAAAAGACTATCCGCCGACAGCAGAGGAGGCTGTGACGACAAAGTACGGCAGCGAAGCACGTAGAAAGTATGACGAGGACCTGGCAGCCATTATACTGAAGGATGAGCCTGAGCTGGTCGTCTGCGCTGGCTGGATGCACAGTGAGATTTATATTGGCTCCCGATTGAATCACAATGACAAACCACCTGACAAGATGTCTAGTACTATCTCCCACGTTCCTGGAGCCCATGGAGGGTGCCAAGGTGCCGGTGATCAACTTGCACCCAGCACTGCCAGGGGCCTTCAACGGCGCCCAGTGAGTCAATTTTGAGGATGCGCAATATTCAGTGACGAAGTGCTGACTTCTCTGAAGTGCCATAGATCGGGCATTTGAGGCCTATCAAAAGGGTGAGATCAAGCACACTGGGTGTATGATACACTACGTGAGTCCAAGTCTTTGCTTCTGAGCTATCATTTCAATTTTTTTTTCTCCCGAGAAAACAAATGCAACCAAGTTTTTTGGTGGCATTTCTCAATCATGCCGGACTGATAAAGGGAACAGGTCATTCAGGAAGTCGACATGGGCAAAGTCATAGTCACGGCAGACGTCGACATCAAGCCACAAGACACGCTAGAAGATCTGGAGACGAGGATGCACGAGACAGAACACAAGCTCATCGTCAAGGGCACAAAAGTGGCCGTTGAAAATCTTCACCACAGCTAGTTTGGAAAAGATATGCTTCCAGAAGCTGAGCCTTGTTTTCTAATAGGAAAAGCAGATGGAAGATTATATGGTAACGGATCATGTCATCACTGGGAACTCCTTCTTGAAAACTACGGATATGTTGAACGGTACCACTAATGTCAAATTGGTCGCCCAAGCAATCTATTCTAATTACATTCAGATACTCAATTGAAATTAGAGACGAAACAATAAATGTCCAAATGCAGCTTTGGTGCACAGACCACAAAACGTCACCCCAAGTCTGGACCAATGGATGCGCCGATCAGCGACTCGAGCTACCTTTTCTTGGACGTCAACTGCTTTTTGACAAGCTTCCACTCTGGCCTCAACAGTGCATTTTCTCCCTCCACTGCTGGGGACCTCCGCCAGGGCCCATTGAAACAGAAGATCCAAAAGGCCCATGGAGACCGATGACTTCCACTCGCGGGAGAACCGCAAGCTGCGGCTCAAGCCACTGCCGCTGTCCTCGCTGCCGCCACACCCATTGATTGTGCCGACGACGCTCACAAATGTCCCTGCTGGCACGCGCGTCAGCAACGGCGCAGGCCAGCCCGACCTACGCGCCTTCACGGCGGAGCTCCTGCGCGAGGCTCTCGATTTTGCCGACAAGGTGGTGCCCCAGACCTTCGCCAACAAGGGCAAGCCCAAGGCGTCGGCACCCGCAACGGCCCACGTGCAGATGCTGGCCAGTGATCTGATAAGTGGCGAGTACTGGATCGCGCGGCGGAGCCTACACGAGAACGCAGCGGCAGTGGGCACCGCGACCTTTGACGAGTTTGTTGCGGGCCTCTACGACGACCACAGCGAGCATGAGAGGGACTACACGCCAGACTGCTACGACGCGCGGCGCGTGATGCGCTGGTTCGAGGGCGAGGACTTTTCGCAGAGCATCGCAGAGTTCGAAGATGTGCACCTTGAGCTGTATGAGATGGCGCACAAGATGCCGCCCCCGCTGCAGAACCGCGTCTTTGCCGTGCTCGTGGCTCGTGCAAAGGTCAACGTCGGCCACAAGGGCTTTGTGCTCGCCCAGGTGCCCGTCGCAATCCCAGCAGAATTCAAAGAAGCATTCTACAGCAGCGGGCGCAACGTCAAGGAGGCCTCCGACTCGGTGCAGCGCTCAAAGGTCATCATCGGCCAGTACGCCAGCGTCGAGCGCGTCAAGGTCGGCGATGACGGCAAAGTAGCGTGGGAGACTGCTGTAGCCAGCGATGCAAAGGGCTGGCTGCCCATGTCTTTGCAGAAATTGGGTGTGCCTGGGGCCGTGTTGAAGGATGTGGGTCTTTTCATGGACTGGACGGCCAAGCGGAGGAGATAATAGTCCCTTTTCTTTTATTTCTTTGTAGATATCCACAGTTCCCCATGTCTTGTCGTTGATAGTACACATTATTGGCTCCGATACACTTGCCGAGTGTTTTTTTCTTCTTCTTTCATCCAAACCAGCCTCTCCACCATGATGACCATGCGGATTTTGGTGTATTCCCTTCCTCGTCGGGCAACACCCCTTGCTGATGGTATGCCAGAACACGACTTTCTAGCTGCTGCAACTCGGCAGTCTTCTGGGCCATGATATCATCGGTGCGCATCTTCTCCCACCCGAAATAGCAGAGCTGGTAGGCGAGCATAGCGCCCAGGAACACTTTGGCGAATGGCCGCGACAGGTTGCGATACGCCTCCATCTGCAGCTGTTTGTTAGCGATTGTCTCTAGAGTGAGCATTTGGGTCACAGAAAAGACTCACGCTTGTGGCAGAAGAGCTCTTTGGCGGTTGTTGCGGTTGCGGTTGTGGTTGCGGTGCTGCTGGCGAAGGGGAGGATGTCGTCGTCGATTCCATGCGCCGTGCATTTGGCTGCATCAACCTTCTGGCGCCTGACGGCCTGCTGAAGCCAGCATGCCGCCACATGCCTGTTGCAGTCCGCCGTACAGTCGACATGTCTGTTGTTGCGTCAATTGACAGTGGTTGGCATATCGTGAAGAGAAGAGACACTCTCTCGGCGCATCACACGCCGAGCGGGTAGGACCCTTCCCCAGAGCTGTCCGCTATAGGGAACTGTTTGGGGGCTGCCCATCGCAAGCTGGCCACTTTGCATACCATCCTCTGTTCGATTTTCTGGACAATTGGCTACAGAAGCTTCTCGATTGATGTGACAGCTGGCTCCCAAATCCTTCCTTTCTTCGTCTCTGCCTAGAGCCAGCATCTGGCCAACTGGCCTCTTTTTGGGAAGCTATCCACACATACACGACCATATACCTGCAACCTTTCTATTTGACTGGACGCAGACGTAGAATAGTTCCTTGCTGCAGAAGACCCAGCAAGACAGCACATCACCATAATCTTTTAGTCTTATTTCCTCATATCCTTCAAAATGGTACGATCATCCGTTGTTTAGTTAACGATTGCTCCCTTCTCTCTGCTATATCTTTCTGCCTGCACACAGATCCATTGGACTGACACAAACTCGAAAACAGGTCCAGACTCCCGCCCAGCGTCGCGCAAATGAGCGGTTCCACAACCGCGAAGAGGCAAAGATGGGTTCGCTGAGACCAGCAAAGGCAGACCGCGAGTCGCGCGACAAGATGGAGATTTCGCGCAAGTTCAACAAGAAACAGACGTCGCCCATCAGTCGCAACCTGATGCTGCTGCTGGTATTTGTGCTGGTGGGCGGGCTGGTGCTTGAGCTGATCCGCCTCTTCTTCTGAAAACAGGGAGGCTAGTCAAGAGAGGGGAAAGCTGCAACAGAGACAAATCAAGGTGGATCTTGTCTGATGTTCAGTCTGGGAATTTTCCTGAAATGCGGTGCCATGCTCGAATTGACACTGCCTTTTCTATATCTGTGGGCCAACCACCTATACCGACAAGTACGGAGAATCACAAATGGAAAGGGTTCTTGGAAGAAAGGAGATACAGGAGAGGAGAGATGAAGTGGAGAGGCTGCAACAAGATACTGACTTGGGTACTTGTAGGGGAATAAAAGCAGAGGGGGAGAAGAAGATACATCTATCCACAGAGAGCACAGAGAGGGAGACAGCAGACCAAAAACACCCATGAAATTTTGGCAGAGCAAGGCATTTTAGCGGATCACCACAAAAAGAGATACCAAATACAATTGAAAGAAGAAAAGAACTACTGCACAATCTCCAGCTCGCCCAGACGCTCCTTTGCAAACGTGTCCTTCCACGTCTCCCACAGCCGCTGCAGCTCGCCAATGTACTGCCGCTGTATTTCTGCGACGACGGCCTCGCTTGGGTTTTGCTGCTGCTCAATGGCAATGGGCCGCCCAAACACTATGTTGATGGGCCGCCGGTACGGCAATAGGCCAACGTCGTAGTTGAAAATGCCGCGCGCGTGGAACAGTGGAATCGTGAAGCCGGCAATCTTCTTGACCAGCATCTGCGCCTTGTAGACGTAGGGGTGCTCCTGTGAGTTGACTTGTTCATACAGCTCATTCTCGCCAAACGCCAGCACTGGCACCAAGTCGGCGCCGTTGCGCATGGCCAGCTTGATGAAGCCCTTGCGGCAGTTGAGCACCAGCCGCAGGTAGTGTGGTTCCGCCTTCAGAGACTCGCGCGCGCCGCCCACGACAATGGTGATGGCGCGACCCATGCCTTCGCCGTTGATGCCGCCCTTGTTGAGCAAATTCTCGCATGACTCCTTGCTGACTGATGCAAGGCCCAGGCGCAGAGCATGGTCCCTGTACAGAGGAATGCGAAAATTGGAGTCGAGCGTCAGCAGAGTGTTGGTGATGCCAGGGAAGAGCTGCGAGAATCCCATGGCTTCTGTGGCAAAGGCTGCGAATGCACCGTGCGAGATGATGCCATGTGGGTGGTATCCGAAAATGTACTTTCTCGTCGGCTCAAGCTCCTGCGTGCGATGCAGCCTGGCGGGAAAGTAGGACGCAAAGAGTGACCACCATGACAGTCTCCGATACCATTCAGAGCGGTAGCGCAGTGTCCCATCTGTGCCAGCATTTGACAGGAGACAATAGACCATGTACGGTACCAGAATAGGCCACAGAAGTGGAATAGTGCACCAGAAAAGAAAGAGTGTGAGGAGGCCCGCAATGCTGAGGGTGTGGACGAGGACCGCAAGTGTTTGCAGTCGCCTTTGGATGGGCACGTTTAGGGGAGCCCATCGAATCCTAGTGGCACTGTTAGCATCTACTCAGTATTTTCAGAATCCAATCCACGAACGCGCTTTGACTCCATCTTGCTCCAGCAGTCTTGCCACTAACAAGCTCTTGCTTCTCCTCGTTTTCCTTCATGGCCTCCGTCTTGTTGGTCTTGTTGCGCCTCTTTTCCTCTCGACTCTGCGCCAGTGCAGAGTAGTAACCCTTGGGAGCGCGAGAGCTGACCAGAACGTCTCCGTCGCCCTCATATTCGCGCTCTAGTACTCCATCACCGTAGAGATTGGCAATGTTGGCTCTGACTCCATTTGCCTTGCTGTCTGACTTGCTGCTTGAGGGTCGACGCGACGTGTCGCTGTTTGTGTCTGCCTTGTCCTCCCCTTTTGAATTCTGCTTTTGCTCTTCCCTTGATGATTTATCCTGTGGCTGTTCTTTATCGACACGTCCATTCACCTTGGGATTGTTGCCATTGCTGGTATCTTGAGAGGCTGGGTCTGCGGCGTCTGCGTACGACTTGGGAGCCAGTCCCTTGGCCTCTCGATCTTCGGGCTGCGATGGCTCTGGAGGCGGCGCGCTTTCTGCAGTAGCTGCAGCCATAGAGATGCGACAGTCAGCACAACATAGAGTGATGTTCAGTATCAAAGGAGGGGCATTGGCGATGGAATGAGGTTGGCCTGGAGCTCCACAATCTTGATCTATACCTGGTACCTTGCCCATGACGTAGCCGCAGCTTGGGGGGATCATCAGGGTCCAATCTGTGTGGCTAGTGACTTACTCAGGCAGCAATTAGTTGTCCTGCTTCTTTCTCTTCTTTTTAATCTCAATTTTCACACCCACTGTTTGGCCGAGTAGCTCTACTCGTGTAGGATTTACAGCCTTTTTTTTCTGATTGTGAAGAGCATGATCTGCATCTAGCAAAGCTCCAACTTGCTCAGCCTCAGTGTGGCACGTGCATAGCATATATCAAAAGATGCAATAATGTCCTTCTTCCTCAAGCCCGCACACAGCTCAGCCGTCAAGAAGTCGAGGCAAAAGAGCTCTCTGCTTCGAAAATCTTCGTCTTCATCTTCTGCAGCAGCAGCTTCTCCATTTTCTACAAGCAGACGCACCAAGCCAGGAGTTGGTGGTGACAAGACCAGCAATCAAGGAGCCAAAAGTTCCTCCAAGTGGGATGTCTTTGACCAAGAGCTGGAGGACCAAGGGCAGGTGACAACTCTGGCCACAGAATTGCGATTGCGTGACGTCCCGCAATATGTTCTGCACATTCGGGACAGCATGTTTGACAGCATCCCCGAGCGAGCCGGCATGAACTCGACGAGAACGGCAGAGGTCCTGAACTACCAGAAGAACATGCCGCCGATAGTCACAAGGGCTCACGTTCACGCACTTAGCAAGTCACCGACCAGCACAGAGCGTGAGATGGCAGAAATGGTGCGTGCTGGCATCTTGCGACGTATAGAGATACTCGGGCGTGGCAGAGGCGGCCAGGCCATAGGAGACTGCCTGGTCCTGACCGACGAGTGGGTCAGAATGGTGCAGGAGGCGCCATCGCTTGACGCAGAGCTGAAAGGTGAGTCAGAGAGTCGACAAGCATAGAAGACGATGCATTGACGCCAGCCAAGCAAAATATATTCAAGTTGTCCGCAACAGCAAAGGCGCCACCACTGTCACTGCGCAGACATTCACTCAGCTCGAGGCGACAGCCCTCACGCACGCTGGCTTCCTAACCAATCCTTCAACACTCAATGCGACGACAATGCTGCGTCCAGACTCTGCCACCCTGGGGTCCCTCACCTCCCTTGCATCAGTTGGCTCACGCACAGTGTCGGGATCCAAGGCAGCAGTGGGAGGCGCAGGCGCCATCCATGAGGTTGGAGGCTCGGGCAGCGCGCTGGGAAACGCTGCCAACCTCGAGGCGCATGACCTATCGACCTCGATGACCCTGACGATTCCGTCTATTGGGATATTCCTGCGCCTACTGGCTGTGGCAAGAGAGCATTTCGTGCACCTGCTGTCACGCTCTCGCTACCACCACGCTCCCCTGGACATTCTGCGAGAGCGATGGGACGGACAGGTCGACACTGCAGGCGCATCCAAGTCAGCAAACACCACAGCCAAGAACGTATTGCCCAGCAAGACCCGCAAGTGGAAGCAGTTCTACGGCCTGCGCTTCCAATGGATCCTCGAGGAATGTCTTGGAACCGGCCTGATCGAAGTCTTTGAAACAGGCAGCGTCGGTCTGGGAGTGCGCATTGCCTCCTGACAGCTGAACTCTGGCCCCCGAAAATTCACCCTGTATCCGAGCCTCGTATCCACGTGCACTGTTGCTTCGACCATCTTCTAAATTGCCAATCTGTTGAGTTGCCCATCTTATTGCAGCAGGCAAATGCAATGGCCCCCAATGGTACAGTGGTGGCAGAGAGAAAGACTGAAGCGCTAAGGGAAGGAAAGCGATTTGCTGGAGCCCCTCCACCCGTTCCTGCGATACCCAAAGAGGCAAGGCAACTGCCACATCTTGGAGCAGCCACAATGGCACAGCCTCCACCACGAGGCGTCAGGAACCCTTCTCTTGAACTGTGGCTGTGACTTTTTGGCTGTCGGTGATGGTGCATGACGTTGTCGCGTTGCTGTGGTTTTTAAAGGCGGGCGTTGCCCCCGGCCAGAAGTCGTCGAGACGTTCAGCATCTTTTGTCGTCTGTTTGGCGACCCATTACTCACTAGTCTCACCGACAAAGTCAGCTTTGGGGCCTACTAGGCTCACAGTCACCATCTGAGTCGGGGCGCGCGCCACAGCCAAAAACCTCGAAATTTTTCGGTCCATCCAAGACTTGCGCACACAAAGACAGCAAGCAGCCGCAGAAATGTGCTTCAAGATCAAAGAAGACCCGGAGGGTGAATTCGTCGCAAACATCCCACCTCGCACAGTGTCAAGACGAGGACACACCTCACCTCTCCCCCCGCACATCGGACGGAGCTCGTCGCAACGCATCATCGTCGAAGAGCGCTCCCCACACGCCTCGGGACAGTTGCGACGACACGTCAGTATCTCGGAGCGCTCTCCCCACGCCTCGACGCAGCTCGTGCGCCCCCCGAGCATCTCGGGGCGCTCGCCGCGTACCTCTCGAAACCGTCTTTCTGCCTCGCGCCTCGTCGTCGTCGAACAGCAGCCCTACACCAGTCCTCGCGCTTCAGGGAGGCTGCCGCAGCCGAGTTACGTCGAGATTCCGCCGCCAGATGCGCCCTCCATACCGCTGAACCAGCAAGATCCTCTCTTTGTGCAGACACGCGAGCCTCCCCCACCAGCAGCACCTGAGCCTCCACCACTAGTTCGCGCTTCGCGAAGCAACAGCACCCACGGCGAGCGTCAGAGGAGTCGCTCCAGGGCATATTCGGCTGCACCGCAGGGCGAACTTCTCACCCCACAGCAATCACCTCGTGCCGCTTCGCAGGCATCTCCCAGATCGAGCGCCGTGAACATGGAGCGCCAGACTTCGGGCAGTGGGCGACCCAGGGGCGAGAGCCAGTCACGACACGAGCGGAGGTCCAGCAGAGAGCAGGCGCGCTCCAAGTATGCCGACGACGCCAGGCGCCTCAGCCGTGAGCCCAGCCAGAACCGCAAGCGCGACAGCCCGCTGTACCTCGAGGACGGCCGGCGCCAGGACGGCAACCGAATGGTCGAGGAGCGAATAATCCATGGCGAGGGGCGCACCACTAAGCAGTACTATTATGTTTGATATTCCTGTTGTTGTTTTTTTTAAATTTCTGCATCTGCGATAGCATAGTCTTTTGGATCAAGATGGAGTATTTGTATCACACATTGTTCAGCATAAGAGAGTACCTTTTTTATATATTTCATGGATATACATTTTAATGGGAAACGAAGCAATACATATCCTCCACTATTGAAACAGATTACATACTCTTCCATTGGCAGCGCTTTTTATGATGTGAATGTGATCGAGACGTGGCCCTGTGGGGGCTGGTTTTGGTGCAGATCATGGCGCCTCATCCTCTTACCTCTATTCTACCCACCGAATACTCTCTCTGCCCTTGCAATTGTCTTGTGATTGGCATCTGACTGTTTTTCTGTTTTCTATTTTCTTCTTGAACTCACGGTACCATGTCGCTGATAGAAAACTAGCGAGCCTGAGGTCAGACGAATTTTTTTCCCCATGACGTGCATCACACGACCTCAGAAACCGGCCGAGAATATCAACATCTTAGCAGTGATATAAGCACTAGGCACACACGTGGCTCATCAGACATGATTTGAAAAGCGACGGAGCGAACTGAGACTCTAGCCAATGCCTGCAACATGAATGCAAAAGTTCTGCTGCGAGACCACGACGGTCAACGCACCATCGCCCTCGCAACGCCGTCGCGGATATTGACCTTCAGGCATGCCCCCGACGGCAACGAGGTCTACTCCAGAGACTCCAAGGCGTCACCGCGCTGCGTCGTCGAGCTTGTCGACGCCGCAAAGGTCGACCTGACCCGCAGCGGCTACAAGACCATCAGCCATAGTGTCCACGGCACTCTGGGCCTCATCACCGTCGACCATGATGTCTTCCTGTCCATTGTCAGTGGCGCCAACAAGGCTGCAGTTGTACGGCCGGGAGAGACGGTGCAGAAAATCCTCGGCGTCGAGTTCTATTGCTTGACCAGGTCCGACTTTGACGATATGCTCAGTGCCGATATGGCACTCCTGACGTACGACGAAGACAGCTACGAGACTGATGCAAAGCAGAGGGAGCACGCCCTCGAGCATCCATGCCTGTCACTCAAAAAACTGCTCAGTGGTGGCAGCTTTTACTTTAGTGCCGACTTTGACCTGACCAGCCGTATCCAGGACAGGGCTGAGGGCAGCAGAAGCGAAGACTTTGACGCTTTTGAGAAGGGCTACCTGTGGAATTCTTACATGATCAAGCCCCTTGTTGATTTTAGAAGTCGACTGTCGGCAAGAGAGCGCAGTGAGCTTGACTCGACCCGCCTGCTGACTGCAGCCATCCGGGGCTTTGCCTCCACAATCACCATACCCACTCCCCACTCTCTGTCAGAGACGAGAAGAGCAGGACTGCCATCTACTCTGACTTTAATCTCTCGGCAATCTTGTCTACGTGCAGGTACTCGCTTCAATGCTAGAGGTGTTGACGATGATGGCAACGTAGCCAACTTTGTCGAGTCCGAGACCATTCTCTGGAGCTCTTCAGGCACTTGCTTTTCTTATGTGCAAGTCAGAGGCTCAATCCCTGTATTTTGGGAACAGACTGCCGGCCTACAGCAGAAGATCAACATCACCCGCTCTCCGCAGGCGACGCAGCCAGCTTTCGACAAGCACTTTGAGGCGCTCGAGGCAAAATATGGCACTGTTCACGTTGTCAATCTGTTGAGCAAAGAAAAGTCGGCCGAGATTGAGCTGTCGACGCGCTACAGGAGGCACATTGACCACAGCTCAGTCAACCGCACCCAGGCCATTGCCGGGGGCGAAGACCGTCGCCTTATCAAAAGCACAGAGTACGACTTTCACGCCGAGACTCGAGGCCCCGGCGGCTACGAGGCTGCCAGTATGATCAGAGGCCAGATCATCGACTCTGCAGAGGCTTCTGGATATTGTTTGACCGAAATGACAGAGGACAGCACTGGCGGCGGAGAAAAGCAGTCACTGATCCGACGTTCTCTGGTAGTCCTGCAGCAGCATGGCGTCTTCAGGACAAACTGTCTCGACTGTCTTGATCGTACAAATCTTGTGCAGACAATCATCAGCCAACTGGCTCTCGAAGGCTTTATGGAGCACCGCAGCGAGCGCATGGGATCCGAGCTGCTGGCCCGCCACAACAGCCTCTGGGCAGACAATGGCGATGCCCTGTCCAAGATCTACGCTGGCACTGGTGCGCTCAAGTCGTCATTCACTCGGTCTGGCAAAATGTCGATTGCTGGGGCTCTTGCAGATGCACGCAAGAGCGCCCAGCGTCTATACATCAACAACTTTGCCGACAAGGGACGCCAGGTGACCATTGACACGCTGCTGGGCCGCCTTGTTGGTCAGACACCAGTCTATCTTTTCGACCCCATCAACGACTTTGTCACCGCCGAGCTCGCACGTCGAGCTGCCGAGTACTCGTCTCAAACTGAGATTAGCATCTGGTGCGGTACCCTCAACCTCAATGGCCGCACTCAAGGTCTCGCTTCAGACCTTTCGCTCTGGCTGTTCGCTCCAGACTCTGCAACCTCGACTTCAGCACATGGGCTGCACGACATATTTGCTGTGGGATTTCAAGAGATCGTGGAGCTCTCCCCGGGTCAGATCATGTCCACCAACCCGGCTCGACGCCAGGCCTGGGAGGATGCCGTCAAGAAGACACTCAATGCTCGCGCCGCCGCCTCTTCTCCCCAGCAGGAGCGCTACGTGCTGCTGCGCGGTGGCCAGCTCGTTGGCGCGTCGCTGTCCATCTTCGTGCGTGCCTCGCTGCTGGTCAGCGTCAAGAACGTCGAGGGCGCCATCCAGAAGACGGGCATGAGCGGCATGGCCGGCAACAAGGGCGCCGTCGCCATCCGCATGGACGTGTCTGCCTCGAGTCTCTGTTTCGTGACGGCGCACCTGGCAGCCGGATTTGCAAATTACGACGAGCGCAACCGTGACTATGCCACCATTGCCAACCAGCTGCGCTTTCAGCACAACCGGAAAATCAGCGACCACGACAACGTCGTCTGGCTGGGCGACTTCAACTACCGCATCGGCCTGCCAGACGCCCAGGTCAAGCAGCTGATCCGCGAAGGAGACTTGGCTCGCCTGTATGACAACGACCAGCTCAACCTGCAGATGGTTGCCGGGCTGGCCTTTCAGCACTACGCAGAGGCCCGCATCAACTTCCCGCCCACCTATAAATACGACGTGGGCAGCGACACGTACGACAGCAGTGACAAGGCCCGCATTCCCGCGTGGTGCGACCGCGTGCTCCGCCGTGGCCATGGGCTGCGCCAGCAGAGCTACGGGCATGTGCCTGGTCTCAAATTCAGCGACCACCGGCCCGTGTACGCCAGCTTTGCGTGCCGCGTCGACATTGTCGATGAACAGGCGCGCGACGCACTGGGGCGCCGGCTGTACGAGCGACGCAAGGAGCTTGTCTCTTCTTCGGAGCGGCGTGCGGTGTCTGGAGGAAGCCTAGTGGACGTCGACAGGATGGTGCCGAGGTCTAGTGGAGGCGGAGGCGGCAATGGAATAGACTTGCTGTCGCTCAGCGATGACGAGAACCAACACAATGACCATGCAGCAGAAGACTATGAGGCAGACGACCTCGACGATATGGCGCTCTCAAGTAAATTGCCGCCGGCCAGCAGCGACAAGCGCAAGTGGTGGCTCGACAACGGTAAGAGTACTCCTTTTCTTCTTTGGGTATATAACTAACTCTGAAAAAGGCATGCCGGTGCGCTCTACAGTCCAACCGCCTTCAGCTAACGCCCTGCTCAACCCACAGCGGCCCTCAAACCCCTGGACGCCCTCTGAGCAGCCCGACTGGCTGACATCGTCTTCGTCTACATCGTCGCCGCCCCGGTCGCGCAAACCCTTGCCTCCCGGGGCGACTGTTGGAGTCATGTCCTCTGCAGAGAACAACAACAACTCGGCGACTTCTCCTTCTTCATCACTACCCGCGCTGCCCAGCAGAGGTCAAAGTGGCAGCATCTCGCGCAAGCCCGCGCCGCCGCCGGTTCCCCATAAAAAGGCCACGCTCCAGAGCCCCAGCAGCAGCCCGGCAGCTGCCACCAAGAACGGAGGAGAAGGAGGAGGAGGCCTCATGGACAATGACGACGCGCACAGAGACGACGCTGCCGGCGGCCTGAGCGCCTGGACGCCCCTGCAGCCTTCATGAGACGGTTTTGTTTCTTCTTTTTCTAGGACAAAGTCTCTTTTAGTCGTCTTCGTACCGCTCGCCGCCCGCCTGGCCGAGACTGCCCAGCAGCAGGTCGCCGCCCCTCGGACCCGAAAGACTCCTGCGTTTCTTCTCCTCGCGCGCCCACTCGGTCTCAACGCGGAAGAAGATCCACATCCAGCGCCGCAGGATCTCAAAAACCTCCAACCAAAAAATGGTGCCCTCCATGTCAACGTAATCCAGCATGTGCGGGCTCAGCTTGATGCTCCATGTCAGACGCAGCAGCAGGTCGATGCCAATCACCACGTAGTAGATGCTGGCAGGCTCAAAGTAGCGCTCGCGGCGCAAGCCGTAAGGGTACTCTGGATTGTCGCGGCGCGAGCGCTGCGTCGAGAAGAGCTCGAGGTCCCAATCCTTTGCCACGTCCCAGTAAAACGAATAGAGCGAATTGACCACGGCCGCTATGCGCCTGCAACACAACAAAATTTCTTCGTTAGCTAGACTCCACTTAGATTCACAAAGAAAAGCAGTCATACCAGAAGTTGTAGCCCAGTCCGCCCTCGCGATACTCGTGCGGCGCCATGCGCGTGCTGAAGAAGAAGACGGGAAATGCCGTAAAGTACTTGAGCGCGTTGAGCAGGTGTGCCCTGCCCCAGCCGTGCTCGTGGGCAGGCCCGTACTCGCCCCTCCGGACTCGTCGAAACTCGATGATGCACTGGCTGAAGCGGATCAGAAAGGGGACCGCCATGAGCAGCGGCACGGTGACGGT
Organism: Erythroxylum mucronatum; assembly: GCA_027563825.1. Taxonomy (NCBI): domain Eukaryota; kingdom Viridiplantae; phylum Streptophyta; class Magnoliopsida; order Malpighiales; family Erythroxylaceae; genus Erythroxylum; species Erythroxylum mucronatum. The sequence continues at coordinate 551,709 of JAOSBP010096466.1, read as the reverse complement.
CCCTCCGCAGTCGCGGATCGGTTTGGCGGTTGGGTGCGGCCAGCGCAGCATCATGCACCCCACAATAAACAAATCTCCAATGACCTTGGAGTAAGATGTCAAAGCGTCGGCCAGGATGATGTCGCCAAACTTGCCGTCCTCTGTCTGGGCAATGTTGCCTACCGCCACCCGCCGCAGCGCCTTTGAGAAGCGTGCTCGCCCTGACGGCGCACATTTGGGCATGCCTGGTATCTGTAGACTGGGTATGAGAAGAGCCACAAGAATGGCAATGAGCGTCACGTTGCCCATGTGTTCCCAGGCCAGCACCCGTTGTTCGTTGAAGCGTGTCAGGATCCAGAACAGCAACAGTGAGAAAGCGAGCGGTGCAGTGAGCAGCATGGCGAAGCGGCTCGTCGACACATGGTGTGGCGGGTTGCTGTTGTTGTTTGAGCTTCGGCGGTGGTATCGTAGCAATGAGGGAACGTCAATGTCGCGCGATCGCAGGAACTGCAGGTTGTAGCTCCACAGCCACACGCCCAGGGTCAGGAGGAAGGCGACACGGTATGGCAAAGGGAAGATGAGATTGAACAGCTCCGTCGACTCGCCCTCAGGCTTGTCCTTGTCGCTGTTGAGCTGGCGGAGCGAGAGCAGCTCCATTCTCCTGGCTCTCTCCGCCCTTTGGGTCAGGATAGCTTGACGAGGTAAACTATTCCAATGGAAAAATAAAATTGTGGACAGGATTTAAGAAACAAAAGGGAGTTTCAGGACCCTGAATTGAGGTTCGCCGCATCCCTGTAGGGCTGACCTAAACTTGCTATCGTCAAAGGCGCAGCTGATACAACTTCTTTCACTTACAAATTCACCTCCACTGGGAAAGGACACTTGAAAGCTGTGCTTCTGTTGCAGAAGTTACACTGGGACAAGACCATCTTCGTGTCATTAAGACCTTGGTCACGTGCGTGGTGATGGGACGTAGTGCGTTATATGCCTATGGGGTGAGGATACACGAAGGGTGAGAGTAGCTGCAGCTGAAAACCGCTGCAGACTGACTCCTGTTCTTATCTCTTGGCTAATAGTCGGGGAGGATTATGGAAAGGTACAATTTGCCATTGGAATGTACCAAAACTGATCACATTTCGCTGGACCAAGCATTTGCCATGACGAGACGCTCAGTCGCTTTGGCCACAACTTTCTCGTGGCCACTTTCAGCTACCTGGTCCCTGACTAGTTGCGATCCTGTGTCCTCCTTTGAGATTGGCGAAATCGAGTCCTATTGTCACAGAGAGCCTCGAATGTGATACATGCGAGAATGGACGCTGGTGGCTGCCCAGACTTATGCTGTGTTGTCGGAATTAACGTCTTTGCTTCAAGTGCCAGGATTTGAATAGCAATGTATCCTTAAAAGCTATTTCAAGGACAATATCAAATGAAGGTATATGCTTGGGATGCACTTGCATGCAAATACAGAGATATACATGAAGCTTCTGGGGCTTAGGAAGCACATCAGCCATCTTGAAGGACGTCTCGATGCGGTACCCTGAAGCAATTGGTCTTGCCGTCGGATAAGCGCAACTGACAGAAGTATATGTATGGCAATAAACTTTACTTTCGAGCTATACGACTGCATTCTGGCTGAGGCATAGATCAACTCAGTTCATCGATCCAAGGAGTGCAGCAGCTGCGTTTACATTTCGCATTGTGGCTGTCTACAAGCAGCTAGCATTGACTAGATCTATAAATCTTGCTCATGAGGTTCTTCAGGGATCGTCATCAGGTATCAGCTGAATTGCTGCATAGATGAATCTTTACAAGACTTGAAGAATTGAAAGCATGCTTGTTCGCGGAAAGCGACAGCCAAAGTGGCATTAACAGATGGGTATGTATGTTCCTTTTGCCTACTTTGACAAGCAAAGAAACCATATTCACCAATCAATTTCGCCGAATTGTGCAGCTCGTGATGCGGCCAAGGAAAGATCTCGTCTCAGGTACGTGAGGGGCATGTAGCTCATGCCCCTCTCCATTCGATCAATGGTCAAGCTTGAACACTTCACCTTCTCAAATCTCAAAAGAACTACCATCTCCTGAAGGCAGTTTCAGCTTACGAACTCAAGCAAAATGGCCGCTCCACAAAAGGTAAAGTTTCCAGCGTTCATGCTCACCATCGCTGGCGAACTTCACAGACCAGCAGATGGCTCCCCCAACCGGAATGGCAAGGCAGTGGTCGTCAGCCATCCAATGACTGGTGTCAAAGAACAAACGTCTACCACTCACGCACGACTCCTCTCCGAAGCCGGCTTCTACGCATTGACGTTCGATGCTGGCTATCAGGGGGAGAGTACTGGTGAGCCTCGAGGACTAGAAGACCCTCATCAACGAGTCGAGGACATCAAAGCAGCCATCAGCTTCATGACGGCCCAAGAAGGAGTCGACCCAGAAAAGATTGGCGTTCTGGGAATTTGCGCGTCGGGTGGCTACACCTCGTATGCAGCTCAGTCAGACATCCGCGTCAAGGCTCTTGCTACCGTCAGTGCAGCTTGCGTGGGTCGCATGACTCGAAATGGCGGTCTACACGAATCCAACAACCAGGAGCAGCCTGCCGCAATCAAAGGAGCGCTGGAAGCAGCTGCTCAATGGAGGAATGCAGAGGCAAAGTCAGCTTGGTCGCACGCCGAGGCCCCTGCCATGTTCAACATCAACAAGGATGAACTTCCAGCAGATGTAGACCCATTCTTCAAGGACGCTGCAGACTATTATGGCACGGAGCGGGGCCTTCATCCGAGATCCGATCACAAAGTGCCTCTGGCAAGTTACGATCTCATGGTCAGCTATGATTCCTTCATGTTTCAACATCTGATCTCTCCACGAGCACTGTTGATGATAGCTGGCTCTGATGCGCAGACCCTCCATTTCAGTAAGACTGCAATTTCGACAGCAGAGGAGCCAAAAGAATTCTTTGAGGTACCGGGGAGAAATCATTTTGATCTCTACGATGACTTGAAAGTGTCTGGACCAAAGCTTGTGGAATTCTTCAGTCAGAATCTTTGATTAATGTTCAATTGAGCTTGTCGAGGGCTGTGCAGCCATGCTGTCAATTAGTTAATCGATTTTAAACGTCGACATGATATTTTCTGATTGCCTTTATTGACAGTTAGCTTCATTGATGGAGGATTAGTGACGCATGCGTTTTGTATCTCACATTTGAGGTAACCTCCACACGCTAGGTTACCCTGCAAGCATGTATCAAACTAAATTGGGAGATTGATCTTTCTAATGACATTCACTCACCACGCCACCGGGCAGGCGATTTCGACCCTCATTCTATTGGGCATCTCTGCGGTGGGTGTACTGAAAGTTCTGCATACTGACATAAATTCGCCAGTGTTTCACTATGGTGCGCTACTTCTTTGGAATTCACTAACCTATCAATCTGTCATTTGTATTGCCCCTATTTTGGTACAAGCTGCATTCCTGGACAAGCAGATCGATTTGTGCACATGGGGAGCCAATATATCCGAAGTTTCGTGCTCAAAAATCACCAGAGGAAACCATGTGGTTTTGTGTCTGGTGTTGACTGCGACAAATGGCTGTCGCGTCGCTTTCAGCTAGATTGAGACGTGCACAGCTAATTGAATTGGCGAAAAAGAACAAGGTAATGACCGAAAGAATCTAGACTTCTATTGGTACGAAAACGAAATATTCTAACAAATTATCAATGCAACCGCTGGAAAATGCCACAAAATGCTGCGCAATGCCACAAAATGCCACAAAATGCCACAAAACAAGTACGAGAGACCCCCCAATGCAAGCATATACAGTTCTTTCCACAGCTTCTCAGATGGCTGGGCCAGCAGAATCTCTGCATGACCGAGTCCTTCTCAGAACATCTCAAGCCTAGTTTCGAGCCCACAAAGACGAGGTGTTGTAGGTCTTGGCCACGTGGCCAGTCAAGTCTCGTGCGTGCAGTCTCTGGCCAACCAGCTGTTTCTTGTCAACATCAAAGCATCCCACTTTAGGGGCGTCGCCGCAGAGAGGGTAAGCAGTCTTTGTGCTCATGTCGCAGTAAACGCCCTCCTCGATAGAAACAAAGGAAGGTCCTCGAGATGTTTCGCTGGAGCAGACCTCGCTGGCGCTGTGAGCCTTGTGCTCACTGATGACGACGTGGCCAGGCATTCCAGCCGTGTTGTCCCTGGAGACCAGACGGGTCGTATCACGCTTGGCCTTCTGAACAGTTCCAGGCGCAAAGATGGCATCGATGTCCTTGTCAGAGCCATCCTCGTTGTACTCCAGAGCTGGGCTGAACATGGGGGGAATGAAGTTCTGGCCCGGGTTGGTGGGAACTTCGCCCCACTGCATGAAGCGAGCCTTGGAGTTGCACAGGGCGTCCTGACGGTCGTTGTATTCCTGAGCCAGGCCCTGGTCGCCGTTGAAATCAGGCATATGCATGCTCATGCCGATGAAGCGGATACCGTTTGAGTGGTCACCGTCGATCCAGGCACACTTTGGCTGGTAGTTGTCACTGCCGTACTTTGCGGTCGAGGGGTACCAGTCACCTCCGCAGGTATAGCCAATGTCGCCCATCCACGTCCACTGGGCTCCATTGCCTGATGCTGAAAGGGACACTATGCAGATGGCGTCGTTTCCATTCGCGACAATATAGACGTACTCGGCCTGACCCTCGCCGCCTTGGTTGTGGTCGACGATGCCGGTCCAGGGGCTCTTCTGGGGATCCATAGATCCTTGGGCGTCGTACTGGCCAAGACGAGCTCCGTCGGCGTTCCACAGAGCAATGTGCGGCACGTTGCCTCCAAGGTCGCCGCTTGAGCCTCCGTTGGCCAGGCCAAGGTTGATCTCGATTGCCGTTGAGCCGGAATTGCTCTGGTGATCCCTTGCGGCGCCGCCGATTTCAATTGCAAAAGGAATGAGGGTGAGGAGATTGATGAAAGTGTCCATTGTGATTGGGTATGAAGAATGTGGTAGTTCTGAATGCAAATGAAAGATGAAGAGAGAGAGAAAGAGATAGAGATAGAGAGAGGACTGGCTGTTTGATGTGTTTGATGATGTTGTTGTTGTTTGTTGTTGTTGATGATGATAGGAGCAAAAGAGGGTGGTTTGTGGATGCCTTTATAGCAGAGGCTTTGCTCGACATGCTGTGATATCTTGTTTGGTGCAGCGCCTTCACTCGGGCGAGTGAAACTTGTGAATGTCGCTAGCCCCAGTTTCAAAGGCCCCACGTTGCGCCAGGGTAACATTAGTTTCAAATATTACAAAACTTCAGAATAAGCGCCTCGCTCTTTTTTTTCGCAGAATTTCCGCATTGGTCGAGCAAAATCTCAATGGTTGTAGGGCTGGTCTAGAAGGCTTATTGGGGCTGATTCTATATTTCAGGCTACTGTTTCACAGCCTGCCAATCACATACTTTGGCGCTAATTAAGCCTCGGGCCACTATAGAGATATTTTCTTTAGCTCCTGGTGGTCCCCTGTCATCCCCCTGGTTCTGTCGCGTGTCGACAAGCTCAACAAGACATTTTGGCAAAGGTCAAGCTCACATCGCCTCTGGGCATCCTGTCATTTCAGAGCTTGTCTCAACCTATTCGCATGGGGCCGTTGCCCAACACTGATATTCTAAGCTGATTCACTCCAGTCTAGACATGAGGCAGTGACAGTAAAAATAGGACGAGCCGATATTGACAATTTCCGTCACGTGAGATGCCCATGAGATGCCTGGGAAAAGCCTGGGAAAGGCCTGATGATTCCCCATGAGGTCTACCAGTCTACAGCGTCTCTTCAAACGCTCCATCGCATAATTTGTCTGGTCTTTGCGCAAGTAACTGTGAAGTCTGGATTGATCCAACCCCCAAGTTTCTCAGTCGATGCGTCTTTTCAATTGAGGCGGTAGCGGCGCTTAATGTGATTGGGGCCAGACACCACCTCCTACCGGCCGAGCAGGCAATACCCTTCATATCGCAAATTATCTCGGTCAGGTCAGAAGGCACACAGACGTCCTTTCGCCATGTTTCATCCCAGCACTGCCGGTTTGAGCAGGACAGGATGGCATGAGCCTCCATCAGGTCGCGCCTCGAATGCATTATTTATAAGGGCCCACGTCTGGCCGCATTATCCTGCTCTCCAACATTCATCTGCATCAATTTCATCTCTTCTGTTTCCTTTTACTGCATACAGCGAGCTTTTCTGTGAAAAGCAAACATCACTTCTCTTTGTTCTATTCTCGAAACATTTTCCTTGACTAGTTTGATACTTGGACCATCCCACGACAGCATACAGCCAAAATGCGCAACATCTTCAACCCAGCCCTTTTGGCCTTGGCTCTGAGCATTGGAGCGTCGGTCGACGCTCGAGCGATTCCCAATGACCAGATCAGTCACTACCAGGACAAGAGATGTGTGTAGATTCAAGTCCCGGCATTTGAATTTTGACAAGGCTGACAAAAACTTCTCAAGCCGTCTCGGCAGGGTTCGGGTCTCTCGTTAGCCGTGCTTCGGACTTGATGCTCGAAGCCAGGGCTCCTGGCATTCCAGGTCTTGGGGGCCTTGGGAAAGGCGAACCAAAGGGCCCGCTTACGGGTGGCGACCACCCCCCCGGTACCAGCACCACCGGCGGCGAACATCCCTATGATGGACAGAGCCCTAGCACCAATCCTGATGGAAGCACTGGCGGCGACCACCCTTATGACGGCCAGACCACTGGCTCCAAGCCTGATGATGGCGACACTGGCACCACTCATCCGTATGATGGCGAGAGTGGAGGCTCAGCCACAATTTGCGAACGAGCCGGAGATGGAAGCTGCAACACCAACCCGTCCGACCCTGGAGACTCGTGGGCGGCCAAGTTGCAAGCCGCCGGTGCGTCGTCGGATAAAACCGACGTGCAGTACAGCACTCTGCAAGCCGAAAGTTACTCGGTCAATTCTGTTTCGAACAATGTGGTAGACGAAAACGCCTGGAACTTGATTTACCCTGACCTCGCCCCCAAGCTCCAGAATGACCTTGGAGTGGATCTTCACAGCGCCGACACTATTGAAACCACCATCACCAGGAAGCCAGATGGAGGTTCCGGAGACGAAGCTCACTTCAAATTCTACACGTCATCCTCGCAGAAGACCTTCTGCGTTGAGTCTAAATTTGGCAGCAAAGACATGACCCCATCCACGGGCCCCCTCAAGATGAGAACGATCCAGCAGCAAGCACTCGAAGAAGGCCTGAGCCGCTCCGGAGGCGGCGTCGCGCCCAAGGATATGGAGTATTTTGGCGAATTGGGTATCACCAACACCCCGACCCAGAAGATCATTGACGATGGTCGAGCCGGCGACACATCCGAGAACAAGGTCAGCTTCAACTCCGACTCTCCTACCTTTGCCGCTCTGAGCAACTCGGACAACGGCCGCGCAGAGTTTGGTCAGCTTATTGACAATATGGGCTCTATGGGGCTGACTATCGACCGTGTTGATACATACTCCTATCAGGGCATCTATATGCTCTTCTGGCACTTGACCAAGGCCTAAGAGGTTCTTCGTCTATTAAAGACTAGAGCACCAGTCTGCTACAGAGGTCTCTGAACAGAGACTTTAGACTTGAAATCGTGACAGAGAGGAGGGAGAGGGGAGAGGAAGAGGAGGGAGAGAGAGGAGGGAGAGGGAGAGAGTTTTTAGCCATTTCCGCATTTAGTTAGGAGTCGGGTAAACACCAGAATGCATTTTGTCTTTTTTCCCCTTTTAAGATTTTAATTCCTCTTTGGAGAGACTTTGTGAAACAGGAAGTCTGGATGCTGACACAGACGAGCTACTAAGCGCCAGCCCCTGAGCGTTTCAGTAATGTGGTGGGGCTGAGCCTCAAGGTGACAGCGCCACTCATCATAGTCTTTCTATGTAAGGCAGCAGCCACGTTTCTTTTCCCTTAAATTTCTCTTTGTTGTAGCCTGATACCTTTCTTCTTTTCTAAATTTACTATCTATCATTACATTAGCCTGGTGGAGCTTTCTGCTGCCTTGTTCGAAATACTATTTCAGAACAGACATCTTGGTAGCAAGCAGGAGCCTAAACAATGTCTCTCGACGCCGCTGTCGAAGCAGATGATGTGCAAAGAGTGCAAGAACTCGTCGAGCGGGGTTCGCAGATTAGCCCCCCTTCGCAGGTTTCGCAAAAATACTCCGACGACTCGGTGTCTACACGATCGAGAGCTGCGTCACGGGGCCTGGCTGACATGCTCAAACTGCTCTTCACTCCATCCAGGGATGCCCCTTTTTCTGAGGAGCAGGTCACTACGGACAGGAAGCTTTGCGTCAGACGTGCAGCCCAGGCAGGCCACCTTGAGGCTATGCAAATCATCCTGAGCGACGAAAGAATCCTTGAGGAAGAGCTGAAAGACTTGAACTCTGCTTCATTGATCGCAGCTGCTGAGGCTGGCCACAATCACATTGTCCAGTACAACCTGCAGCACAAGGCAGATGCACATGTTGTAAACTATATTTCCGAAGATCCCATAATGCTGGCTTGCACGGCCGGTTACGATAAAGTTGTCAGAAGCCTCCTTGAAGCTGGCGTCAAAGCAGCCAACCGCGCACCATGTGGCAGACTGGAGTACAACAATCTCTGGCGCGCAGCTGTGAAAGGCCACACAGCAGTTATGCAACTGCTGCTTGATCATGGTGCCGACGAGCAGATTGGGGACATCACGATGGGAGTACTGGTGATGCGGGGTGCTGGCGAGGCAGGCCAGCTCGATTCGATGCAGTTGCTTTTTGACAACGGAGTCAAGATCAATGAAGTTCACGGCAAAGACATAGAAAAGCGCCTTCTAAGAAAAGGCAACCACGATGCGCTGGAATTGTTGAAAAGGAACGGGGTGGATGTCGATGTAGATGCTAAAGAACAAGGAGGGGAATAATTTGTGCATCTTTATTTTCTGGCGACGGCTCAGCGCCAACACATTCTTTTCAAATTAGCATTAGGGGGAGTCATATAGAATTAGAGGCTAGCTAGGACGGTCATCAAAGTGATTTTGAATAGTGTCAATAGTGGCCGAAATTGTTTGTACAGACTGAGAAGCCATGCGGATGATGTTTGAACTAGATTCTTCAAATTCACAAAGCTGCATCTGGAAGGCGGTCCAAAGTCGTCGAATGCAGCTGAATTAGACCTGCAGATGATGACGTTATCTTCGAGTAGAAGAACGAGCAACACGGTTTAGTAGCCTAGCGCTAGCATGTTTCAATAGTATTTTCATAGAGCTTTATATGCTAAAACCAAGTAGAGAGATACCTCATAAACATGACTCGGTCAAAGCCATACCTCCTTTGTAGCATCGAAAAAAAAAAAAAGCCTGTCGCTAACCGTGGTCGAAAATTTCCACTTTAGACCTAGGATCCACGTAAATTTCGAATATCAATTAATAAATTTAGAGGCTATGTACATGTCAATTTGTTCTCGCAGCTAAAGAGTTGTCATTAAGATGTATATACTTTAGTGGATTTACCGAGGCCAATAGCTGTAGCGTGGCGTTTTTCTTGACACGCACAGCCACAACTTGTGGTACAAGAAGCAGGTAGCTCTTCTAACGAACTCTTCAATTTTGCTACCACGAAAAATGAACAGCTTGCACATTATGCAACATTATCCTCCGACAGACAATTGAAAAATGTCAGAAGGTATGCCAGAGCTGTGCCCTTGGCAGGGGCGGCGCGAGAAGGGAGAACTGTTCTGGCGCCTCGTCATGACGGCCTTTGCCACTGCTGCAGCCCACGCCCATCTGCTGCACACAGTTAGAGGCCGTCGCATTGCTTTGTACATTGTCCTGGAAATTATTCTCATTCTAGCATGGCCTCTTGTTGAGGTTTTTGGACATGGCATGTTGGTGACTGAAGTCATCTCTGGACTTTTCAGCAAGAAGACATTTACACTCCAATTTCCAGACCAAACGCCCGAGTCTGTTGTAAGCTCTCGAGACACAAGACTATTGTTATTTGCAGCAACTGGCGTGTGGTCACACACAGATCCACAACGACCTACAGTGGGTTACCCCAAGAAGCCAAGGCCGGTTGGGTCTTTTACAGAAGCGATGCATGTTAATTTTGGCTAGAATGAGGAACCCAATCAGGAAGGACAACGAATCAGTCTTTGTAGTATTGGCAGCTGGAGCGTCCGATGCGGCCGTATCATGCTCCAAAGTTTAGGTCTTGTGCAGGCAGTGGCAGGTCTTGTGCAACAAAAACGTCGTGAGAACATTGTGGGCGGCGCCATTTTGTTGGACTGCCATATCATGCTACTAAACATTAGCTGCTTGGTCAGCTTGTGCAAGACGATTGCTATGGAGCTGATGGGTCTCACTGTGGTTCAAGATCGGTCATTGGAGGAGGACAAGTGCCTCTCCATTTTCAGAATTGCAGGACTCCAAGCCATTGTAGCTGCATGTTTCGTGCCTTTTTCTCTCGGACCCTCCAAAGACGAAAAAACCAGTTTCTCAATCTATCCAATGGTTTTCACGCTGTGAGTGGGATCAGTACTTTGACTTGTGGTCACCATTTTGACAAATTTCACAGCCGGAGATGCAATCTGTGGCTTGCATCTGTCTTTGAGCAAAGGGGCTGGCCTCAAAGTCTCTTCATGGCTCTGATACTATGGCCGTTTTACGGTCCGCTTTACTTTGTGATACAGGCTGCCATGATTCTTTTGACTCCCAAAGTTCATAAATTTCTCACACGCGTCTTGAAAGCGGACTCAGAGCAGTCCAGAGGCTTGGCTGCCAGGATATGGAAGCAAATGCGAATGTGGACATTGAGGGCACATCTAGCCCTCTTTGCGGGCTACATTTCGATCTTTTGGGTCGTCATGTACTTTTTTTTCCTCATCAAGGGCTACGTCGAGGCCTTTCAGACAGCAGACGGCGGCCCGATACCAACTGACCAGCCTTGCCCTCAGCTCTGGAAGGACGACACGTGGCTTCCAACCTTCTAATTGCAAGTGTTCTAGTTTTGTTGAACACAAGACGGATCTGACAGATGAGACTTGATCGACAAAGCACAGCAATATCAAGATCAGATTCCTAATTTCTTAGCCATGCTTGCTAGCCAGATTAACAGCAAGGTCCCATGTCTTCTCTGCGATTTTCTCGTCTTTGATAGAGGGAGTTCCTTCTCGAAGCAGCAATTGTATCGAAACAGCCCGAATTATTTCAGGGATTGGTTCATCTGCGGCCAGTCCTGAGATGACCGCGTCATAACTGGTTCGTGGAGTATGCAATCAGAGGAAGGCTGGGTCTCAAAGACTGTGAATTTGACTGCTATGATCTATGCAAAGCACAAGACTATCATTTCGCTCAACGGAAGTGTCTTTGGATTCACATTTCTTGAGGAATACAACCACAAAGTTCAGGAACCTATGGCACGTGATCCAACAGGTTCACGTGCTAGCGGACCAACATCAGCCCCAACACACCAACCCTACGTTTCAGAAATTGCTTGTTTAGACGACATGGCGCGCTATGTTGGCAGTCATCGCTTGTATCACATAGAGCAAATTTGAGTCTATACCATTCTGGGAGTTTTCCTGCCCCTTTGAAACGCGGCCATCATCATGCCAAGTCTGGTGCTCATATCTCTGGGGCTTGCCCTAATCTTATCGCTGGTCTTCTTCGCCAGGTCGCGAAAGAGCATTGATGTTCCTAGAGTGGGAATATCTCCAGGGCCATTTAAGCTTAGGATTGCTGCGGCCAAGCGGCAATTCATGCAGAGCGGCCATGAGCTTGTACGGGAGGGATACAGAAAGGTAGGATTCTCACCGCCTCTTTAGTCACCAGAAAGACTTCTCAAACATGTACTGGATGCCATAGTATCCAAAGGGAGTTTTTATGGTCCAGACACCGGATATGGAGCGCCTTGTCCTTTCTCCAGAATTTCTTCCAGAGGTGCGACACCTGTCCCACGCCAAGCTCAGCCATTCGAGTGCCCTTGTGGAGATGCACCTGGGACATTTCACCGGCGTAGATACCATTCTGGAGAGTCGACAGCATTCAGATGTATGCCGCCTGCAATTGACACAGAACTTGCGTGAGTATGTGAACATCTGTCAGAGGAAAAATTCTCAAATGCTATCGATAGCGCTACTGGTTCCGGCAATGGCTGAGGAGATTGATTTGGCCATGCTTAAGTACTTTGAAAAGTGTGGGTTTGAAGGTAGGTAGTCTTGGTTTATCAAATTGGAAAATATATGGGCTCACTAGCTCCATTCAACAGACTTCAGCTCTTTCAAGACGTATGAGTTCGTCTTCGCCATGATTTTGAGCGCAACCTCGCGCGCATTCCTCGAACAGCCAGTCTGTCGAGATCCTGAGTGGGTAAATGTTGTTTCTTCGTACCTCAGTGAAGTCTTGGAGACTGCAAACGTCCTGCGACCCTATCCAGCCCTGTTGAGACCACTGCTGCGACCTTTTCTACGACCACGTAAAGGTATAGACACGATCATTCAACGAGCGAGGAAATTGCTTGGCCCTGAAATTCAGAGTCGACAGAGAGAACCGGCCCACCACAATGACCTGCTCCAGTATTTGGTTGATACTTCCAGAGATGGACTTGAGGTGCCGATTATTCTCAAATTACTGGTCCTCAATTCAGCTGCAGTGAGATCTGCCCTAGTTTTAAGTACCTCTCATACTAACCAGATTCTGTTTCAAGTTGCACACTTCTTGCATGGCTGCTGTCAATGCCCTTTTTGACATATGCGCACGACCAGATCATCTAGAGTCTCTTAGACGAGAAGCTCTCGATGCTTTCCACTCTGATGGAAACACCTGGAAGTTTTCGACTTTGGACAAGCTGAAACAACTTGACGCTTTCTTCAAGGAATCGATGAGAATCAATCCGCCGGATGCACGTAAGTTGCAGAGACACACTCCATTGCAGGCCCGCATATGGCGCAATTACTGACTGAATATTAGTCAGGTTCCATCGGAAAGTCCATGCACCAATTTCTCTATCGAACGGTAAGACGATTCCGGCTGGAACTTTTATCAGCATGCCTGCCCAGCCAATGTCACGCGACCAGCAATTTTACAAAGATCCAGATGCATTCAACCCTGGACGCTTCTATGATTTTGACCAAGGTGCTCAAAATGCTCAAAACCCTGTAAACCAATTCTCTGGAATTGAAAGGGGAAATGTCTTGTGGGGTAATGGGCGCCTGACGTGCCCAGGTCGTTGGTTTGCCAGCGCCATGAACAAATTGATCGTCGGTAGCCTGTTGGTGAACTACGACTTCAAGTATCCGGATGGACAAACTGAAAGACCTGACACCATTTACATGGCAGGTACCATGAGACCGTCTGTCACTCAGGAGATTCTTGTTCGAAGGCTACGATGAGATAGGTGTGGTCGCTCCGGGTATTTGGTTGGAGTAATCTTTTGACTCGATAGCATGGTCAATTTCAATGTCTGAAGAATAATCAATAAACATTTAGCGACAGTTATTTCGTTCTATTTGCGGGGATAGACTGTTCGTGACTAAGTAATGCTGTGGTCAAAGTGGAATACAGGTGGGCCGGACCCTGAGCGAAGTCGCCGCATCCTTGCAGGGCTGACTGAAAACGGCCGAGGCTCATATGCAAGCTCTCTGGTTGTTTTCCTCATTGCTTGTCATTACTGCACCCGTCAAACTTGAGACTCGTTCGTTCTTGTGAAGGGCTCAAATTCTCAAAGGAGTCTTTGACAATGGCTCGGGATGATGAGGCTGTGCGCGACGCCAACTACGACGCGTACCACTACCCTTTTGCGGCATCTCCAGACATCATCCGCTCGAACCAGAAGGACGCCTACTTCCAGGCCGTGCTGCTCGAGCAGCTGGGAGACATTGTGCGAAAGGTGTATGGATCGAGGGTATTGCACACATACGCGTCGGAAGCCCGCACCACTGCAGACCTGCTATACTACGGGCTGACGACGTTTGTTGGAAATCGCACGCTGGGCGAAGAGTACTGCGACATTGTGCAGGTCGAGGACGACACGCTCAGGCTGCCAGACCTGTCGAGACGCGCAGGTTATATCGTGACGACAATCCTGCTGCCGTATGGGCTGAATCGCATCCTGCCTGCCTTTCGCCGCAGGGTGAAGGCCAAGCTCGAGTCGACATTGTCGCGACAGCAGCGCAACAAGACGAAGCCAACAAGGCTGTCAACAGCTCAGCAGTACATCCTGAACAATCTCGATACAATCACGTCGCCAGCTCCTGTCTATGCAGTCTCGCTCGCGACGTTCTACTTTAGTGGAGCATACTATCACCTGTCCAAGCGCATATGGGGTCTGCGGTACATCTTCACACGTCAACTCACACCAGCAGATCAGAGAGTGGGCTACGAGGTTCTGGGGGTGCTTCTGGTGCTGCAATTATCTGTGCAGGCTTATATGCACTTTCATGACACGGTTGCGTCGCATGCACAAGAAGCATCGCCAACCTTGGCCAACCCGGCGTCTGCTGTAGGCACCACAGCCATGCTCGACGGCGGCGTTGAGGTCAGCCTGGATCCCAACTCCTACGCTGGCAACAATGCTCTGCTCTTTGAATCGAGTCCTGCGCATTCTGGCGTGTCGCAGCGCATTGCGTCCATGACCAACACTCCACCAACCACCGACGAGACGCCGCGGTTCGATCTGGCCGACGACAGCATCATGCGCTGGTTCGGCAACAAGCAGACGCGCAAATGCACACTGTGTCTCGAGCCCATGAAGGATCCAAGCGCGACTACATGTGGCCATGTCTTCTGCTGGACCTGCATCTGCGACTGGTGCCGGGAGAAGCCAGAATGTCCACTGTGCCGCCAGGCCTGCACCGTCCAGCACATCCTGCCACTCCGAGGGTGATGGTGACTATTTTCGGCCAATTAGTCTCAGGACGACCAAAGGAGCAACAAAGAGGGCAGTGAGTGTCTCGGAACGTGATGACATGTAGCTGGCACATAAATTCCCCGTCACTCTCCTGTTTCAGACCTGCCATGGTAGCACCGGCGACAGCAAAAGCTCCGCTTAATCCTCCGCCAATGAGACTCGCGGTGCTCTGGTGGGAGAGACAATAAAGATTGGGAGCCGAGTCGATGAGCCCAGCATTTATTGCTTGTATTGCAGCAGATTATCCGTCTGGCTCCGGTCTTGAATCTGCGTTGGCAGCCAGCCTCGCCGGGCGCTTTTGCTTCTGGTTAAATCGCTCTTCGCTCTCTCCAGCTTGCGCCGCCGGCTCCTGCCTCTTTTAGAGACCTGTTTATTTGTGAGAGGATAAATAAGACGACTTGTTTCCTCTCCAGCATCATCCTGGACCTGCAAACCTTTGATTGCACAAGCAATAATGGCGCCCCTCACCAACTTTCGCTTCATCCTCTCGGATCCACGATGGCTCGCTGCAGGAAGCAAGGACATCCCTGCTCGCAAGCAACCAAAGACGACAAAGGCGACCGCCCATCCCGGTAAAAAGGCGTCCATGGATAAATCTCCATCCATTTTGGCTGCGGATAAGGTGTTCTCGCATCTCCCACCATCACGGCCACCCTACGTGGTGCCAGCGGATGCACTTCCACTGCCGCCCGTCGACATGTCCACCCTCGACCCATACGACGACTCCATTGGACGTGACTTTAGTCTGACGTGCATTCACGACCTGCGTACGGATAAGAGCATGCGCGTCCCAGACGAGTGTTTTCTTGTGCCCAAGCACAATACGCATTCGATCAGCTCTCCAGCTCACGCCCACCACCTTGAGTCTCTGCGGCCTGCCATGCATCAGGAAGCATCGGGAAGAGTGGTCGACCAGTACCAGCGTGCCCAGTCCATGCTCTTCGATGACTGCGCTCTACGCTCGCTGTTCGCCGTTCTGGTGCTCGCGCTCATCGTCATGGCGCTGATTCCGCTAGACTGGGCCTGGTTCTCGTCTGTGCCAGACTATAGGCCTCGTAGGTGCGCCTGTGACTGCAGCTGTGCAGCAGGAAACGACGAAGAGAAGGCGATTCCGTACAGCGGCCAAATTGAAGACGACGACAATGATGAGACTGAAGCTGGAACTGATGATGCGACTTGCATGCAGGAGAAGCAAGAATGCTACTTGACTGAACCACCAGCCAAGACGACTTGACAGGGTTCTGATTGTGGCATTCGAGTGGGACGTCTATTCGGTAATGGCAGATTGTTTCAGTGTTTTCAACTTCAGAGGCCTGGGAGAGTGGATGTCTGTATCTGGCAGGGCTTTCTTCATGGAAGAAGAAGAAATGATAAGGCACAAAGCTTGGCATGCAGTTGCCAGAGCAGATGGCCAACTCTTTTAATTGTCAACAAATGCATCAATTAACTTTCTTTTGGTCCTATCTACCTAGTTGACTCTTTGTCTTGCTCTCTTTTTGCTCGTAAACCCAAATAGTGACAGTACACGGATGTGGAAAAACAAGGCCAAAGACCGCAAAGAGGAACTCTTGCAATCAGCCCCAGCCCATGAGGACCTGCTTCTTGCGGCCTTTTTGCTTCTTTTTGCTGCCGTCTTCGTCTGCGTCCTCTGTCGTTGCTGGAGGAGTTGCTGCTCCTCCAGAAGAAGATGCCAGCCACGGGTTGCTGGCCGAAGCCCCTCCAGTGCCATTGCCGCGCAGCGATGGTCCACCAAGATAGCCAGGCCGGCTAATGTTCATGCGCGGCTTGGGCGTGTTGGCGGGAAGTGCGGGGAATAAAGACGCGTCGGATGACGAAGGAGCAGCAACAGAAGCAGCGCCAGGTCTTGTGGACGACGGCCGGGAGGGCGCTCTTGAAGACGAGGCGCTCGACGAGGCCGTATTGGTTGTGGCCAGCCAGCTTGGTCTCGCTGCCCCCGGCGTCGACGCGCCGCTGCCTCCGTTACTCACAGAAGGTAGCCCGGGAAAGGCGTCGCGGGCGGGTGGGCGTGAGGCGTTGCCTGCGCCGAGCGTCGACGCCCAGCCCAGGGTTGCCGGTCGGTTGCCTCTAGACGAGCTTGCGGCAGCGGCAGCGGCTCGCGATGACGGTGCAGTGCTGCTCTTGAGCTTGAGGATGCGCTTGCCTCCTGTTGACACTGCTCCACCGCCGGCATTCGGCGCGCCCGGGAGATCTGGGTAGTCCTCGTTGATGGCGCGCCAGTCGTTCCACGCTGCCAGTAGAGCTTCCTTCTTGCCAGGCACCTCAAACAGCTCCGCGAGCTCCTTGACGACGGTGCCCAACTCGGCAGTTGTGGTGTCTGTGGTTGAAAAGAGGGCAAACAGCGCATCAATAAAGGCTGGTGCGGTGACGGCAGACGAGCGGAACGAAGAGACATGTGCTCTGAAGCTGGTGAGTTTGGCCTGGTCGTTTTGCAGCAAGTTGGAGCAGCGTTCGGTCAGGTATGCGTGGCGTTGCTGGCGTGCTCGATCAGCTTGCGACAGGTTTCCAGTGGGTTGTAGGTGAGGTGTCGTGCCAAGGTCGAGCGATGAGAGGCTAGAGGAGAGCGTTGCGGTGGGATTGACATTGTTTGTGCCATTCGTCTGGCTGTGTGTGGCTTCTCGTGGTGCCGTCACGGTGGGTGGTGCTTGGGTGTTTGGTTGTGGCCTGGCTGCCACTGGGCCGTCAGTGGACGTCAATTGGCCGCCAAATGTTCGCGTCGACACCGACTGAGCGCTGTGAATGGCAAGTTGGCGCTGATATGCCAACTCTGCTCTGCTCAATGGCTGGGCCGAAGATTGAGGTATTGGGTCTGCGTTGGGGTCACGGCCACGGCCTCGACCACCGCGGCCTTGTCGACGAGTCGAGGCATTGTTACCACGGCTATCCTCAGCATGTGAAGAGCGATAGTCAAAGCTGCTCATGTCGACTCTGCGTGCGTCTCGTCGGGCGTCCTTGCCCAGACCGCCGGGGTGCGCCTCAAGCTGATGCGCCTTGAGGTCCATCTCCGACTCAAAGACGACAAACTTCTTGTCAAGACACTCCTGATCTGGACAGAGGAAATGGCCTTGGCTGAAGTGGGTTTCTAGTGTGTCGTAGTTTTCGTAATAGACTGTGTTTCGGCCGTTGTTGCGCCTGTCGCAGATATGGCATCGTTCGTGCTTCTCTCTGCAGTGTACGTAAAGCTCGTCATCGCCGTAGAAGCGCTGGTGACAGAAGCCACATTCGGGATGACCCTTGAAGCCGCTCTGGTCTGCTGCTCCTGGAGTGTCGTCACCATATCGTTGGTGCTTGTTCAGCCCGGCATGAGTGAAGAGCTCGTGCTCGTGCGTAAAGACCTTCTTGTACCGTGTACACAAGTCGCACAGGACTTTGTGGTGGGCTCCCTTGACATGGCGGTGCAGATCAGGCCAGCCGTAGCACGCAACATCGCAGCTCTCGTCTGGACAATTGTATCGTAATAGCAGCAGCGTGTCCTCGTAGATTTCGTTCTTTTCGTACTTTATGCCCAGCGCCGCGTCTGTCTTGGCAAAGTCTGGCTCTGCGTAGTCCTCGAAGCGCTTCTCTGGCTCGTCTGTAAAGATGACAAATTCGGCATTGGCCTAGGATTTGTACGTCAGCAATGAGTTGAAGCAGTTTGTAAAGCTGGGGAACAACATACCCTGCAGTGTGCACACGCCTTTGTGCCGTACAGAGCTCTCATGCGGAGTGCGCAGATGTGGCAGGTCCTGTGATTGCATGGTGCAACTGAATTGTGAACGACTGGTGAGGCGCAGATGAAGCAAACTTCAGCTTCTACATCGTCTTCCTGGGCTTCTGCGACTTCTGGTTTGCTGTAGGCAGACTGCGGGATAAACTGCATGCCACTCGTGTTGCCATCCTGTATGCTCTGTCCTCCGACCATGGGCACATCTGATGCCTGTGTGCTGTTGTTGTCCCGTCGTCCTCCTCTTCCGTGACCTGCTCGTCCTTGGCCATTGCGTCCAGCTCCTTCGCCCTGTTGACCACCACCTCCACCACCTCCTCCTCCCCGGCCACGACCCTGACCAGACTTTTTGCCGTTCTGTGGTCGTCTCCTCTGTGCAGGAGCTTGTGTAGATGATGCGCTGGGCGCGTCCATGGTGCTATGACAATTTCGTGTGGAGGGGAAACTTTTTTCAGAGTGGGGGGCGTTTGTAGTGGAAAGATCTAGAATTTTGGGGCGGATGTATTGCCTTGAGCTTGTGTTGTTATCGCAGAGATTCAAATGCCATGGGCGCAATCAGGAGAACTTGGTTGTGAATGAAGAAAGATGTGGCTTGTAGTTTGTGAGCTTTGGTGGTAGTTGAGATTGGTGGGTGCCATGACGCAGCTCCACTTTTGTGTGCCGCAGGCCGTATGACTCGCATCGAATCAGTCATACAACGTCTTCTTCTCCTCTAACCTGTTTCAATTCCTATTGGAGATACACGGAATGTTTCCCACCGGCAGATTTGTCATCTGGGCAGACCAGGCGGGACAAATCAGAAGAGGACATTGACATTGGGCCATTATCAATCAAGCGATGGTTCTACCGTATACCAGAGAGGCCCTTCTGCAATATCAGAGTGCCCAAGGCGTTGCCTACTATTGAATTAACACAGTGTGGCTCTGTTTGGATCTGCATATGATACGATTCTCGCCTTCTGTCGTCTGCTCTGGTAAGCAGACAATGCATCTCCAAGACATTCAGGAAGCAGTAGAGGCTGGCGCTTGTTCATCCTCAAATGTGGCCATTCTTCGCTTCTTCTTCTTCTTCATTGGTTTTGCTTCTGCTCCCTCAGCCTTTTCGGCGTCGAAGAGGAGCGTCGGTTCAGATCCTTTGTCGTCTGCTGCGTCGCCGGCCTCGGGCTCTTTGGCCTGTTTCTTCTTCTTCTTCTTTTTGGGCTTCTCCACTACGTCTGGCTCGGCCATGTCCTCGGAGGCCCCTTCGACAACAGCGACCCGTGTCTTTTTCTTCTTCTTTCTCTGCAGCACAGTAGGCTCGGCTTGCCGTGCTTCTATGCGCTCTTGGGCCCGTTGCATCTCCAGCCGTAGCCTCTCCACCTCTTGCACTGCTGCTGCCATCTCAGCTTCTTCAGCGGCTCGACGTTCGTACTCGAGCTGGCTATTACGTGCATTGCGGCCTCCTTGAGATTCTCCCGTCAGAGAAAGGCTCTGCAGGCCACTGGAGTCGACCTGCAACAACGACTTCTTTCCAGGCGCGTTGCGTGGTAGTGGTGTGGTTGATCGAGACGGGCCTCCGGTGGAAGGACCACTGACGACGTCTTCTTCGGCAAGAATCTCAAAATCTCGCCGGGGTGCCTTCTTGCGTGCACCGATGCCCGAAGACGGCCGCGAAAGAGACTCTCCTGCTGAAAGTCCATTCAGATTTAGCTCCATGACGGGTATGCTGTCCACATCTAGATCCTCTCCGTTCGATGTCTTGAGAATGTTGTGGATCGGCGTCGCTGTGCCCGAGTTGTCGTCGCCGCTCGGAATGTAGAATGGATCGTCCTTGTATCTCTCACGCCTCTCTGCTCGCTTTCTTGCAGCCTCTGCCGGATCCAGACTCATGCCGTTGCTCTGCTGATACGACTCTTCCGGACCAACGCTGTCGGGCAACAAACTGGCTGCTGGCACAGAAGGCTCTGAGCTGTAGCTTGCCTTGGCTGGTCGTTCGTAGTAGTACTTGTGGAACTCAACATTGTCAACCCCGCTGTAGTTGTTATCAATCACGTGGAGCAGCTGCGTCAAGTTGGGGTTTATCGGCGTGTCAAGGTCCAAATCATCTGGCAGCGGCACCTTTCGCTGCGCATCTCGAGCTACCGGATTCAGCTCTGCGCCAGAGAAGAGAGAGGGAATGGCCTGTGTCAGAAGTAACGGTGGCTGTGCATATCCACCATCCTCTGATACGGCCTGAGAGTTGACAGCCTCTGTCGTCAATCTGATGACCTCAAGAAATTCGACGGCACGCTCCTGAACCTCGAGACTGGCGTGGCTTGTCAGAGGCTCAAGCCAATGCACCATCCGCGCCAGGAGCAGCGTCACCATTGTCTTGCGCTCTGAGCTCCAGGTCTCCAGCTCGTCGCCTGTGAGACGAGCAAAGATCTTCATGGCCGCCTGTACATGGACGCTGAGAATCTCTGGAGGCAGATGAGCATTGTCTGCAAAGAGTAATGCATCAAGAGTGCCGCTAGCATTCCTCAGCGCTTGAGAATATTCTCCCACAATCCATGCAGCTGGCCCAAGCACACCCTGGCCACTGTTGCCAGTAGCTGGGAACAGCTTTGACCTTGCATCCGCCGTGATCAACATTTCAGCAGCCTGTGTGGCCTCTTGTCTTGAGCTCTTGACCCTGACGGCAACGTTGCGAAGTTCTGCGCCAATCTCTTGAGCGAGGTCGCCGTGGATCTCGTTGGTGCGAGCCTCGGCCACCGTCATCTGAGCTGTGGTGATGATTGAGGTGGGCACGCATCGCACCAGAGCCACCAAAGTATCAATGTACCAGTCAAAGTCGCTGATGTTTGCGTAGGTGTTCTGAGAGCAAATTTCCAAAATACGCTGGATTGCACTGCTTCGATATTCTTCAGGTAATGGCGGTGGAGCCTGTGATTTGGCGTCATTTGCTTCCAGATCTTCATCCTCATCGTCAGCGGTGGCCACCATCTCCACGCTGTGCTGCCGTCCTCGATCATCCAGCGGGTCCGGTGCTGCCATTGGACTGTTGCTCAGCTGGCTCAAAAGCCGATCCACAATTGAGGTAAGATTCGATGCATTGACCATGCCGACGACCAAGTCAAGAGCCCGCAGACGGATAGAGATGTCTGCATCATCTATGCACTCCATGATGACATCCTCGTGCTGTGACACCAGGTATGGATGCGACTCGACAATCTTGTTAAAGGCCAGCAAGGCCACATACTTGAGGTTGGGATCACCTGTGACCCCAAGCATGCCCCTGAGCTTGCTGACACAGAGTCTGGCAATCTCATCGCCCTCTGTGGTGCCGCTTGCGCCCTCAAAGATGCCACCCTGAATGATGCCGTTGATGCATTCGTAGAGCAGAGACATTGCCGGAGTGGTCTTGATCAGGGTCGTCAGAGGCGGCAGCAGCTTCTTGATCAGTCGAGGTTCCAGTGGAGTCAGAGCTGCAAAGAGCTTGATGATCTTGATCGCCATCCAGTTGTTATTGCCTTCAACCAGCAAGTCAAAGAGTCGAGGCGCCAGTGGCAGAA
Organism: Erythroxylum mucronatum; assembly: GCA_027563825.1. Taxonomy (NCBI): domain Eukaryota; kingdom Viridiplantae; phylum Streptophyta; class Magnoliopsida; order Malpighiales; family Erythroxylaceae; genus Erythroxylum; species Erythroxylum mucronatum. Next base: position 529,597 of record JAOSBP010096466.1, on the reverse strand, counting down.
AGTCCTGAGGTCTTCTCCAGCCCAGCTCGCAGATGACGTTGATGACGGCCGCAGTCACGCTGGGATCCTCGTTGTCGTCGTTGAGTCGTTCTTTGATGCGTGGCCATGCTGGACGGAGAGTGTCTGGATAGACAAGAGCTAAACGGTAGAGAGTAACAACCGTCTTCTTTCGAATGTTGGGGTTGGAGTGACTGAGTCTGGGGAGGATCTCTGTGAGGAGCGAGTTGGCCATGGAGGGACTCACAACGTGAGGAATGGCAACCAATGGCAGTGACATGTTTGTGGGCTGTGGAGACATCAAGTCCTGAGGTAGCGTGTGAGTGCATTGCCACCAACAAACAACTTCAGCACATATACCTTCTTGAGCAGATTCTCGGCCAGCATGAGCACTTCAGTGTCTGGCCTGAAACTCTGCACCGCAGCCAGGTAGCCCACTCGTTTCTGGATATAGTTCTGCGACGACATGACCTCGAGTACATTGAACGACGCCCACGACATGTCGTGGCCAAACATTTCGAGATAGGTGAGCTTGAGCAGCGCCGTCGCCTTGAGGTCTGTTCCTCTGATTTAGCCTTCTTTCCATGTATCAAGTACAACAGCTTGTGCACACACCCATGTCGGACCCCTTGACTTCTTTGCGGCATTCTCGAATGCTATCTTGAATGTATGCCCTCTCGTTGCCCTTGTGGTTGCGGAGGCCTCGAATGAGGTCGTAGAGATCCTTCTCGAACCTGGTTCGCCAGAGTTAGACGGTGGTTTCGGGGCATTTCATCTTGCTAGAGCCAACAGACATTGTTCCAGAGGCAATGGGAATTTGTCGTCACGCGCGCAAGTCCGTGGGTGGGAGCTCGAGTTGTAGATGCTGGACCGCCACTCTTAAGCATTGCGAATGCAAATTGTCCAGTCCCTATGAGCAAATCATGGACAATAGCACCATCTCAACTTATTGTCCTGTATCCTGCTGGTGGTGGTGCTGTGTTGGTTGCGGTGCATTTAAGAACAGCAGGTCTTGTTCAATCAAGACGAGGGGTTTGCGGAGAGCGGACTCGGATTTTGCATCGCTCCAGCTTTCTCTGTTTTGATCTTGACTTGACCACCACAACTCTATTCCAATCATCCGCTCATCTCTGCCTCGCAATGTCTGCCGACCTTCTTCGTCCGCCTGCGCATCTCGCGCCAGCTGATTCGCTGAGATTGTCCCAGCAGGCGCCGGCCATACTGCAGAGTCAAAACAGCTGGTCTCTACCTTGGCCATTCTCGGCCGCCTTGAGCTCCGAATCGCCAGAAAAATGGTCAATCTACGAGAATCTCTTCTACTCGTGCATCCGGACGGGAGACAACAAGTCTGCGTTTGCCTGCGTGGAGCAGCTCAAGAAGCGGTTTGGCGAGGACAACGAGCGTGTCATGGGCATGATTGGCATGTATCACGAAGCCATCGCAAAGGAAGACAAGGACTTTGCCCTGATCTTGAAGTCGTATGAGCAGGAGATCAAGGATCGGCCTACCAACATGGTCGTCCGCAAGCGTCATGTTGCGCTCCTCAAGTCAACAGGCAAGCTCGCAGGTGCCACGGCAGCATGCACAGTCTTGCTCGACGTCTCACCCACAGACGCCGAAGCCTGGGCTGAGCTCGCAGACTTGTACCTGCAGCAGGGGTTGTTCCAGCAGGCAATCTACAGTCAAGAAGAGGTGCTCCTGATTGCACCAAACGCCTGGAACATGCATGCCCGCCTTGCAGAGATTGTCTACATTGCAGCCATGGCAAACACCAATTCGAATGCGCAGCTCTCTGGGCTTGTAAGATCTATGCGCAGCTACTGTCGCAGCATTGAACTCTGCGATGACTACCTGCGAGGATACTATGGCCTGAAATTGGTGAGTCTTGATTCCTCTTTCATTGGTATAAAAGACTATATATATACTAACAGTACATGGCAGACCACATCCAAGCTCAAGACGCTGATCCCATCCTCTGGCAATGCCCTCGCCAAGCAGTCTGACGACGAAGATCTGCCTCTCCCTTCTCTGTCTACTGTCCAAAGCCTCAACGAGCTTGCTACAGCCAAACTGGGTGAAATTATCCAGAAGTACTCGACGAGCCAAAAGGGCTGGGATGGCTATGACGAGGCAGAGGTCATTACAGCTCGAGCCCTCCTTGATGCAGACCAGCCGGCGCTCGTTCGGTAACTCTGGACCACCAGGCGATCCAATTGAGGTCGCTTCCGCCTAGCCGCTCACCGCATGAGCAAAGACCTTTGCTGCCAGATCGCTGAGCAGCTTGGCCTTGTCGTTCTGGGGAAGCTCTTGAAAGACGGCATACACACTTTTTCCTTTTGCATCCCGCACGGCACCCAGGCGGTTCCCCGCCACCGCACCGGCCATGGCTCCAGGAAAGTTGGCAATGATGAAGCCCATTGCTCCTCCACTCAGACCACCAACGACACTCCAGAATTTGCCAGTAGGATGTGCTCTTTGACCTTCTGCCATGCCTTCCTCCCTGAGCATCTCCTCGAAAACATTACCAAACTGGTTGTCGCTGAATTCCGCCTCTTCTTGCTCACTTGGCTGTCGGTTTCCAAAGAATGACCATGGGAACCCCCTTGCTGAGCTTCCTGTTCCATGGTGTGCATGGGGAATCTCTTCTTCGGGGTCGTCCGTTTCCGTCTCAGAGGAGCCAAAGTGTCGCGTATTGTCGTACTCGCGCCGACGCCCAGGGTCTGACAATGTGTAGTATGCGTCGTTGATCAGCTGGAATCGCTTTGTGCGCTGGGGTCGCTCAGGTGAGTCTGAAGCGACACGATCAGGATGGTGTTTGAGGGCAGCCCTGTCTTTTGCTTAGATCTGGTCCTTGCTTGGGTAGAGTGGTGGCGGCTCTTACTTTTTGTACGCAGTGCGAATCTGGTCCTGGGTCGCAGAAGGGGTGATTTCCAGGGCAGCATCTACATAGACATGAGCAATGGCATACAAGTGGTGAGGCTGTGGGCGAACATACAGTAGTCTGGTGTTTCTTTTGCGGGGTCCTGTTAGCTTTTGACAAGGATTCTCACCAGGTGAATAGAGTAAAGACATACCTGGCATGGTGAATAGATTTCAGACGGCACGCAAGAAACTCGCGCAGACGTCAATTGATTGCAGAGAACATGTATACCAAATCTCCACGCACGGCAGCCTGGCTGGTGACGTTGTTGCTCCAAACCCGCCAAGAGTTCCCGAGGTCCCTCTCCATCTCAGCTTCTAGACTTTTTTAACCTTTGGCGAACTAGCAACAGGCTGCCACCAGAGCCGCACATGGACAGGTGCGTTGGTGTCTGGACTGAATGTGCATCATGACCGAGGAGATGACGTGCGCACCAGTCTTGTTGTTCGAAGATAGCTGAGAGGCCGAGCTTCAGCGTCAGAAACACATAGACAGTCACAGCCTATTCTCGATCAGAAGATGGCCTCTCCCAGGACGGTCGAGTCAAATGCGGCTCTTCGTAAAGAGGGACGAGATGGCACTGTGGCAAATTTGCCCACTGGAAGCACATCTGGTACTAACGAAGCAGGTCCAAGCAGGTCCAACAGCCGCCGCAGTGGTAATTTGCGAAACTCAAAGTACCTTGCCAGCGGTGAGGACATGATGCCTGATCCGGTCGACGATTCTTCTGAGGATGATGGAGGGAGCCAGGGCGAAGACGATGGAGCAGAAAGCCAGGAAGCTCTTGGCTCAAGCACCGAGCAGGACGGCGCTGAGCGACCAGACTTTCATCCTTTCTTCACAGTGGTGCAGGATTCAAGTAGTGGCGCCAACGCTCCGCACCACCCGCATGTGCATTACATCTTCTCTGATGACGACGCAGAGCCCATCACGAGCGCTCTCCTGCGCAGCTTAGATCCAAGTGCCAGCAACCTACAGGAATCAGAGGAGCTAAAGGAAAGAATCATCATAGTCGATCTTGCTGCAGATGGAAAGACTGTCGTCAAGGCCAAGAGTCTCGCACCGGATTGGCAGGTCACCGAAACGTCGGTGCAGGCAGCGCCAACTTTTGACGATGTGAATGCGCCAAAGGAAGCTGGACTCATGCTGTCAATTACTGGCGCCGAGAGCAAAATGGCATCCTCTGAAGAAGTGGACGGGGAGCAACTTCTGGAGCAGCATGAAGCAGCAGCAGATTCTGATGTGTTTGCTGCTTTGGAGTCGCTGGCCGAGCAGTACAATCACGAGATGGAGTCTCTCAAACAATGGTCACAGGGCGAATCAGACATTACCTGAGCCATGCCAGCGGGTTGAATTCTCTAACCGAGACCGTGCCATTGCGCAGACGCCTCTTCAAAAGCCAGAAATGCAGTCTACAGATTGAACGAGCTTGCTCTACCAAGGAATAGCTTTGTCCCACCGGTCAACAAATCGACCATTTTCTTTTCCCTCTAGGTCTGCTTTTGCAATGCTGGCCACCATGTCTCGCACGCTCTCCTCAACATCGATGGCACCCTCTTCCCTCACCGAGACGAGACCTGTGGCGACTCGACCTGGATGCATGACGAGCCACAGTACTTGGGGAACGTCTACTGCGAAGCTCCTGACGACAGCATTTAGTGCTGCTTTGGATGCCCGGTATGCATAGCCTCTGCCAGCACCTTCACCAGTTATGCTTCGGGCATTGCGTGCAATTGAGCCCATGCGTGAGCCAATGACAATGACTTTGGGCGTCGTTGTTTTGGCAGCCTGCCCCAGTGCCGGCAAAATACTTCGGAAGACGTTGTAGGCGCCTACGCAGTTGATGTTAAAGGTTTTGAGCATCAGGTCACCGTCAATGGCGTCAATGGTCTCGCTGTCGGCCACCTGCGCTTGATTGGTCATGGGCATGCTCGTGTTCAGGCCTCGCACTCCGGCGCTGTGGATGACGAGCTCCAGCGGTGCTTCTTCCTTGACGATGCCTGCGAGCGGGAGCTGGCTGAGGTCTGTGATGTCGCAGGAGTGGCACTCGACATTCGATCCAAGCTGTTTTTGAGAGTCTCCAGGCCACGCGCGGTCCAGGGCTATGACTATATTTTGAGTATTGCCAGCATAGTGCCTGGCAAAGGCAGCGCCAATGCCCGAGGCGGCGCCTGTGATGAGCACTGTGCGTTTCTTGTCCAGAGAATCATCCATAGATTTTGTTGTCGTTGTGAAGTCTTTTTTACAGATTTGAATCCAGTTGTTGGGGAGAGACTGTCTTCCTTTGTCTTGGGTTGGTCGTTTACGTGCAAAATGTGAGCAGTCCCGTATACATCACCAGGCTCTAGTTGCGGCAATAATGTGTGGCCGGTAAAGGCTCTGGTTCAGCAAGCAGCAGCAAACTTTTATGTTGGGTGATTCTGTAATCTGCCTCTTCACTCAAAATAGTGAGAAGAGAAGAGGAGGTTAAAAAAGAAAAGACGAGGCAAAATGGTGTCTCTTTTTTTTCCCGGAGCACAGGCGTCCGAGCCTCCTCTATAGAGAGACACAACTCTGCTACCAGAAGAAAGGGAAGAAAGAAAGAGAGAAGAAGTAGTGAAGTTTTCACATTTGGTATCCTTGGTTTGCTTATTGCCTCTGCTGCAATGGCCTACTGTCTTCGTATCGAATCCCCACACAGTCTCCTCGTTCTGCTCTCTCCCGCCCATATGTTTGCTGTACATTTGTCTGCTATCCTCTTCCCCTTTTCTTCTGTCCAAAAGAAAGATAGAGCACTAAGCCTTGTCCTTGGAGAAGCCAAAGTGCCCACTCTTGTGCTTTGCCTCGTCGGCTGTCGTGTTTGACGCTTCGGCGGGTTTCGATGCAGACCCAGATGCGTCGGCGTCAGTCGATTTATCCTTGTGCCCATGGCCCTTTCGCTTGGCCTTTTTCTCGTCTTCCTTCTTCTTGGCCGCGTCGGCCATGAGCTGCTCAAACACCATGTTTTCCGTTTCTTCTTCCTTGGTGCGGCTGGCGTCCCGCAGCAGCTCGCCCATGAGCACGAGTGCCTGGGCCCGCTCGATGCGCTTCTCCTGGCGGATTGACTTGTCATTGAGCACCTTGTCGCAGACGTCGCGCAGCACGCCCTGGATTTCGAAGCGCGACCCTCGCCAGGCGGCCGCCAGGATCTTGCCAGTCACCCGCCTCTCGTGCTCGGCCCGCGCCTCGTCAGTCCAGTCGTCGCCGCCACGCTCCTCTGCGCGCGCCATCTCCTCCATGCTCATCTGGGCGTCAATAGCCGTGCTGACGGTGCCCCAAATGTCCTTTGCCATCGTGCCCTTATCCTTCAGGCGCGAGAAGAAGCCGCCAATTCCAAAGAACTTTTGACTCTTCAGCAGATTGCCGCCCTTTGATAGGTAGACGGCTCCGACAGCGTGCAGAATCTCCAGCCCGAAACTCTCCATCTTGAGGTTCTCCACCTCGAGTCGTGTCTTGTCGCGGAATGCCTTGGTGACGTCTGTGCCCTTGTCTGTCTCTGTCCAGACCGAAACACGGTCCACAAGCTTGCGCGCTAGAGTCTCGACACGCTCAGTGCGGATGCGCTCACGCTCACGCTCGTAAGCCAGCAGCTCCTCGCGCTGCTCTTTTGTGAGACCCCTCTTCTTCTCCTTTGCACGTAGTTCCTTTTCGGCTTCGGTGGCACCGGCAGCGTCAAGCCGTGCCTCTTCCTCTGAACGGTCCATGATGGCTGCGCGGATCGGTAGACCTTTGGGCTTCTCTTGTCCATATGGATTGGCCGCCTTTTCTGTAGTTTCTGTAGATGTGGGTTTTGAGTCATGCTCGTATGATGGAGGAGGTGCAGCAGTATGAGGGACTGCTTCGCCCTTTTCGGGTGGAGGTGTATGTGCAGTTCCCGACTCGTATGCTGGTGGAAGGTCCTCTTTGGCCCCAGCAGCAGCAGCAGGAGTGGTATGTACACCTCCTGCCGCAGAACTCTCTCCCTTTGTATCTGCACCACCAGCGCCAGAGGCAGCTGACGCCGACGCCTCGTCCTCCTTCTCCATCTTCTCGCTCAGCTCCATGCTTCGCGTCAGGTCCTTCATCAGACTAATCTCGCCGATCCAGTCGACAAAGGCATCGCCACCAAAGATCATGCCGAAGAACTCGGCCGGGTCTGCAAACCCTTCGTCGGGCTTCGCACCATCCTTGCCGTCCTTGTCGTAGCGTGCGCGCAGCTGCGGGTCCGACAGGATTTGGTAGGCTTCGCCAATCTTCTGGAACTTGCCGTGCGCCTCTTCGTCGCCAGGGTTCTTGTCCGGGTGCAGTTTGATGGCGAGCTTGCGGTAGGCCTTCTTGATCTCGAGCTCTGTGGCAGTAGGCGCAACCTGCAGCGTATCGTAGTATTCCGTGTCGACGACCATTGTTTTGGCAGATCAAGCTGCTAGGCAGCAGAACGGATGATGTGGAGAGGTGTCGCCTCACGCTGTGGGGCTGCGATAGACTCTAGTAGATCTGCTCTATGCTCCCCCTTTTGCGTATCAACAAAGAAAGACACTGACAATGCAAGCGAAAAATAGGCAACATGGAGGGGCGGCCATGTGGAAAAAAAGGTAAATGGCACTAGATAAAAGTTGCCGTGACGTTGGATGTGTGGCGCGGCGCCAAGAGCCGGCTGGTGGGGGGTGGCGCAGTTCTTCAGCCAAGGTCAATCGACTATCATACGGATGAAGTTTAAGAAGAATGAGGCATATACTGAATATATACATATACAGAAAACTGCAAGAGGGGGTATCCGCGAGACAAGAAATAGATGATAACAAGAAGAAGCCATCGCACCCAGAAATTTTGTGGAAAAACCATCCCAATGAGACCATCTATACCACTCCTTCAACATGACCTTTTGCTGGAAAGACGGCCAGAGTAGATCATGTTCGAACCAAATCAAGAGTTGCGACTCCTCAGTACGCGGCCAGATCCGCCATGGCCAACGCTGGCCGACAGCGGCTGATTCTCTCTCCCCTCAGCAATGGCTCGCATGTGCTTCTTAGGCATCTTAGTGCCTGGACCGATGCTTGAGCTCAGGCTGCGAGTGTCGCCGGTACCAGTGTTTTGCTTCTTCAAAGGCGGCTGCTGCTGATGGCCTTTGATCTTTTCATCTCCTGACGACGATGAATTCTGTCGCTGGTGTGACGGTGGAGGCATCAAGATCTCGACCGTGTTAGAGCCGTTGACCAGGTTGACGCTCAGCTCCCGGAGACCACTTCCACTGCTCGCCGGTCGCTGTGTGGTGCTCGATCTGACAGCGATTGGAGATGAGGCAGCAGATCGAACGACGGCGTCTGCATCTGTATACACGATCCCTTTGCTTGGCGAAACAGCATTGTATGCTGGTGACAGGTCGACAATCTCCTGGACCTCTGGCTGATTGGGGGATGGCTCGCCCTGGCCCCGGAATCGCTTGAGCAGAACGTCGTGAGGCTCAGTGCGTGGCAGACTCTTGGCGTATTCATATGTCATCTTTTGTGGAGTCTGCCCTGTGGGAGCGTACTCTGAGATGGGGGCATTCAGTATATCTGCCCGCAATTCGACAAGTGGAGCGTGTGCATCTTCAGGAAGTCGATTTAGACTTTGGAGCATCGACTTGGCGTGCACAGACGCGTCATCGGCGAAGAGCTCTGTTCGTCCAGAAGACTGGGCCATGTGTTCACCGATGCTAGCGTATGACTGCCTCACGGTGGCGCCAAGCTCTCCCAGAGACTGCACGTGCGAATCGTGCTGGCGGTCGTTCTGCGCACGCACCCTCGACACAATCTCGTCAAGGGCCTGCAGCTGGTCGTCAATGTGGCGCATCTGCTTGTCGACGATGCGCACAGTCTCTTCGTGGACTGCGCGAGAGTTTTCTTGGATGCCAAGGTTCTGCTCGTCGGCCTTGCTCCAGTCTTGCTTGACGCGTGACTTGATCGATGTCCTTGACTCGAGCAGGTCATTGATAATGGATTGGTCCTTTGCGATCCAGCTGTCCATGGACTCGCCAAAGTTGTTCTGGCGCTTCTCAAAGGTCGAGTTGTTTTCGGAAATCTCCACCTTGACTTCCTCAAACTTGTCTTGCAGCCTTCGCTCCTGCATGGCCCCGTGTGTATGGACGAGCGAGGCAATCTGCGACAGTAGTTCTGCCCTGTCCTCCTCGCCCCTCTTCTTTTCCTCAGCCATGACTTGATCGATGCGTTCGGTTGACGCCTCATTGGCCTTGATCAATGCAACGCCAGCTTCTGACAGGTCCTTGCGCAGTCGCTCAGCCTCCTGCTGCTGGGCCTCCAGAGACTTGGCGAGATCATCAAAGACATTCTTGAGCTCTTTACCCAACGAAGTGTATGACGAGTGTAACTGCACATGGAAGCCTTCGAGCTCCGTGACGATTCCTGCAGAGATCTGCTGTGCTGCGGCTGTCAGGCCACCCAGGCCTTCACCAACCTGCTGCTTGACGTCGTCTCTAAGAGTCTTGATCTCTTCCAGCACACCTGCCATGCCATCTCGAGACTTGACGGCCTGTTCGTTGACCTCAGTCTCAGACTTCTCAAATGCCTGCGTCTTGCTGTCAAGGAGCGCTTTGGACTCGAGAGTCTGGGCAAGCTCGCTTTGAACAAAGGTCTGCACCCTGTCTGACAGTTGCGCAATAAAATTCGTCTGTTGTGACTCAAAGTCCAACAGTCTCTGCTCCACAAGCTGGGTTGTGTCTGAGACCTGTGCCTGAGAAGCACTCCAGTTGGTGCGGTTGAGGGATTGCAGGTCCGATCGACGCCTCAATTTGGAATAGAGGCCATTGATGTCGGCAGTCGTCTTTCCGAGTGTCGACATGAGATCCTGGCCCGCTTGTGCAAGACGCTCTTCGGTGCCTTGATGTGCTTCTCGAATCATTTGCTCTTCTTCCAGGCTGCGGCGCGTGTGCTCCAGGGCAATCTCAGTCTTTTCCACAACGTCCTGTGTTGCTTCCAAGGCAGCTTTGGTAGACTCGTTGTCTTTTTTGAGGTTGTTGAAGTTGCTCGTCACCGAAAAGAGGTCTTGAGTCTTGTTGCGAAGGTAGACTTCGAGTGTCTCAATCTTGTCGCGCTGTTCTTGGCTCAAGATCCTTCGAGACTCGCTCTCGGTGGTGATTTGTTCATACGTCTCGGCTGTCAAGTAGACACCGTTGCGATGTCGAGTCGCAATCAGCTCACTCTTGAGCTTCTCAATCTCGTACGTGAATTCGCGGAGAAGTGCCTTCTTGGATATTGGGTAATTTGTCTGAGGCTTGTTGCGAATGTTTTTGGCGCGAAAGGCATAGTCGAGAGTCGAAATGGTCTCTTCGACATTGCTTTTGGCCGGTGATAATGTCGCAATGATGCACGTCTTTGTTCGACCTCCCAGCGAGTCTTGCAGCAGGCGGGTAAGCTTCGATTCCCGGTATGGAATGTGGTTGTCTTTTTCCACCAGAGCATTGATGACCCGTCCAAGGGTCAACAGACTCTTGTTGATGAGACCAGCTTCCGCTGCTCTCTTGTTCTCGGCTCCACTCCGCTGGATGTTTTCACTTCCAGCAAGATCGACAAGGTTGAGTTTGCCACTGCATATGTGTTCTTCACCGCTTTCAGTGGCGTACTTGACACGGACCATGATGGTGAACACGGTATGACTTCGGGAACTGAGGTCGTTGCAGTTTGTGGCAGCAACTTGGCGCTTGAGGCTGCCGTGACGGAGGAGCGCAATGCCCTTTTGTGCATTTTGAATGTGCGTCTCCTCCATGCCTTGGACCATAGTAGCGCCGTGGCTTTTTCGCGTCTTGTCGTCAAAGATTTTTAGCTTGGTCTTGTCATCCACAGAGAGCAGATCTCGCAGCTCTTCGTTGTAGAGCTCGATGAAGGAGCACTTGACGGAGCTGTCTGCCTTTTGAGCTTCGAGTTTATCAAACAGCGAAGCGAGCACACGGGGAATGATTCCAGCATCGTCTGGCAGAGGGAGCACATCGCTGATGTCGCCAGACATGGTGTACGTCTTGCCTGTTCCAGTCTGTCCGTAGGCGAAAATGGTACAGTTGAAACCCGCCAATACCTGTACAGATTAGTTGATAACCTCTTGGATCAAAACAAATTCAATTGACGTACCTCATCTAATATGGGCGCAACAACTTCATCAAAAACCATGGCCTGGTCTGCTGCGGGAGAAAAGACGCGGTCAAAGTCGTATGTCTTGCTGCTCAGTGCGTTGGCTCCCATGGACAGATGCACAGTCTTTCCCTTGATGCCATCTGCCGACACGACCACGCCGCTGTTCTCCTTGACCTCTCGCTCGCTGCGTCCTCTGCAGCGCACTACCACGTTGATGTTTGTCTCTTCGCCTCCGAGTTCTGGGTCAAAGTCCATAGCTTTTCTCTTCAAGCTGCTCCCGTTGTGCGGCTGTGACGATATGGGGGATCGCATCCTCGAGGCGGCCGTGCTGGAGGTCAGCGATCTCGTCGAATCGGCGGGTGATGCTCTGCCAGACACTGATGGTGCAGTCGAGCCAGCCCGTGATGCAGCAGGTCGCGCAGGCGGGCGCATGGACCCGCTGCGCTTTGTGCTCAGACCAGTCCGGGCGGATGCCGACATGGCGCTTGAGCGACTGTGTGAAGCGCGAGATTTTGCGAGGAAAAGAAAAGAATATTGGGCGCAAAAGAGAACAAGAGTAGAGGGCAGACAGCGCTAGCCCAATGTTTATTGTTTACTTGCGAGGGGTGCTCACCGGTTGCCGGCGCTTCACACGGCTTGGCGGCCTGGAGGGGCAGAGCAGCGTACTGATTACCCCGGCATATGATCACCACCTCCACCATCATACGCTGGCCCCTCGTGACCAATCGCAGATGATAAGACGGACGGATGACCCGGCTTGAAAGATAACATATAAGAAAGACGATCCCCAGGCATTTCTTCTGCGCCGTTTCAATCGCGTGGCGACACAGTGGCCCGTTTGGCTGACATGCCGGAGAATAGACTAGCAACTCATCGCTGCAGAGCCATCACATGAGAGAAAGAGAGTCAGAAAGACATGGCGCCAGAAGTAACCAACAAACTTGTGCCTGGACGCTCACTTGGGCCTTTTGGTGAGTTTTTTTTTATTTTTTTGGTGATGCTTGCAGAAGTAGAGGGTATAGACTAATGCCATAGCAGTGCTTGGATCTTACCTGCATGATGTGCTGCGGCGGCTAAAGTCTCCGCAACTGGCGGTCCAGTATCCCAGGATCAACCTGTCGTATTCACAGAGCGACCCCGTGAGCTCACCAATAATCATCACTCTGAGCCGCAATGGAATCAGACTTCGGTTTGACGGACCTGAGCAGCAGCTTCGTCTGATTGAAGTGCTTGACTTTCACAAGACGCGGATTGAGTACGAGGGCAGCGAGATATTCAAGAGCCACGAGTCCACTTCAAGCGGGCCTTCGTATCGCTCACTCAGCAAATTGTTTGGACCAACGTTCCCAGGAGAATGTATAGGAGACGAGCAGAGCAAGTCATCAGCGACATACGTGCTCTCGTATCCCGGTGTGGCCTTTTCGTTCACGGTGAGCAGAGCCGCATTGGAGTCGCGCAAGGACAATCAGGCTCTTCTTTCTTCGAGTGCAGCTTCATGTGCAAGGTCTATGGCTATTTTTGCCGGTGAGTCGTGGCCGAAAGCAAGGAAAAATCTTTTCGCCAGCACGACGCAGAGCAACCCGAATGAGAGAGCACGACCGCGAACTACATCTGGCAGCCGCCAGCAGGACGTCAACGACGATGTTGAGCTGGTCAAGGTGCACGGTCAGGGCCGTCTTGAGCTGCTTCGACGGTCTGGACAGACGACGAGAATCATGCTGGGTGAGACAACACCGCAAGATTTAGTCTCTGAGCTGGGCCCTCCAGATGCAATCTACCGCAAGAACGACCGGAGACTGGCCATTCACCGCAACAGAGGAGTGGGACGAGACCGAAGCAGCTCTGCTGACACGGACTACTCATCATCACGAACTACAGAGGATGACTCGGACGGTGAAGACGCAGTAGACCCGGCCCTGTCGGCGGAAGCACGCGAGCTGTCATCCGCAGAGCACTTCTACAACTACAATCGTTTTGGGTTTGACTTTCTCATTTCGCAAGCAACGACGCCGTCGGAAGCCTCACCGACCTTGCCAGAGGCCATGACCGAGATGGGTGGCGGTGGCGGCGGCGGCGGCGGCGGCGGAGGGAGCGGCGGCAGTGGCCAAGCGGTGGGCGTGCCAGCGGGCTTCCAAACGGCCACTAAGATGATAATGCACGGCAATATACCTGCCTCGTGGCTCTTCAGTCGCCACCGCCGCTGCCGTTGGGCATTGGAACACGTTCCAACGGCCAGAGACCGGCGACCAGTGCATAGCGAGATGGAATTCCCCGAAATAGCGGCCAGACTGGACAGCGTGTTTGCGACGGGCGACGTCAAGGGTGGCAGTCCCGCGACGCAGAAAGGCATGCAGCTGAATCGAGGCTGGAACAACAGTCCCAGCAGCAGCTGTGAGCTCCTTGGGGGCTGGGAGGAGGACAACTCGAGCTCCAAGGGGCGAGGCGAGCTCAGCACGCACTCTGCGCGGGAGCAGGGAGTCAGCAGCAACTCTGAGCTGATTGGCTATCCCGGCATGATCTTCGAGGTCCTGTCAAACGGTGCCATGTGCGGTCTGACGGTGTATTGACGAGCAGAACAATAAGATGGAAACGGTGTAGCCGTGCGGTCTGGCAGTAATTAATCAAGCATGCGCCAATCGCTGAGCGGAAGCAGTTCCTGGCGGACGTCTTGGCGTGACATGCGCCACACGCCAACGGCGGCGCAGGAACGAAAAGATACGGTCAGGAATTGGCCTCCGCTTCGGTCTGGTCTGGCTTGCGGTCACGGGGCGACTCAGAAGGAATTTTCTGTTTTTTCATCAGAGTGGCGAATGGGGTGTGGGTGCGCATATGTCCCTTTGGCCAAAGTATTGGGGAGCGAAAAAGGATTGGGTTTGGGTTGGTTTTGGTCCATATCACCGAACGCACAGCCACGAGCAGACTGCCTTGTATGATTGTGTGTGTGCGCCTTGTTGCCCTTCCACAGATCGCGTCGCTAAGTAAAGGAGAGGCAAACAGACCGAGGCAGAGTGGTCTCCGAATTCGTGTCAGACCAGGTGGCAGAAGAGAAAAAAGACATGACATGTTCCTTGCAGATGCAGACTGCCTTAGTCTGCTTGTCATAACGCTGCATGTGCATGGTGTGTATGCGCATGTGAGTGTGTGTTTGTCTGGTGTAGGGCGGAAAGCCGCCCCATTCATGATCGGCGGCAATTTTGACGCGGTTGGCTGCAAAGGAGCTCGTGGGGCATTCACCAGTTACCGCCTGGTGTTTAGGCAGCACGAAGGCAACCACAGGCTTCTAGCAGCACGCTTGGTCATTCCATTGGCCCTCTTGTAGCTGCGCATCACAGTCTAGGAGCACGTATTGACGCAGGTGTCCTGGCTCCCCCTTGTTTCTGGATGCTGCGGCCCTGGCAGAGAGCGTGGACACCGAAACGACGACGACGACGACCACACCGGCAATGAAAAGCTTACGCGGGCGTCAGGCCTCTTTCCATTTCACCGAGTCTCTCATGCAGGGGCACGAAGCCAGACCATGCCACTTGTCAATGGCTATGACTGTCTGGTCTTGCCGCTATGACTGGTTCGGGCTGTGCCAGGCCTCCACGGCAGTCTAAGGATCCATTCGCAGCGATTTGACGTCGGCACATGAGAGAGCACATAGTGCAGGCGGCCACTGGACTGTGTGCTGCTGGGTATCTTAAATACAGCTCTCTTGTCTTCATGTTTTCTTCTGTCCGTTCCACTCGCATCTGCACCACCACATCGCAACTGGTATCGACAAGTACATCGCTTTGCTCTCGATACATATACACGAGGCCACCACTGCCCGTCGTCGGCCCAAGCTATTCAACATTACCGCTACCCAAAGACAGAAACTCTTGCATCTGTTTTCTCGCATCAACTGCTTCCATTCACACGACCACTGCAGCATGCCAAAGACGACCGTGATAATAACCACCGGCACCACGACAAACGACCCTCGCCCTGCCGACTCTCAGGTGCACCGTTGATATGCCAAGGGTGGGGACGACATCACGTATGGCGGCACCTCTGGCGACGATGGCCGAGGAAAGGGCACTTCAGAGTGCTGGCCTTGAGTCAGTCACTGACGCTGTCTCCGTACCGCGTGAGCCTGTGGATTGTGAAGCGTCTCACCATGATCCTGCTGCTGCTCCTGCTGCTGCTGCTTTAGCAGGCGAACCTGTCACACCATGCACATGGCCAATGCCTCGATGACACGAGCGGTCAGGCGTCCTTCTCCAACTCGCCTGTTTCCCTACTTCTCAATCTCCGGACCATCTCTGCACCTCTGCTGCACCTGGAGGTGGGCGCACAAGACCACTATTGGACGCCGTGTCGCACAACTCTGACTCTCTCTCAATCTCACCTCGCTCCCCAGCATTTGACTAGCATTTTCCCTTTTCATCTTGTCTGGATTTTATTTTTGGCGTCATGTACCACATTAACACCCAAACGCATATCAGCATCAACCGTCACAATAGATAGACCAAAAAAACTGCAACGAATGGCATCACTACAACAAGCTGGTTTCTTGTTAATTTTTTTGCCTCTTCGTTTCTGTTTCTGACGCTGCTGCTGCCGCATGCTTGGTGCTTACTTGATCTGCCTGCAGACTTTCCCGAACCATGCTTTGCCCGCGTGGCTGAAGAGCGGAGGGCCAAAAAATCCTTCTAGAAGGCCGCAGCCGCCCGACCCCTGTTTGTGACGATCAGTAGGCCTTTACAAGTAAATGAGGGGGACTATTTTCTCAAGTAACCCCCAAAAACAAACTTTATCTTGAGAGAAGATGGGGCCGTGTGCCTGGCTGACCTGTTTACGCGCTGCTGCAGCATGGAAAACAGAAAAGACTGCAAAATTTGCCGCTTTGCCATTGACTGGTCTGGCCTTTGCGCCAAAACCTGGCCCCCCTTTCCGACTCGTATAGTCACAGGGGGGCACAGCCATGCATCTTGCTTCCTGTGCTCACCCTTTCTCTGTGTCTCTGCGCAATCAAAGGAGGAGCCAGGATTGTTAGTCTGCTCGCTTACCTTCTTTTTTGGTTTTGAAAAAAGAGTCTCAAGGCAAATTGGGCTCCGCTGCGGCATCCTGTGTGCGAGTGTGACGGTCGGAAAAATGGTACCGATAGCAGCTATCCCCGTAGGCCAATAGCAATTCCCCATGCTGGTGGCAGTGGCAGTGGTTGTGGTTGTGGTTGTGATGGTGGTGGTGGTGGTGGTGGTGGTGATGCGCCGCGTTGCTCTTGTGCGTGCATCTGTGAACCAGTAGGGGCCATGTTCAGACCACTACGACCAGTCATTTTGCACCGCTGGCCCAGTATTTTCCTCTCTCGCCTCTGCAGAAATTAGGGAAAAATTCCCTCAGACCAGACTTGCCTCTGTCGCACGGCCGGACTGCGATAAGACCAATCTCGCCAACAGGCCCCAGCAGCAGCAGGAGGCGGCAGTGTTCATTAGTGGGTTGACCTGTCCACACGTCACGAGCCAAAAGCTGGTGGCAGACGACTGCGAAGCACACAGCTTTTGATGCAACGGCGCTGGCCCCCTCCCCCTTTCAAATGGGCTTGCGCCCGAAGCCAACGAATGACTCTTCATCGATTCCATTGCGCCACCGAACTGAGGCCGTGCTCATTGTCAATGCTCTTCCAATGAAATGCAATGAGCAGCAATCATTGTTGGACTGGCAACGGGGCAAGCACTCCTTTTTTGGGTCTTGCCGGATGACCACAACTCTGAGTCAACGGGCAAATGCGCTGGGCATTCAAACCCCAAATGGAAGTCAAGCCGGCGCCCTGCGTCTTGTCTAATCCGCTTCTCAGGTCACATGCCATGCTTTTCTGCGCGTTGATGTAAGCCAGAAGTCAAAAGGAAAAGGAGTCATGACGGCGGCCCACAGTCGACAACCGGATAAGGGAAGATGGCTTTCCGCCCATTCGCTCACGGCAAGCTTGGCCGGGGGAGCGACACCCTGCTCCCTGTTGCTTTCGGGCACGCTGCGGGACCTCCGTGCGGCCTAGTGACCTGGGGAAACCTTAGTTTCTCCCCCCAGTGAAGCACAAAAGGGGATCAGCAGGTAAGAAGACGCGATCCTTGCTGCATTTTCCGCTTTGGGAGTTTGACCGTCCAGGATTGGGAAAAAGGAGGCTGCAGCCAATAATTAACATTAAAACACGTTGAATTAATTATCAAAGACGAACTAATTATTCTCAGCATTAATTGTAATGCCGAAAAAAATTAATGTAACCCATAAAGCCAGCCATTTAGCATAGCCCCGAGAGTAGCTTTGTAAGACCCCACCACAAACCCAAGAAAAAAAAAAGAATTGCTACTACAGTCGGTGGGGGTCGAACCCACGACGATTTGTGCTCTTTTGCTGTGGTTTGCTCTTACTCGAGTAACAAGAAAAGCAGACAGAGTTGTAAGACAAACATCATAACCACTAGATCACGACTGCTTTTTCGCTTGCGAGAGTATTACATAATCATGGTCTTGCATAATATATTCTTTCCTTGTTGTAGCCCTTTAATGGTCTACCCAGGATACATTGAATAGTTAATACAGTAGGTACAGAGAAAGCAACACTGATGCTAAGAGCTTGCTCTTCAGATAATATTAAACCCAGTATTCTATATTCTCTTTTTTTTTTCACAACCATGAAAACAGAGACTAAATTTATTTCTGCTTCTTCGTCTCGCCTTCGTCAGCGACAAGTGGCTTCCGTATGTCGTCAACTAGCACGCCTGCGATCCACACGTTGACTGCATGGAAAATCAGGCATGCCGCCCACAGGCCGGGAACAAAGGTCGATTGGCCCAAAAACTCGAGCTGGTAGCCCTGCTGCAGCCAGATGGCCTGGCCCGCCACCCACAGCGCCAACGCTGCAAGACCCAGACGCGGCACGTGCAGCAGCCTTGAGGACGGCAAGTGCAGCGGCAAAATGACCAGATACCACAGAAAGTACTGGCTTGTGCAGACCTTGTTGTACGTCACAAACAGAAACGTCTGCAGCAGCATGGCGCCCGGCAAGCTCGAACGCGCGAGCAACAGCGGCACCAGCACCGCCGAGAGCAGCAGCTGCGGCAAGAAGGCGAGAGTCTCTGGGTGCATTTTTGATAATGAGGCTGGCGAAGAATTGAGATAGAGCAGCATGTTGTAGGGTGAAAAGTTGTGGCGGTGGTCGGTCCGGATGAGGTGGTATGTGTAGGTCTCTGTGATAAAGGCCATGCCATAGACCAAGAACATGGCCACGTTGAGTGTCATAAATACCAAAATACTCCAGGACGTGATCTGCATTCGTTCAATAGTAATAAGACCTAGTAATCGCCCAGTCCAGCTCTGAGGCTGTTTCTGCAGCTTCATCTTCCCACTTAGAGAGTCTGCACCAAGCCAGCATAGAATCGATGCTCCGTAAATAAAAGGGTAGATTTTGAAATGAACGGCCAGTCCAAGGAGACAACCGGCTAATCGATTGCGACGTTCCAGGACCGCCCAGAGCATCGCCATGACCATTGCAGCCAGTAGTCCTTCGGAGCTGCCTCGGGTGCTAATCTGAGCAACCATGGGGTTCAGAAGCCAGATGTTTGCATACTTGACCGCATTGGCAGGTGACATGCCATGAGATCTTTGCAGAATCCGGGAGATGAGCCATCCAGCTAGAATATCGCTGCCGGCAAAGAGCACCTTGCCAAAGTCAAACCACCATCCGCCCCAGCTGGTCGGGTAGAGCATCCAAGCAAGCAATGGCGTGTACCGGTACGTGTCGCGTTGGTACGGTGAGCGATGCCATGACACGTAGCGCGCCGCATCCGTAAAGACATAGTAGTCAATGTCTGTGTATTTGAGTGCTGACCATTGATCCTGGAAGTGACCGTACACCAGGAGCACCAGCCTCAAGATGACGGCAGCTGGGAACACCACACGTGCATCTGACAGAAGAGCAGCAAGACTCATATTATGCCTTGCTCACCTCTTCAGACTTCTTCTGCCGAACTCTTCAATACAATTTTAGTTGTGGGATGATGAAATGAAGGAGGCGGCTTGGCTAGCAACATAGAGATGCCCCGTGCCACGTTCTCTCTGGCGGCTACTCCCCTCAATTGCCAGTGACTAGCATTATCAAACACATGAACAGCGAAAAGCGAGAGTCGAGATGAAAAGAAGACACGACGGCTCCATGGCAGTCCAAGAGCAGAATGACACCCAGGAGAATCAGTACCTTGGCATCTTTGAGGCGTTCCGGGATGAGCTTGATCAACATCATGACCGACGGGAACGCTGCATAAAGGCATCAAGAGACATCACAGCGTCAAGCAAGAAAATAATATTTGCCCTGCAACGTGTAAAATCACTTGGTCAGGAAATACCTGCACACATTCAGAACATCACTAAACCACTCTACGACACCATCTATACATGCTTCTCCTCTGTAGCTCCAGACTTGCAGGGCATCAATGCCAGCAGGTATGCAAGAAATATTACCGGTGGCCTGCAAGAATACATGGAAGCAATATCGTTTCAGTACTACCTAGAAACACAACAAATCATTCCCTTGCAAAAGGCCGAGGAGCAGCTCAATCAAAATGTGTCTGTCGACTATCGTATAACCATCACTACAGAGGATTATATTCTAGGCCTCTATGATATGACTGGAGAGCTGATGAGATTTGCCATTACCAACATGGCTACTGGCGGCATGATACCTCAGGCCAAAACAGATTCAATCGAAACCTCTGGAGGTGGACCGACGCCCCGAACAGTTCTGAGCGACCTAAGAGAGCTTCTCTTCCGCCTATCGACTCTTGACAGTGGCAACGATTTCCACTTCTCACGAGATGCCGACAAGAAACTGGCCGTCACAAAGCAGTCGGTGGACAAGGTGGAGAGAGCTGTGTACGGCCTTCTCATCCGTGGATCCGAGCGGCCAAAAGGATGGATGCCTGATCTCGCCGAAGGCACTCGTGAAGAAGTCGAAGGCTTCTAAAATATGTTCCATTGTATAAATTATACATTTTCACAAGAACAGCTCAAGTACTCGGGATGAACCCGAGCCATGCCACGATTTTCCCCACTGAGTGCCCCAACTGCATCTATGACCATTCGGGTCCACTTTGAACTCTCTCATCCTTTGCGCCGGCACCGAATATTTCCTCTCTTTTATTTTATTTATTTCCAGTGGTCTGCGGCAGGATCGTTTCTTGTGCGTGAATTGAATTCAAGGCCAACATCCCTCCCTTTTGCGAGCTCGAAGACGCGTCCAGACGAGCGCAGTCTCTGCGGCTTTCGCAATGCTTACTTCTGCGACGCCTTGTACACGAGCAACTGCACAAAGGTGTGCCACGCCATGAGAACTGAAGATTGGCTCTGATAGCACGACGAATGCTTTGAGGCACTTTTTTTCCCTCATGTAGCGAATCGCTAGACTTACTCCTTTGAGGTTCAATATTCTTTGCGCTGCTAGAGAGCGCTAGCGCCATTAATCCCACACTCAAAGGATCAATACAGCCCATAGCCGTTTCCCCAGAATGGCAATCAACTGCATAGTGGACGATTCGGCGTTATTAGCAGGTCTCGGGGCGGATGCAAAGTACAGCATCAAGCAGTGGGTTGACGACGGCGCCATCAACGCCTTTGTGCCGCTGTACAGTAAGACTATATTCTCACTGCGACAAGACCTTGCCTCTGACCTACGAACAGCTCTGGAGCGTCTGAACAATATTCGCGAATCCAACTCAAATCGCCGCGACGACGCGCAAAAGGCCCTCGAGTGGCTTGACACACTCACATCCAAGACGTACAAGAAGACGACAGGCAGGGTGCAGCTGCAGGGTCCGGACGATCAGTACCCTACATGGCGCGACGTTGAGAGGTACATTCTACCAGATACGCCATTCAGCTCTCGTGGTTCCAGCAATGACTTGTCGCGCACCTTTGAGCGGGACCTGAGCCTGAACGTGACGCAGGCCCAGGGCGGAATACCACCAATACAGCAGCTCGACGGCGAGTCACCGTCGCCAAATATAACTGGTGCTGTACAGCAGGAGTCTGAGCCTGCAAAAACCAAACGTCGTAGGGGCAAATCAGGATCACCCAATGGGGTGCCCCAGCGTGTCAGACCGCTCATCAATTTTGTCGTTTGGCGCTCACATCACGAAGAAGACGGCATTGACGGACCAGGGCACTACATTCTGCTCACTGACGATGTCAGCACCCAAAGGCAGGCCCAGAAGTTTGGAATCAGGGCCAAGCGCATGAGCCAGGTGTCATCGATTGTGGCTCGAGATGCAGGTAAACGAAGCAGCGCAAGCATAGTGGAAGCCGTTGTCGTCGAGGATGGCGACGAAGATGACGATGATGACATAGGTCTCCCTCCAGATGAGCGGCCACCGCAGGAGGAAGCAGACGACGAAATATTCTTTGACCCCTCCAAGCGGCCGCAATCATCACGCAGCATGAACGTTCTCGACCCCAACTCGTTTGGAAGACAGCCAATCAAGGCACCAATCGATGCTCCAATGTCCCCGCCTCCGCGTCCCCCAAAGGCGCCTTCTAATCACCACAGCCGTGGGCAAGGTTCTGGATCTCGTGGCAAGCGTGGGCAGCGCGGACAGGGCAACAGCACTCGTGGTGCTGGAAACGTGGCCAAGGCAAGCCAAGGACCGACTGTGCCACTATCTCCGCGACAGCAGACTCGAAATGCAGCGATACCCATTCAAGAGCCTGTCGTTCAAGGTCCCAGCAAGCCGATCGACCCAGATTCATATGCACGCAACATTCCCGGGAGCAAGGGCAGAGGAAGGGGTCGAGGACGTGGCCGTGGTGGAGATCGCGGTCGCCTCTGGGAACCGTCCTAAATGTTTTTTTTGGTGCGACGTCATCAACGAAACGTGTGCGGTGGGCAATATGTCCCAGAATAACTCTACTCGAACTGGCGAAATCAGAGCTGGAAGGTTAAATAGTGCCCTCCGAACCAGGCTTTTCCGTGCCTAGCATTGAGAAAAATGCTATCAGAAACACGTTTTGCGCTGCAGTCACTGCTTAGCAAGACCCGGGGAGGGAGCCCACATTCGAGAGAATGTGTTTCAACTTGGGTCACCCATCGATCATCTCCAGCAGACGAGCATGTGGTGGAGCACAGCATTCCCTTTCGCTGCGATGCTGTCAACAGAACAGCACCTTTCGACAAGCTTGAGGGACCCATAAATTGTCGTAATCGTGCCCCGAGCAAATAGTCGAGGTTTTGGCAGACACCATGTTGTCGCATTTGGCAATATATTCCTAGTTCTCATCTATAGGAGACCTTGGATGCCGGGCATTTTGGATTTGACCTGTTTGCTTATTGTTCTCCAGTCTGTCCACCTTGAATACATTTGCGGTTGCTGTTTTCAAATTAGTCTCAACTAATCAAACAAGTTACTTGGCGACGAGTGTTATTGTTTTTTTTTTTTAATTGTTGGTTTGTGGATATGCAGGTGATGCCATGGCGTGTGTGAGATGCAGCGGATGAGCTGTCCGCGAAACCCTGATTAGGGGAAAGAGAAATCGACAATCTGGCGGGGAAGATGGCAATGTGGGGTAAATTCGCATGCAGTTCCATGGTGGAATTCGAGACAAGCATGACCTCATCTGCCTTTCTCACATCACTGCCTGCCAATATTATCTCAAAGGATTTGTTGTTCTTGAAAGATGCAATCTCAGAAGAATAACTACTAATAATATACAAGCCTTGGTGTCGCGTCTTACTCTTCACTGCAAATCATCATCTCCTCCGTGACCCTTTCGTTTCTCATGTTGCCTCTGCAAGTCTTCTTACTTTAGTGGCCTGTCAGCTTCTCGGCTACCTTTTCAACCACGCTCGGCCCATCACCCTGCTTGTCCTTGGGATCCTTGAGGGTCGCATCGACCGCAGTGATGTCGCCCGTGTTGCCCTTGCCTGCCTTGACCGGGTTCGAAGTCTGGTCGGGTTGGTCGGCGCGGTTTAGGAGTGAATCATTGTTGGGTGGGATGTCGCCCTGCGAGGCCGACGGCACGTTTGGGTCTGCCTGGCGGGGGATGTTGTTGTTTGTCGAGGCCATTTTGGTTTTAATTTTTGTAGGATGAACAGAAAGAAGTAGTCGTCGGTCTTTGAGGGTTGTAAAGGGGGCTTCTTATATCAGATGGCGCAGTAACTATTTTTTTTGGAACAAGTCGAATATGGAGCAAAAGGAACAACTTATCAGGATCAACTCTTAAATCATATCTAGAAGATTAGGTCACTCTTGAGATAGAGAGCGAATCTGCGATGACGCAGCGTCTAATTCTCCATGATGTAATGGGCCAAGTTTGTTGCCGAGCACTTGAGTATGAAGCGATAGTGGGTCCCTTTTCGAGTCACTGTACCTCCCCCTTTCTTATCCAGTTGATCTATGACACTGTCTTCCTCTTTTCCAGAAATGACAGTTCTTTGTGACACGGACAGGCAAGTCCATGCTTTTCGCTGCAGCACGTGGCAGTATTAGCATTCCCTGGCGACAAGTATTGAAGGATGAGCAGTAATTAAAAGGTTATATTTCAGCAAGAAAGACTATTCTGGTAATACATGGCTTCGAAGCATACCCGGCCAGAAGAAACAACCTATATCTTGCCGCGCAGCAGGTTGAAGACGACGCTGCGACCCGTGTAGAAGACGGTGCGCCACAGCGAGTCAATGTCGAGCGAAAAGGGCATCTGCACGAGGCCAAACGGCAGCATGGCAGGGATGAAACCTAACCCTTTGTCAGTTCACTCTACCAGGAAAGAAAAAAGAAAGAAAGAAGGGACAAACCTTGTGCGAGCTCCAGACTCCACGTGCCGTTGCCAATGGTGTAGTGCGCCGCCGTGAACTGAGGGTGGTGGTGCTGGTCGCCCGGCAGATAGACTCGCGGCTGCAGCTCGCCAAGGAACGCAGCAGTCTGCTGGCCAGTAAGAATAGTAAAGTAGTCGTGTGCAAAGTGGGCTCCAGAGTGGCCCTCTGTGCCGCTGGCCGAACCAAAAAAGATGAGATACTCGGTCAGCGAAGCGTGCAGGATCATCATCTGGCCCTAAGTTTATCGAATGGTCAGTCCTGAACCCTTGTTGATATTCAAGTCTAGTCACACCGTTGCACCACCAGCTACATTAAACACCCAGCGCCCATTGTCGTAGTCCTCGACAATGCTTGGATATGCAGATTGCAGCTCGGTGACAACTTCCCTCAGCAGCGGCTCTGTATTGCTGCCATGGACGCCAATGGCACCCTCGCAGATCTTCTTCAGAGCTGCCGGATCAAAGCGGAAGAAGAAGTGTGCGCCGTGGAGGATGGCGTAGAATAGAGGAATGCATATGGCAATGAGACGAAAGATGCCGCCCAGCATGGTGGATATGGTTCTTGATTTTACAAATTAAAAAGTAGTCGCAAAGGAATGTATATGCAGTAAAGGGATAAGCAAGCATCGACAATGTGGGTGGCATCTCCTGCCAAGAGAACAATCTCTTTCTCGACCAAGCTGTATTAAAAGCTTAATTAATCCGTCTACTTGTCGTCAATTCTGGTAATACTGAATCAAATTCATCATTTCATAAGAAGACTCTCATCACTGTTATTGTACAGGCTGAAGTTTAGACTTAGATGCAAACCCAAAAGAAAGGAGAGGAAAAAGGAAAGAAACCGAAAAATGACCATTTCCAATCGAGTATTTTTGCTTGTCCTTTACTCCCCCACCCAGGTATTTTTTTTTCCCTCTTGAACGATCCTGCCAACGTGAAACTTTCAGCGACAATATGCAAATCAATTTGTCAGTGAGACTTTTCGTCCCACCCACTCCAGGCGGTCTGCGCCACTGACAGCCACAATGTTATCAAAGATCCAATGCCCCACGTCTTCTCTTGTGATGGTGTACCCAATGGCTGGACCCGGCGCTTTGGGGTCTGGCCTGGCCTGAGTCTGGTCCCAGCCTGCACGCACCGCAGCTGGTCCCTTTGCGGGGCCGTCCATTAGCAGACTCGGCTTGATCGTGATGACACCAGCGATGGTCGCGTCTGGTGCTGATGCCTCCTTGTCAAAGACTTGCTCCATGTTTGTCTTGTCCTCGTGCGGCTTGGAAAGTAGCCAGTGGTACAGCGGCACCAAAGCCAGCGGCACGTCTCTCTTGCTGTCAAGGCCTGTGGTCGAGAGCGCCACTGCTACAGGCTTTTTCTGTGGCTTGAGCTCTCGGACGGCCTGCAGCACAGTCTCGGCAGCGTCGGCGCAGATGGTGCCATCGATCATTCCCAGCGGCTGTATGAGGCTGGCCTGGAGCTTGGGGTAGCTGCCAACGCCAGACACAATCAGTTCAGCGCAGTCTTCTGTTCCATTGAATGTGAGCGTGTCCTTGACCGCTTTGACGTCTCTGACATCGCCATTGGTGACGCTCAGTCCTTTCTGGGAGAGGTTCAATCCATGTGGCTCAAGGAGTTTCTTCAGCTTGTCCGAGTTGCGCACAACTGTTCTTTTCAATCAGTAAATGGGCATGGTGGTATACTGAAAAGATGTACAACTTACGCACGGAACAGCGGATTCCTGCTTGGAGAGTCTTTACCAGGGCAGCCAGGGTTGAGCCGCCAGTTGCACCAAAGAAGGCAACTCTGGGAGTATCCTGTTGCGACATTGTAACTATGAGCGGGTTTCTTGGTCACTGCTTTTGTGTTGTGTCAAAGTAGATTGGGTGCTTGAAGCTGAACACCAGATGCGCATTCAGCAACTGGTATATATATGTCCATATCCATTGCCGTTTCTATTAGGCTACCATTATTATGGCCGCCAAGCACACGGCATGAATTACACAGCCCCCATCCAGGCATTTCTAATCGTGCCATTGGGAGTGTAGCCGACCATCTTACTGTACCAGGGGCCATTGTGTGGCGTGCCGCTATCGTAGACTGCAAATGCTGCAGCCTGCACTACAAGAACATAAGGCCTCCAGATGACCAATCGCGGGGCATAAATCAGCAGCCACGCGAGGCGTCTGCCGCACTACGCCTTGGTGCTTGAGCTTGATTGTCATGACGTGACGGACATTGACTCTGCATCCATTGTTCTGGCCACGCGAGATAACACCTTGTGGCGCTGGTTTCTAGTTGCGCATCTCCGCCTCATCCCTGCACGTGGCATCGGCTCAATTGAAATTGGATTCTGGTGGCAGCCATGTCTGGAGGCCAGGATGAGCAGTCGCCTCTTCTCGCCGGGCAACAGCAGCAGCAGCAGCAGCAGGAATCTGGCGATCAAGACAGCAATGTGATTGAATTCTCAAAGGAAGACCCAGAAGACCCAAAGCAATGGCCGTACCGCCAGAAGATGACCAATGTTGCTGTCATAGCCCTGATGGCTGGTGAGTCTGATGTCCATGGTCACCACCATCACACAAGAAGCTGACAGACCCAAAGTGCTCAGTCCTCTGGCTAGCTCCATGTTTACGCCTGGAATTTCCCAGGTCGCAGAGAGCTTGGATTCCACGCCGCAAGTTGTTGTTGCTGCAGCCTCCGGCTTTGTAGTCATGCTTGGCCTGGGGCCACTAGTCATGGCACCTTTGTCAGAGACGTTTGGACGCCGCGTCTTGTATCTCGTCTGCTTCTCTGCCTTCACCCTCCTCCAGATCCCAGCTGCATTGGCACCAAACCTGCCCATTCTGGTCGTCAGTCGCACCCTCGCTGGCTTCTTTGGGAGTGTCGGCATCGCCAATGGAGGAGGTACCATTTCCGACATGTTCAATCCCTCCCAGAGGGCTGGCATTTTTGGATGGTATCTGCTTGGTCCCATGCTAGGTGAGACTTTTGTTTATTCTTTCCGCTCTTGATTTGGTATACATGACAACCGTGCCTGACCCCCTTCAAGGTCCCACACTAGGTCCACTGTTCGGTGGCCTTGTTGTTGAGAAGCTGAATTGGCGCTGGGTCTTCTGGCTGCTCACCATCGTCTGTGCCGTCAATACGCTTCTTGGATTTGCTTTCCTGAGAGAGTCGTACGCCCCAGTAATTCTGCAGCAGCGTTGCGAAAGGGCATCCAAGGAATCAGGCGGTCGCAAGTCCTATACATTCCCAGGGCAGGACAATCGAACTCTTCGAGCCAAACTCGGCGATTCGCTGACTCGGCCGCTACGGATACTCTTCACACAGCCCATCGTCCTCGCCATGGCTACCTTTCAGGCCTTGATATTCGCCAGCATGTACACCCTGTACACAAACATGCAGACCATCTTCAGCAACCCACCCTACGGCTTCACAACGGCACAGGTCGGAGCCCTCTATCTCGGGCCTGGACTGGGCTTCTTGACTGGAGTGTGGTTCATTGTGCCGCGCGTTGACACCATCTTCAACCATCTTACCCGCCGCAACAACGGCGTAGAGAAGCCAGAATTCCGCCTGCCCCTGGCCAACATCGGCTCCGTGCTGCTGCCCATCTCTCTGTTCTGGTTCGGTTGGGCCGTGGACAGGGGCGCGCCCTGGCCAGCATGCATCGCTGCCACGTTTGCCTTTGGTGTTGGCCAAGTATCCGTGTTCAACACGGCACAAAACTACTACATTGATGCCTTTTCAAAGTATGCCGCCTCGGCCATTGCCGCAGGCGCCGTCTTTCGATCAGTCATTGGTGGCCTTGTGCCTCTCTTTGCTCCAGCAATATTCAGCAGCCTTGGCTATGGCTGGGGTTGGAGCATGTTTGGGCTGGCCATGCTCCTCATCGCGCCATGCCCTCTGCTGTTCATCAAGTATGGTCAGCAGCTACGTGAACGCTTTGCCATTTCTCTGTAGCGAGTAATTTCAACTTCCAAGCGTCATTATGCTTGATAGGCATTGCATACTAGGCTGCTCATAGATACGCCATAGCGGGATATAGATCAGGGTCTGAAATTATACTATAACTCTTGCCTCCGTTTTCTCAGTAGTATGCTTAAGGGCTATCTGTGTACGTCCACTAGCCTTTTAGACATTGTCCTGAAATGCTCCAAGAAGTCAGGGAAGCATGATTGCCTTGAGGAAGAGAGGCATATTTACAGGGTATGTGCATGTGCATGTGGCAGGATGCCTTAGGCTTGGGAAAAAAACAGGTTTCAAGCCTTGTCTTCTTGCTTGAGAACGCTGCCATTACTTAAAGAACACTTTCCTCTCATCTATTGGCGATATCCATACCACAGATGTACAAACAATATATATATTCGAGAGCCGGATGCTCGCAATTCCGGCACAGAACACTCCACCAGCAGACTAAGCCTTGCTGCCAGCAAGCTTAAGGAGGATGGAACAGCATCATGTCAAAGACAAGGCGACATGGGGCGAGAATGTCTGAACTGACTAATGTCCAATGCACCAGACTAAGGTTTCCCACGTGTAGCCTTATGCGTGGGCATAGCGACTTGACAGGATTGCAGCATAAGGTGGGAGCCACGTGTCTAACAGAGTCCCCGCAAAAAGGCCCTGCAACTCCAGGCCAATTGGGTCGTCGAGCGCGCATATCATGATTGTCCATGCGCGGTCTGGGTTTGCCACTACTTGCAACTTGCTGCAGCAATAGAGGCAAGGCTTGAACGCTTGCGGTCATGAGGAATTTCAAGTCACTTCACAAAGCTCTTCGGTACCGTTACTTCCTCGCCGATCCCTGTGTCTTGCCTCCACACCCCAGGAGGATCCTCATTGGCCTCGATCGCAGCTATTGAGAACGATACGGCCACAGGTGCCCTTTGGCTGCTGGCAGCTGGGCGGCAATGCAGTCGTCGGAGCGAATGCGTCGAGATGCCCCCTTTCTCGAATGGCAATCAAGATGTCGGGCTCGGTGTCGTATCCGGTATCCTCTTCAGGCGGCTTTGAGGAGACGTTGAAAGCATTTCTTTGGTGACGGCTCAGCCTTGACCGCAACAAATCGGAGCCTAAAATTCTGGTTATCAATTTCAGGGGCAAAGACATGCTTCCCACACGGCACATGCTCGACTTGGTCTCTGGCGGGCGACATCGTCCGGTAAGATGGCCCAAGACTTTTCACCGTCAGGCATCAGGCCAAGTCACAGCGCTCAACAAGACGGTATCAGCACTTGAGTGACTCAGGGATGGATGACCTTCTCCGCCAGAACGGCTTGTACAACAGGGACACACTCCAAAGGCGAAGCCATCTCAGCATGATGTTACGACGGCTTGCCTGCTACAAACAATGCATGGAGAGCCCAGAGGTGTTCCAAAGGCCCATTGCGACTCCATATATTGGGGGGCCGAATCTACCTTGGTCCCGTATACGCAGGGCAAGGCATCACCGTCGTCCCATACAGCCTTTCAAATGGAATCCCCCCTGGCGCTAAGTCAAAGGCAAGGAGCACGCTTTACCCCCAAACCGTTCGGCCATGGTGAGAGAGTCCTGGGAAAATAATACGAGACGCCCCTAATGAACGACGCAGCTTATTTCCTTCGAGGCCAATGCCAAAGCTTTTGGCTGGGCCCTGTGGAAGTAAATCTAGGTCTTTTCTCCATCATAGCACCGCGGATACAGCAAACGGCCCCATTCCAAGTGCCACGAAAGCTGGAGGAAGCCATGAGCAACCTTACCATGACCTTTTTCAAATCACGACGCGCTTCTGCCACATGCTCTGATCTGATCTGATCACTTGAAGAGGTCCGGGAAATCATCGGAGCTGAACGCTCCAAAGTAACTAAATGGTCAAATGCCTCGCGTGGACGAGATCTGCGTCACCTGCGGGGAAGTCTGACATCTGCGGTACAGGTACCCGATCACATCAGAGCGTGTCTGCTATTGACTTATAGCCGGTGAGGAAAGCTATCGCACCGACTCTTCTCGCCATACATTTGTCAAATCCACGCGTGGTCATGCGCAGCATTTGAAACACGCCCTCCCGGAAATAGGACACGATCGCCCCCCAACACGTGCACTAGCCAATACTGCATCCTTAGTGTCTCTACTGGCACCTGTATGCCCTATCAGACAAGACGAGGTTCTGCGTCGACGTGGGCCAAAGCAATAAGGTACATTGCTGATCCCTCTCCCTCTCGTATTCTTGCAGTGAGCGGGGCCGAACCAATGCGAGCCAATTACAGGCGCCGTGGATGAAAAGGCCGCCAACGAGCCGGCCCGCATGGCTTTGGGCTTCGCTTAACTTTGCCCTACCTGCACTCTTGGCTACTGGTGCGATCGCAATAGAGTGAGGTATTATTTTGTCTCGTGCAGGCAAGATAACGCCGTCGCTTCTCCTCGTCCTTCTCTGCTGCCGCCCTGCAGTACCCATCCCGTGTTTTCTGGGGAACAAGATCTGGAGCATTGCGGGTTATTGCATGACTTTTTTCGAATACGGATGCACGTGGCGAAGGTACTTTCTCCAGGTCGCCCGGCCGTACCTCGTACCTAGCCACGTTTCTTAAAGATCCGTCTGGCGCCGGCTTGCCCTCAATCCTTGGTCCTGCCGGCTCTACTGCCTCTTCCAGCAACGTCGTCCGCAGTTCTGTCATGGAGATTGGATTTCGAGGCCACCAGCTCAAAGCGACTGCGGCATGCTTCATCGTCTTCCCCACGCTTGCCGTTGCCGGCAGGCTCTGGTCGCGCATCATCGTGGCCAAGTCAAAGTTCGGCCTGGATGACCTGTTCTGCCTGCTGGCCCTGGTCAGTACACTGAAACTCGGGTTTGCGCATCTTTAAAATGCTGACTCAAGAGGTAGCTCATGTCCCTGGAGATTTGCGGCAGCGGCTTTCCCTTGGCCAACTATGGACTCGGCGAGCACCTTCTCGACATCGAATTCAAGTCGATCGAGCCCATGCTCAAAATCTTGTACGTCGACTACTGGTTCTTCTACGCCGCAATGTCGTTCGTCAAGCTCTCCGCTCTTTGTCTATACACGAGGGTCTTTGGCCGAGAGAACAAGGCTTTCAACATTGCTGTCATAGTCGGATATGTTCTCTCGGCCATATTCTGGCTCTACACTGCCGTACAAACCTTGACCGCCTGCAACCCGATAAAGAAGAACTGGGAGTTCTGGGACCATGGTTACTGCATGCCGCTGCAGTGGCCATTCCTTGCCATTGCCGCCCTTGACGTGGTCGTGGACCTTTACGTTCTGATCCTTCCCTTGCCCATGCTCTGGGGTCTCCAGATGAAGCTGATCCGGAAGATAACGGCCGCAGTTGCGCTGATAATTGGTTACTGGTAATACTTGTTCCCAACCCCGCCCACAAAGAGAGAGAGAGAGTCGTGAGAGCTGACATTGGGTGATAGTGTGCTTGTCGTTTCTTTGGGTCGCCTGGTTGAAATCTCAGTTGCCGGTAACATAAGTTTTGATTTTACATGTATGCATCTTCCGCTTCTCCACACACTTCACTGCAGACAGTGCTGACGCTCAGCTCAGGGAAAGCCTTTCGGCTGCTCGTCTGGTCTCTGGCTGAGCCAGGTGTTGCCGTCATAGGCCTTTGCCTTCCTGCCTGGTTTGCGCTCATCAGACGTGGCGTCAGAGGAGGTCCAAGTTCTCTGTTTCACTCGCGCGACCTCTCAGCGCCGTCAACAAGCCCAGAGTCGTTGTACCGCCCTCGAACCGAAAGTTTGCACAGGGTTGATTCGCTCGGATACTCTCCCAGTGGTCTGGCAGATGATAGCTCCAAGAACTTGAGCACAGTCGTCAGTAAAGAGCTGCCCAGATATCATTATAACCTAGAATGAGGTTGCTTGTCAGCAGAAACATCCTTTGTGTACCCTCTAGCGCAATGGCGTCATGATATGGGAAAAGAAAAGCACGAGGTCACAGTCACGGCCACGGCCACGGCAACGGCTGCATGGGAGTATTTTGGTATGGGTAAACGATGCTATGAGGAAACGTACGGTTGGGCTTAATATCTGGGATAAGGATTTCAATGGGCAATGCATGCCCAAGGGAAAGACGCTGTCATTCGGGCATAATCTTTGGACAGCTCCAAGATCTCGGCGCAAAGGCTCGTAAGGTACAAATCTCTAATATTTGAGACATAGATTCCGAGGTTAGAAAACCGAATCTAGTGTTCTGAAAAGTTGTGAGATGCATTTACCGTCTGACGTGATATCATGGCAAAGCAAAGAAGTGTTGCTCCCGCTCGTAGCGTAGCCAAATAGCTCTTAACCTCTCTAATAGTTTAGTGCGGCTCTTGAAGAAATGGCGCGGTCCGCCTATGTTTTGGCCGGCGCCCGTCAATGGCGTTCCCAAATGGTGGGACACGCAAAAGAGCCTCCTCCCCTCTTCCTCTCTTACTGCCATCAAGGAGGCCTCTGGGAGCGCTGTTCATTCAAGCCGAGTTATTGCTTTGCTAAAACATGAGTCATTTCTATTGCTCTGCCCTGGAAATCTCCCTGTATGCTGCCATTGTGGGAAGATTCCACTGCACCGTATAAAGGCCTGTAAGCGGACGACTAAAAGCAGCCTTTGCTCAGTACATTAGAAATGTGGCTAAAGACAATCCTGTAGGTTTTTTCCTTCCAAATTTCCTATGAAGCACTTGCGGTATGCAGAATACCCCTTTCCTGACACAAGGGGGGGGTACGTCCACTCTTGCTACGTCGTGTTGAACAGAATCTTCTTTGCTAGTCTAACTAATACGACCCTCCCAAAAGACAAAATTCGATCTTCTTCTCTCCAGCCTCTTGCTTTTGTAAAGGATCGTGGTTTGGTCTTGTTGTGTCTTGAGACTAAGGCTGCACTGCCAAGCCGGGACTGTATATATATACAATATCAAGCCCCCTATTGGCGAAGTTGTTGCTGTTTTGTGCCCAGGGCGCCTAAATTTCCTAAGTCAACCTCGCAGGTAGTGTCACCATCTTGCTAGCTAGCCATCGCAGCCGTCAAACGTCTCGGGTGGCATATTGTTCTTCAACCGTAGGGCCTTTGGTATTTCCATCTCCATGGACATTGTACTACCGATATATCTTAAGATGCTGCATTTGGGTGCATTGACCTTCTCGGTCTCCTTTTCAGGCCGATGGCAGAGCCAAAGAATAATTTTGCCGTCGTTACCGTCCTTGCTGTCAAAGTTGGGCCCCGTCAAGCACATAGGTTCGTCGGTATCGCGTGAGAAGACGGCAAGCGAGCATATAGCGTCGAAACCGAGCCTCAGATCGTGGCTAGATCAATTTGATGTTAGACTCATGGCTGTGCGGATCGAAATGCAAATGCAACGACAGATGTCAGTCGTTGAGCGATCCTCTGCTTCTGTTAGCACTATACAAGGAGTAAATAGCTCTAGAGGAACCAATTACATAGTAGCAAGTTTGAGGCTACCAAAGCCTAGTGTTCTCAGAATGCGGTCCCACTTTACCTCCATTCTCATTCATAATGCAAGCCCTGGCACTTCCAGTCCTAGCATCGATGCCGTTATAGTGGTCGACATGGGAGCGTAGCTCGGTTTGAGAGTCGGTCGACATCTTGCGGCTCTATGACTATTTGGTAATCCGAGTATTTAGGAAATCTGGAAGATATTCACACCTGCGGCATGCAATTTTGTCTGAAGGTTAGGATGGCCATGACCTTGACAACAACAGTCGATGGAGATCCGAGTCTACGGCCAAACAATTGCAAGTTGAAAGCACGCTGTGCCTTTATATTCAAAAAATCTAGATCATTGGGACTATGCTGTTCAAAAGGAATTATTCTACAATCCTCAGGGCTCGTGAGGGTAGAAAAGTCCAACGTGGGGCTTGTTGGAGACTGCGAATGGCGGGGTCTGCGGCACGACAATATCTGCTTTAATTGGCATGGAGAGGCACAATTTACACCTGGAATTGCAAAACCCTGTATTCGAACTGCTGAAAACATGCCGTTTACATTTTCGCCGGGCCCGAAAGCTTGCCCTTGGCATTGAGACGTGGACGCTATTCCCAATGGCTCTGTCTGTGGACCGTACGACTAGTGTAACCTTTCTGACCAGGAAGAAGTGGCTCTGCAGCCAACATCAGTACCTAGGACTGAAAAGGATGGCGCGAGGCCACATTTTCCGGCATTCTGGAGGCCCCTGCAGAGTCTGAATGACCAAGAGTCACACCTTTGCTCCGAGTATGCGCCTCAAGCACATCTTCTGCCAGGAAGCCATGGCCGTCAAATGCTCTTCTCTCCGCCGTCCACTGCTTCAGCTGCTGATAATCTCTGCATTTCCTGGAGACACCCCATCCCAGGAAGCCATCTTGGTCTTTGGCTGGCTCAATGCTGGAGTCTGCCGAGCACAGGAGACTATGCCGCAAGTACTCGAAGCAGTGCCGCACGTGTTTGGACCTGTCTCGGCCAAAGTCAAAGTCTTGAAGCTCGTCACCTTGAGCGAAGAAGGCGCGACGCAATGTGTAGAGGCAGTGGAGTTGGTGGAAGACTGCTACGACCGACAAATTGGGCGCAAGGGCAGTATGAGATATATAACCCAGTCCATCTGGAGAGAATGAGTATCATGTCGACTTAATTTTCAGGGAGGGGAAAGCGCTATTGCAGGCAATGGTGGTGCGTACTTGGCAGAAGAGAGTCCCAGGTCTGCTCAGGCCTACCTTTTCTTGGTGGCTCGCTGAAGCTCGAATTCGGAGCGAAGACTCGAATAGTCTCCTTCAACGGAACTACGACCAAGACTTTTAGCCAAGACGGTAAATGGAATGGGACAGGGCGAGCAGATTACCTTGCCT
Organism: Erythroxylum mucronatum; assembly: GCA_027563825.1. Taxonomy (NCBI): domain Eukaryota; kingdom Viridiplantae; phylum Streptophyta; class Magnoliopsida; order Malpighiales; family Erythroxylaceae; genus Erythroxylum; species Erythroxylum mucronatum. The sequence goes on along the minus strand of JAOSBP010096466.1, from coordinate 494,925 downwards.
TAACACTTGGCTCTCAAGGGGCTTGTCAACTTGTCGCAAATGGACAAGCCCATTGGAGTGCCTCGTCCAGAATAGGTGACCGGCGAGAAAGCAGGAAAGATGACTGAAGAGGAGAGTAAGGCCAAGGAGCAGCATCATGGTGCAAAATGCCTGTCCTTTTCCATTCAGGAATCTGACAATGAAGAATGAAAGCGAATCATTTCTTAGTCGCAGGCCGGGGCTTTTGTGCCATGGCGTCATTCGACAAATGCATATAATTCGTCACGTCAAGGCTTTCCATCGAAATGCAGCGCTCGTGACGATAAACAGGCAAGCGGGCAAAGCTGCTTGCCCGCGCACACTGGAAGTGGTCGCCGCTTTTGGCGCAGCACCAAACCTATCTCTGCGATGAGACCGTACGGTTGTGGCCCTGCATTGCCCATCACAGCACTAATAAACCATGCAAACTTGCGAATCGGCCACACAAAGCCTTGCGCCCATCTCTCCAGCCGTGGGTACCCAGGCTTCGCATTCTGATTTGATTTGATTTGGTTTTGATTTGGCCCTGCAGTATGACTGCGGTCGTGGCATATTGATGATTCAGTATTTATACGTACTTTCAGTGTCAATCACTTTCTCAATAGCTGTAGCAAAGAGGGCTACTCTTGGTATCCAGAGTTTCGCCTACAGTAGCAACGGGTCCCAGAGGACCGTTGTAAATCAAGGAGTCCAAATCATTTGGCTGATATCGCCCTCGGTGCGCCGGACGGCGATCGACCCGACGAGCAGGGTCTCGTTGCTGCCACTCCCAGTAGATGCGGTCAAGGTTGGCGTGGTGTAACATGAAGAGAGGATCAACGGGAGCTCCACGAGTCGAAAAGTCTCCGTGCACGATGCGTGGGAGCGAGACATGGGGGCCATTCTCTATTTGCTCCAAGAAGGGTTCAAACTCGTCTTCGGAGAGTATGATGTCAATGTTCTGGGGCTTCCATTTCTCTTTCCAATAGTCCAGGTCAGCTGCATTGGAGAGCATCTCTCGAGACAGGCAGTGTTCAAGGGGCAGAGGCCCAAAGAAGGAGATGTTATACCCCTGGAAAGGACCCGAGTCGACGCAGAATCCTCGCAGGCCACGATTTGCCCCACTGCCAAACCCACCAAGGCCCGTCACGGCGTCGAACACGGAAGAGTTGTATGGGTCCGCCCAGTCGCGGGACCAATCCCAATAGCTTGAAGCATCATCAGCCAAAGAAGTGGGGGCATGTGCAAGAATGGGACCCACGTCAACGAGCCTCTGTATCCACACTCTCGGCGCAGCGCCTCCTCGTAGAGGTGCAGAAACCACCGATGGTAGGCAAAAAAAAGCTGTCCTGCGTGTGCTACTCTCAGTCAGTTTCCACGTGCTCTTCTATCGGCGCAGTGGACGAATCATACAGTCATGCCCGTACCAAATGTGGACATAGGCAAAATCTGCATGCAGGTCTTGAGCATGGCCCGAGTAGGAGGGTCTTGACTTCAAACATTCGAGTGCCGTAATGTAATCTTGTCGCTCCGAATCACTGAGAGCTGCCCATTCTCGTCGCTTAGAAACGCTCCTGCACGTAGTGCCAACCTGACCAGCAGCATCCTTGACAGAGAGAGTAACCAGGGTTAAGAATGCAAAAAATGATAGGATGAATGTTGCGCTCATAACAGCTTTTGACAAGCACCAGGACGTCTTGGACTCGGCCAGAATCGACTCATCTCCACTGTTTGGGACAGGTGTATACCAGTGAATACGCACCCGGTCCACCATCAATTGGATCAACCTCATGACGCTGACTGCGTGAGAAAGGGTGCACACTATGAAGGAAGAATCATGTCAGACTTGCCCGCTGAGTACCATACAAAAGATGTCTTGAATGTGCGTTAAGGGGAAAACAATTTGTCACGGGGGCGGGAACTGTCGACTTTATGTTTTCACTGGCAAGCATCACGTGAACATTTGAGAGGGCCATTTTCACAGAGGACCCTCTTGTAAAGCACTGTCGGTGAACCTTGACGAACAAATTTACATTCAGGCTGGGTGGGCCTAATTAGCGAACATCTTTCTCTCTCTCTATCTCTCTCTCGTAATTCACATCCACTCTTTCATATCCACCATGCACTTCTTTCGGGGAGCACTTAAACCCCAAATGGCACGAGAGCGCCTCACATCGTCGTCTCGCACTCTCAGCCTGTCCATGTAGCCTCAACAATCCCCAGGTGCGAGCCTTGTGGCACCCAAGACTTGACGTGTTGAAACCTTGGATCAGCTTGTTTGAATATCGCCGGCCACTCGCTAGCTTCGCGCTCGCGAGAATTGAACAAAGTCATCATGATCATGTCCAAAGAGCGAACGCCCCTTTCAGCCATGGCGGGCAACACTCCTGGGGGCGGTACCAGCATGTCGTTTATTACGACTTTAGCTCCAGCTCTTAAGCTTGGTACTAGCGCTCGAAGTGCTTGAATGCAGAATTTATCGCTCCTTGATATCAAGAAAAAAGAGATTAGCATGCATATTTTGGGTCTCGCGTGTTCGCTTACCAGTTGTGGAATATCTGTCGGAAAAGATACACTTCGGCCTGGACTGGCTGCGGCATGAAGAAATCGTGTGCGAGGAACTCGACCCGGGAAGCCACATCGCTAGGAGCCTGATAATTCCCCTTTTCGTATAAAGCTGGAAGGTCCTGGACGATACAGCGTACTTTAGGGTTTGCTCGAGCAATCTCAACGCCGACTTGTCCGTCGGCGCCGCCAAGGTCCACGACAGTACCGCCCTTGTCGCCAATCGCGGACCAGTCATAGCCTTGCACAAGCCCTGAAACGTCATGGTTGAAACCCTTGGTGAATGAAGCCATGGCTTTGGCAGCTCGCTGCCCAATTTCTGGGTGGCTACTATGGTAATCCCACATTGGGACGTGTGAATTGTGAGCAAAGGCCCACCCCTGAATGTCCGTGAGTAAAAGGAGAAGACCATTGGAGGATCGTGCCTCACACTTTGATCGGGTTCAGCGTCCTTCCTCTTCTGAAGGGCTTCAACAGTGTGCGCAAATCCTTGATAGCACTCGTCAAACATGAATCCAAGACCTGCCCTTGCTTCATCGCTTGTTGCAAGATAGCGTGACGCTGCCGTATGCGAAACGAGGCCTGGTGTCTTTTCCTGGAACACTCTATGGTAGAGGCTGGCAAACCGGACGATGCGACGCAGGTCAACCTCGTCAAGCTGACATGCTCGAGAGAGGTCTGGAAAGCTGATTTCGCCATCCAGCGGCACAGCTTCAGCTATCTTGAACTTGTAAATTGCCTGCAGGCTAGTTGCATTGAGCTTGTCCAATCATGAGCATTCTATCAACAATTCCACGAGGCTGAGATCTTACCACAGGACGAAGATTCATAGCAGGCCCAATCAAGAGATCGTGAAGCTCCAAGCAGGCACTCACTGCCATTCCTCGCGCTTGCATCATCTCCGGGGATAATTGCAAGTCATGGGCAGCGTGCTCCTCAAAACTGGGTTGAGGAAGCTTGTTTTCGTCAAAGTATGCTTCTAATTTACCTGAATTCTCCGATATAACTTTGGCGAGATTGGTTAGACGTGATGCAGACATGACGACGCTCTTCTTTCTTCCAAAGACTTTGAACAGCGTCAAAATTTTGTATGGCTTAGTGATAAGACTGTGACGGGCGAAAGGGCTTGCAATTAAGAGGCCTATGCGCTTTTGCTTTGAGGATAGCTGACTGTATATGTATCTCTCTCTCTCTCTTCTCCTCTCTCTGTGGAAGGTGCGATACTTGCGTGCTTTTTTATAGTGGGTCGACAGGTCGCAAAACGCAAGGCTGAACTCTTTCGTAACCGCTCAGAACGGCCCTGCGGCTTTGCTGGGACGGACACACGTGCAGCCTTTTCGGGCGCTGTCAAATGTTAAAGCGGCAGCAGGCAGTCACGCTGGCTCAAGCTTCCATGTACGCTTGAAATAATGGCATTTGCCTTGTTGACCGGAACTTCATGCTTGTTCAATCTGATAGGCTGGTTTTCGGGAGGTTGGGCAAAGGCCCGGTGAATTTAAACAAGGCAACGAAACGGACACGGCGTGCTTATTCACATGCAGATACGCCCACAGGAAGAAACCAGATTAGAGCGCACACTTCTGATGACGAACTATCAGGCTGCTACGCAGAGCATCGATTAGAGAACACCAGAGAGTAACAGTACTGATCCTGAGCATCGCCCCCAGCACCCGTGCCAAACTTGTCATTTATCAGGAACAAGCCTCCGAGATAATCACCATCGCGGACACAAATATCCTTAGTAACCGTCGCCAATGAGCGCCAAATCCACGTTCTCGGCATCAGTGACTTCATGATCTGGCTACAGTATCAGTACATGTCTTGCCAGAGTGGCCGTCTTGACCTAGCTTACCTAAGCTTCCAGCGTCCTTGGCGGCTGCCGCCTCTTCATGAGGAAGAGCAACGCCATATGCCAGCAGGGGTAGCATCAAAAAGGCAAAGACTAAGTTGAATCTCATCCTGAACTTTCCTTTTCTGCGAAATTCGAGCTTCGAGCCGCGCTTGGTGGAGTAGTGGTTCCAATGAGGGGCTCTCCAACTTGCTTACAGTTATCATTCAAGAAAGAGAAAGAGTGCGAAGGCAGCACAAAGCAGTGGCCTCTCTTTAAAGCGCCAGCACTGGGCTTTGCCCGTGATGGCGCCGGGTCCAGCAGCCCGCACAAGTGAGACGCTTCGCCATCACAGTCGCTGGGGTGAGCGTTGCCCACTTTGTCATCGCCCGCTTGATCATTGCCCGCTTGGGCATTGCCCAACCAATCACTTCGTCCCTCATCACTGTATGCCTGCGCCTTCTAATATACCGGTGGCCCGTCGGTGGAGACTGTCCTCGTGATTGGCGCCTTGCTGGAACCACTACGTAACATCATATTGGCTGCGGATTCACCAGCACCGACGTGGGTCTTGAGCCAGCCTTCACATTTCGGCCCTCCCATGCCTATCACTACAGCACCAGCCGCCAAGTACGACTCAGCTTCTCCAACAAATCCCCATCGTAGGCTTGTGAGAGGCGACGTCTGGCCCCCACACCTGCATACTGGAAATTTCGCGTTGTATTCACGTCCGTCGTGATCACTGACACGTTCTGTTTGGACAGACATGGAACCAACGAATCTTGACTGCCGAAGTATCAGGCTCCCCAAGTTTCGGCTAGGTTGCTTGCATGGGTCCGTGATCCGATGACTGCCCCTGAAGAGACAAGAATGTTGCACAATCCTAGAGGGGCCGCAAGTGGTGGTGGGTTTATGCCGTTCCAATCATATGGGCATTTCTCTAAACAGTTGTTGGCATGACCTTTTCCTATCGATTCGAATAGCTTCTATTCTAATACTAGATCCCATCTCGTCCATCGTCACAGCTGCCAAAATGCTGTCCAAGAGGGATGCCGTGTACCGAGTCGACGTAGCACGCAGAATGCTGAGTTGCAAATGCTCGCAATTGATCCCAGCTGCGACACTTGTGGACCTGACCGTCTCCAGTAGAGTTATCCCCAAAGGTATACAGTGGCGTGTTATCAGCATGACATACGGTTGTCTGCAATGTTTGTCAAACCCTTTCAGAATCATATGTGCTTGCGTATCGAACAGGAGCTCAGGGAGAAACACGTACCTGTCGAAGAGCATCGAAACAGTGTTCAGCATGATGAGGATGATACGTCAATTCGCGTTGCTCAATCGCCTCGTGAAATGTCTGACGAATTATTTTCTTCTCAAAGTCAGTAATTTCCTTGCTCACACTGTGCCTTTTGACACGCATACGAGACAATGCAGCTGATGGTATGCTTCCAGCAGATATACGCCCTTTGTATGGTCCTTGGGCAGAAACATTGATTCCGGCCACCCTAGACGCGCAGCCTTTTCACGGTCGATTGCTATAAAACCATGAGATGGCTTAATCTCTGCCCACAGGGCATCGCTAGTCTCATTCCAGCTACTCCAGGGGGTGTTCCAAAAAAATCTTGTCCACTCTGCGTCAAGCTGTGGTGCCGTTGCTGGATCTGGTCAGCATGGGAAACGTTTTATCAGTAGCAGCATCTCTACCGTATCGACCAAGAGGGTTTTGCAGGTCTTGGAACTGGCCATGATCTTTGTTTTGTACAAGAGTAAGAACATTCAGAAAGAGGGATACAGTCAGCACCAGAAGGAATAGTGCTCTATGGTGCTTCTGCTCTCTTTCGGTGCTTTGTAGCATGTTAAACGCTTCACAGTGTTGTGGTGTAACTTGCGGGGAAATCCGTCATGCTCGAATCCTCTTATAATCGGTTCTATTGGCGAGACTAAAACATAGTCGTGCCGTCTTAGATGACGAAAAAAGAAGGCAGCATTGTGACTTCCCTTGCCGTTAGCGCAAGGTCACGACGGCAGGGCACGCTAGGACTGTGCATTAAGCATGTCATGAGCATGAGCGTGCCCAAAGTCTAAAGGCAGCGTCAGTTCCTTCGGATAGAGAGGCTTGTGGGTTTTGGGTCAAGGGCGGATGCCCCAGACTATCATTCTAAAAGCGTGGCTGGCCCACAGGCGTTGCCTCGTCTCAGCAGCTTACTAGTGAAACCCTACTTTTCAAATCCATCATGTCATATGTCAACCCCACCAGTATTCTTGCCATTGGAGTCACGTTTATTGTGACGAGCATATCAGCAGTCGCAGCACGATTCTGTTCTCGTATGAGGAGGGGTCAAAGAATCCTAATCGATGATTGGATGGCTTTGGCTGCCATGGTTAGAGTAATCGCTCCTTTCGTCAATGATATTCTGAACATTGCCGTGCAGACTTTCGTCATTGGTGCTTCTTGCATCATGATAATAGGTATGTCCCGTTGACTTGTACGAAGAAGGCCAGCTCAAGTCCAAATGTAAACAGGCCACGCTACCAAATCGATCGGCCATCATTCTCCGCATGTCGGCCTGAGCATCTTCACTATTCAACTCCCGATCCAAGCATTGGAGAAAAAGGTCGAAAGAAGCCTGTAGAATCTCCCCTTAATCCCGCTGACCTCTTTTCGTTAGCTTGAATATTCCTTCTATCTGCTGCAGATACCGGCCCTCTTCTGTCTCAAGCTTTCTACGCTTCTGTTCTATCGCCGCATCTTCGTTGGTAGGATCTTCGTTATTTGCTTTTGGACCCTGAGTATCTTTTCCGGTCTTTGGGCATTGTCCTTTTTCATAGCCTGGTCCAGCATCTGCCCGCATATCAAGAGCTTTTATACCAGTCTCGAGACTCTGAAGACAGAGTGTGGCAACAGCTTCGCTGTTCTCATATGCCAGACTGTGCTTGACGTGCTTGTCGACTTGGCTATTCTAATATTACCAGCTCCGCTTGTGAGTCTCCACTTTGAAGGGCTATTCCAGATTACAAAGTTCCCTAATTGCCCTCAAGATATGGCGTCTTCAGATGTCAACCAGGCGCAAGCTTGCGGTCCTGGCAGTTTTTCTCCTTGGAGGGCTGTAAGTTTCCTTTCCGTTCGGACAGCATGGTAGCTCTGAAAGCGCGACCATTGCTTACTGAATTCTCGATATCCAGTGCTATCGCGTGTGGATTGGCTCGCATGGTCGTTGTCGCTGAGCTTTTGGGGACTCCTCTCTTCAGTCGAAAGACGATTGTAGGAGAGAGCACCACTGATTTCATGGGTATCGTGTCCCTACTCTTGTTCTGGGGCATGCTCGAGATCGGAATAGCAATGTTTGCCATTTGTTTACCCACTCTTGGGCCCTTGATTCACTCGATGCATATCTCAGAGCTGCTCCAAAGCCTTCACTCCAAGCTCAGCCTCTCTTCGATAGGCCCGAAGGCTCCAAAGCGCCCAGAGAGCCCAGAGAACCAAGAGAGCCCGAAGAGCCCAAAGAGCCCAGGTATGCAGGCAAAAGAAGATCCAGATCAGATCGGTGTGCTCACCAAGATCTCAGTTGGTTTTGAGCCCTCCAAAGAGGCTGACGTAACAGCGGCATGGGACCTTGAGTCAAGGCCTCCAAGACAGGAGCTATAAATGTCCGAAAATCTCTACTTACGCAGGAAGAGAGTTTCCTCAAACCGTCCACAGTGGGTGATCCCCGCTGCCAACAAAGAGTATCAGTATTTAGTTCCGATATCACGAACAAGACCGTCATTCCTGTGACGGTTTTGAAATGACATGATTAGTTGTTGCTGGAACGAATAATCGATTTAAAGCACTGGCTTTCCCAATACAATCATGCTGCTGGAGGTGAGAATCTGTCCATCCATACTGTACCAGATGCCAAAGACGTGCCTTGTCCTTGCAAGCACATCTCTGTGCGACCTTTGGATGCCTTCCGGTATGTGGTGATATTGCAATTAGCCACCACTATACTAGTAATTCTAAATGGTAGAGATTCTCCTGAAGTGTTTGCAATAGACTTGCGCAGCAAATTCACCTCTTCATAGAGCGACAATTTGCACGTTGATAATAGAGCTGTGGTCCTCATGATCTGTCAGCCTCGCGTGTCCTTTAGTTTCTCAGCAGCTTCTGGCACCCAGCCGCGAGATTCTGGATATGCAAAGCGTATCAAGTTGACTCGATGCATAAAACGTACAAGTAGTGCCTTGTCTGCGAAATGAAGCCAAGTCTTGTATCTAGTCTCTCCATTCACTAGTGGGTACTTCATGCATAGACCTCCCACTAGTTGATTCTCTATACAACCAGAAGAACCCTCTTGGCATCACGTGATATTAAAATTTCCAAATTGGGTTATCTGTCGAAGTGATTATCACCATTTTAGTCGTATACTCTTCGCACATGGCCCATTATATACATAATACAGCAATGTAGGTCATTCTGATTGATTTTTTCTATCCCTTTTCCTTAATTTGGATTGATTCATCGTTGTAATGGCGAGGGCAATCGGGCAGGGAACCAGCAGGAAAGTATACGGTATTGAGCATAGGAGAACTAATAAAAGCTCCCGGGCCGGGTGTCGGCGCGGACTTGGGACGACCACAGAACATGTCCGCATAGAGTCATATTCAGCGAATAATCTTTATGCGTCTTGGGACTTTACACCTGTATAATGATACAGAACTGGTTTTCTACATCGTGCTGGAAGATATCATATAGCTTGTCTAGTATCACCATCTGTCCTATAGCATTCTTCATCCTGGATCCAGCTGGGAAATCCACGGAACGACAGTCCAATCAGCTTTCTACTATATAACGCTTAAGATATTGGCGTGTGTGCAACCTCGTAGAGCGTGGCACGAGGCGTATTGGTGCGAAGGTGCGTGTGCTGCAGAAAGCAGCGGCATGCTATACCCGAAGAGTGGGTGCCTAAGCCTCGCACGGAAAATCGCCCACTGGTAAAATACGAGATCATCAGTAGATTAGACTAATCACAAGCTCTTCTATTTACAACAGGTGTCAGTTGGGCGGCTACGCTCTGGCTGAGATTGATCTAAGCAACATTTGCGATTATGTGAGCAGACTGCGGCCAGAAAGCAACAAACGCAGAGAGTCGACCTTCACAGCACTCTTTCTCTTCACGGTCTTGTGGCTCATGGAGCTAGGCATTGCCAAAAGATTGTTTAATTTCTATTAAGGTGCAACGACTACAAAGGCAATGTCATCAACTTCTATGCAGCCTGCAGGTAAGTTTTATATACGACAATCATAGCGCGGATTGTGACCATGTTTCCTCTCAGACTAGCAGGTTGAATTGCCAGACTGTTGAAATGATGGGAACTCTACGAGTTCTGGCCTGAGGAAATCTTGTGCTGGCTGTGGAGCAGCAACGGCGTTTCAATCTGCTCCCAGCCAGAGACCGTCACACGAAAGGCGCATTGGCTGTGCGGCTCCACAATGTTTATTGCACGGACTAAGATGCTGCGCCCGTCGAGAGCAAAGATGTAATGCTAAAAGCTATCGTGTCAGCTAAGCCAGACTATTCAATCCTTGACTCTTCGCTTTGAAACCCCAGGAGAAGGGAAGACACCTACCGCATCTGCATGAGCAAAACCAAGAATGCGGAAGCACATGGCATCCTCATTCTCCAGCTCCGTCAGTGCTTCAATCTCAGGCAGCCAGAGACTGTGAGACTCGACGAAACCTCCAATATGCGCTCGTATAAGCCCGTGGAACTTCTTCCCCAATGCCAGCCGCACAGCTGCGGGTAGAGGATGACGGATGACCGGTAAGAGGATGTCATGAAGCTCCGAGCTTCCTAATTCTTCCGCCAAGTCGAACGCGGTCATGTCATGTGAGGAAAATTGGTTGGCAAACTGCGTCCGCAGCGTTACTACGTGGTCCCGCTCCATCAGCACTGCTACGAATGTCTGATAACGACGATGCAGGCGGAGACACCCTTGAGCGCCAGCTCTGCTGTTGTCACTGGATCGATCATCGTGACGCTGGTTCTAAGCTTGCCGCTTTGCTTGAGCAGGTTCTCCGCTGAGGATAGCGCTGGACAAAATTTTGCTCATGTTGTGCGCTTACGTTACTCCAGGACATACAATGGCGTTGATTGGCGCCTCGGTGAGCCTGTTTGCCTGCCAGCCTCATTCACGCAACAAATTCCACCTCCACCAATCGGAGTAATGCGTATGAAATGAATGGAAGAGACCTGGATAGCCCGATTTAATGCTGTGCGACAAGATCAGTTGCGAACCTGGGCCATGAAGCTGGCAACAGGCATCCAGTTGGGATCATTGCGCAACTTTTGCGCCTTGCACAGCAGGTCTACAGCTCTTGAAGCAGACTATGCCGAATTTGCCCTTCTTCTTTTAAATATCTAATTCTTGAGTCCCTAGATCATAATTAAAGGAGCGGTCAGGCTGCACATTGTTGATCACAACTATTCCTGACGATACAAGTTCGCCACATTCGCATCCAGTATATTCAGCTACTTTTGACTCTGGGTTGCAAAGAATTTGCTATTCGGTCAGTGGAGTCTCTTCTTCGCAATACCTGTCTGCAGATGGCTCAAAAATTGGTGCTAAGCACTTTTGTCGACCAGGGGGCTCTTCTAAGCGTGATTTGCTGGGTTCCAAAAATTACCATGATTGTACACATACCCGTCGACTGTTTCAAACACATCCAAGCATTTAAATAAACGCCTAGTATGAGTGAAGAGCTGCAGCCTCTAAAATAATTCATTAGCCTACACGACCCAGGGTCACTGGAGCCTGTTGAATTCGTGTGGAAGAAAGTCTTTGAATTCCTGGAATTGTATACTATCTGCTCGACTATCTCAACTCCGCAGACAATAGATTCCCAGGTCCTGGCAGAATTAGAAGATTCACAGACAGAAAACGCTCGAGTTTCCGTGAAAAGTGCTATCAGAATTCAAAGAAGGAAAAGGTAAGACGCAATATCCATCTGGAATGAGAAAAAAAAGGGGGATTTCTTATACTTTTCTAATAAGAAATCACAGAGTCTCTCTTCCCCCTTTTTTCTCTTGGTCACGTTGGGTATTGCTCCCCAGGAACAGGCACTTGATCCCATTTTCATCTTATTATTCGTACAGATATTTCACTCCTGCATCTTGTCGCCCTCAGCGGCGTCGTCGTCATCACCCTCCATGTGCTTCTTGGCCAACCGCTCGGCCTCTTTGCGTAGAGCCTCTGGCACCTCCTGGTGGCGGCCCTTTGTAGGGCCCGACTTGCCACTGATCCAGGTCAGCTCGACCTCAAACTCCTTGTCCTTGCTGTCCTCGTGGGCGACGTAGACGATGCGGCAGGCCTCCTTGACGCCCTCTTCGAGTGTTGGGGGATTGTCGTGCAGGTTGAGCTTCTCGAGCTCTGCCTTTGCCGCTTGCCTGCCTTTGCCGGTCGCTGCGCCGTAGTAGCCCTATCCACATGTGAGTTTTCTTCCAATCATTGAAAAGCAGATATCAAAACTCACCCAGAAGAGGCCACTGGGCTCAATCATGTACAGCCCCGGACCACCCCTCTTGACACCCTCTTGTACCTTGCCACCTGCACCCCCTGCAGGCCCACTGCCAACCTCACCGTCGACTGTGGCATCGTCTTCGTCGTCCCAGCCGGCCACAATGGCGGAGATGCCAAAGGGCCGTACTGACGAGTACAGGGTGTATGCGGAGACGTAGAATCCAAGGCGGTCGGCGAGCGAGGCGACTGGGATGGCGGACTTGTAGGTGTTGCGCCACTCGGCGGCCTCCTCGCGGCCTCTCTGGATGAGGTGGCGGCCGTCTGGCACGAGCCCAGAGGTTGCCTGGGCTTCTGTCAGCTGTTTATTCTTGGGCCTTTTGCTTGGAGCCTTAAAATAGCTGAGGTAGAAGAAGGGGAGAAACGCACAATGCCCATGTTGCGGTCGACGGTCGCTATCCGCTTGTTGGCGCCAGCCTTCAGCAGCTTCGAGGTCACCAGCTTCTCCAGCGCAAGCACCACGCCGTCCTTGCACCTGATGCCCACGGCGGTGCCGCCATTCTCGACGGCCTTGACGGCGTACTCGACCTGGAAATTGCGGCCGTCGGGCGAAAAGGTCGAGTTGGCCAGGTCATAACCGGTGCCGATGGACGTCTGTCAGTTGCTTGTAAGCTTCTTGCTGTCTAGTGTTTGCTTGACATGTATTATTTGGGGCAGTTGTGAAGGAGTAGACGTGAGAGAGACTTACCATGACAGGCTAGTCTCTGGAGAAAGAGCTCTGCCTGCTTCTTTATTGTCTAGTTGTAGGTATTGCAGAGAGGATGAAAGCAGAGCTGACGGGAAGCTCTCTGGAGGTGGCAGACGCGGCTGCGGCGGCGGAAGCGGATAACTCTAGGCGGAAGTGCAAGACGCGTCCCTTTTTCCCTAACTTGGAATATCTTTCTGGGCGGACACTCTGCAATGGCTCTTCATACAGATATATAATTGGAAGATGGAACAAGTAATGGAAGTTGTTATAGACATGTGGTTGGATTTTTTAAATATATTTGTTGTGAAAATTACAAGAAAGGCCTACAGCGCCAGTTGCTTTTTCTAATGCGAACAGACATGATAGAAGAAGCTCATCTTCGCTCGACCAGCAGAAGATGCATGGCCACATAGCCCAGGACAACAAAAGAGGCAGTAAATACTGACAGGCCAACAATGTCGGTGACCATGGCCTGCACGTTGAAGCCAAAAGAGCTCAAGATGGAGGCGCCAGGCACCTCAATGTCAAGACCCCACTTGTGTTCTGTCAGGCTGAGATAGCGCACCTCGTTGACGATGAGGCCTTCGAAGCCGTAGTGGAAGATGGAAGACATCTGCAGCCATCTGACGGTGGGAGGAATGCTGTCGTGGTTGAGCAGGAGACCAGCAAACAGCAGACTGAAGAGCATGACCAGGCTGCCAATGAGGTTGGCAACGCCGCCGTTGCGGAAGACGATGCCTATGAACAGACACATGGCGGCGGCGGCAAAGTTGAAGAGGACGAGAATGGCGACAAAGATGGAGAACTGGTGCCAGGCCGGGATGAGGCCAGTCATGGGGTAGACGACAATCGACAGGATAACGGGCGGGATGAGGCGCAGAGGCACAATGTCGAAGATGATCTTGGCGGCAAAGTAGGCCACGGGGTGGTAGTAGCCCTTTGCTCGCTCGCGCACAAAGATGAGCCTCTCGTTGGCGAAGACGGTGAGCGAAGTGAGGGTGCTGAAGCCAAAGAGGGCCAGCACGAAGAAGAGCAGGCCCAGTCGGTTCTGGAAGCCGGGAATGTCATCGGTGAGGCCGTAGAAGAGGAATCCGATTAGCACGGCCAGCAGGATGGCGATGGCGTAGTGCGTGAGCATCAGCATCGGGTCACGGTAGAGGTTGCGCCATGTCCGTATCGACAGGATGCGGAACTGCCCAAGCAGACCGATCTTGCGGTAGCCTTTGTTGCGCCTGGCAGCAGCAGCAGCTTCACGCAGCGTGCCGTTGCCATCGACAGCACTGCGTTCTTCGGCTGTCTGTGAGACCACGTTGCGTATATCCTGCTGGATCGAGGCGGCCACGTCCGATGTGTAGTAACTGGTGATCATGTTGTCCAGGTCGGTGCCCGTCGTGGCAAACGTCTCTGGAGGCAGGTCGTGCGGGTCGTCAAAAGCCTGGGGAGGCACACCGCCCGATTGGCGTGACAGACGCAGCCAGGAGCTGGAGTCTCTGGACTCGTCGCCGCCGCCGCCGCCGTCAGCCTCGCTGCGTGGGGACTCGGGGCCCTGGTCGACGCTGGCCCTCTGGGTGAAGAGGGCCTGCTCCTGCTGCTGCCTGACGGAGAGCTGGCGCTGGGCGACTCCTGGGCGCTTCAGACCCTCTGGCGCGGGGCTGCTCGACAGGCTCGAAGAGTTGTTGCCGACCATGTTGGTCTTGCTGGCGACCGACTTGACGGCGATGACGCTGCTGGAGCGCGTGGCCCTGCCCAGCTCGGCGTCGATGATGTCGTCCATGGGCGAGCGCTGGACGCCGGCGTGCATGGTCAGGTCGACGAGGTAGTCGGCAATGTTGAAGCCTGGCGGACACGAGTATCCGATCGAGTCAAAGTACTGCTGGCAGTTGGCAAAGGAGCCCGAGTAGACGGTGCGGCCCTTTGCCAGCAGGATCAGGCGGTCGAAGAGGGCGACAATGTTGGAGCGGGGCTGGTGGATGGTGAAGACGACGGTGCGGTTGTACGTCTTGACCAGGGTGACGAGGCACTCGACGACGTTGTAGGCGTTGTAGGCGTCGAGGCCGCTGGTGGGCTCGTCGAGGAACAGGATGCTGGGGCTGGTGACGAGCTCGCAGGCGATGCTGACGCGCCTCTTCTCGCCGCCAGAGATGCCACGGTTGGTCTCTTCGGAGCCGACGAGCTGGTCGCGGATGTGGAAGATGCCCAGCTGCCTCTCGACGTCTTCGACCTTCTGCTCCTTTGCCATGAGGGGCATGTCGCGGGGCAGCCTCAGCATGGCGCTGTCCAAGATGGTCTCGTGCACCGTCAGCGTGGGCAGCAGCGTGTCGTCCTGGTCGACGAAGCCGACGAAGCTTCGAAACTCCGAGTCTGGAACGCGCTCCCCGTTGACGTAGTAGTCGCCGACCGAGACTCCGCGCTTGTTCTTGCGCGCGAGCAGGTCGAGGAAGGTCGTCTTGCCCGCACCGGACGAGCCCATGATGGCCATGATCTCACCCGGGTGGACGGCGCCCTGCACACCAGACAGAATCTGACGTCCCCCGACGCGGTACGAGACATTCTCAAAGTGCAGGGAGGCGGGCTTGTGGTCGGCCATGAGGGCAGGGTCGGCCTCGTCGTCGTCGGTCAGACGCAGCAGGCCATACTGCCTGGTGGCGGACCTGCGCGACAGCCAGGCGACGACGAGGATGACGGCGACGACGAAGAGCGCGCTGCCGGAGATGACGCCGGCAATGAGCGGCGTGTTGATGGTCTTGATGGGCTTCTCGTAGCCCGGCACGTCGGTCTTGTACAGGCACTCGCCGCCCTGGCACTGCAGCGTGATGCTGTCGTCGCCAAAGACCTGTGAGATGAGGTTGTTCATGGCGGGCTCTTCGAACTTGCTGCCGTCTTTTGACTTGTCCGTGTAGCTCGAGGTGCTGGTGAAGGAGCCTGGGCCCTTGATTTCGTCCTTGAGAAAGTCGCCAATGTCGAGGCCACCCTCTCCACACAGGGTGCGGCCCGGCACACATCTGCAGTGTATATTCTCGCAGGCATACTTGGTCGTGTTGCGATCGGCGTCGGCCTCTAGATTGTAGGTACAAGTGTCCAAAGCGCAGTAGAAGGCCTCATTCTGGTCGACCCAGACTGTAGGGAGCTAATTAGCATGGAGCCTGTCATTGACTATCGATGTCAAACTCACACTGGAAGTTGCACGTCGCAGCGGGCTTGTTGCAGGAGAAGGTGACCTGCGGACGCCGCGGGTCGAGGATCTGGACAATCTTCTTGTTGGTGACGTCGCACATCTGGTGGTTCTCCTTCTGCACCAGGCCGTCGCGGTAGCAGATGCCGTCCTTCTGCTCCGGCATGAGGGCACCGCAGGCGTCGTTGGTCTTGCAGACGTTGCAGTTGATGCCCTCCCAGCCGTCGTCGCACTTGCATTCGTGCTCGTCGGAGCGTCGCGGCGGGCGGTCGCTGCCTTGGGCCAGCGAACCGCACAGAGGCGCCGAGCAGTCGTCACCGCCGAAGCCGGGCGGACACGAACATCTCCCGCTGGACTGCGTGCAGTTTGCAAACTGGTAGCACTTGAAATCGTCCAGGTTGCAGTTGAAGCAGGGCGGACAGTCGTCTGGACGTTTGTCAAAGACTGTGAGCTGCCGCGGCACCAGCGATGTTTCGGTGAAGTTGTAGGATAGAGTCAGGATGAGA
This sequence comes from Erythroxylum mucronatum, assembly GCA_027563825.1. NCBI lineage: Eukaryota > Viridiplantae > Streptophyta > Magnoliopsida > Malpighiales > Erythroxylaceae > Erythroxylum > Erythroxylum mucronatum. The sequence continues at coordinate 478,612 of JAOSBP010096466.1, read as the reverse complement.
AACGCCTGGAGACAGAGGAGAGGCGCCAGAGGCGACATTGAGAGATGCATGGCCGGATGCCAGGCGAAAGGGGAGTGTCGCGTGTAGAGAGAGAACGGAGAGGAAGGGAGAGAGAGAGGCAGCAGTGCCTCAGTCGACGTCTAGCGCAGCATATGTGGAGGAATCACATACAAGATCGACAGGCAGACAAAGAGTGATGAGGTCGAAGATTCGCCTCTATTAGTCGCCTCTCTTGTTCTCCCCCGCGCAGGCGAAAGTGCAATGGAGAATGGAAGATGCAATCTACCAACCACGAAAGGGGGGGGAAGGCGTCTAGAAGCTGCCAAGGAACTTATGCGCGGCACATAAAACATATGCAATTCATCACATGGCGTTTCACAAGGCGTTTCACAATGTGGAAGCAGCAGCATTTGACAAGCCCAAATATCTCGTTTTTTTTTGTGGTTATTTGTAAATCTCTGGAAAGCCCTCTAGAAAGGCTTCGGGTATCTATGCTTTCAGATAATTCTTTTTTTTTCTCTCTCTCGCACACATAGCCATACGGCCAAGGTTCGAGATCAGAGGGGCCAGGGGCGGATCAAATTGTAGCGTACAAAAAACTCCCTATTACGCTGGTAAGATGGGCGGCCCGCGCTCCCATTGATTAATTTTTTTTTGATTTTGTTCTCTTTTTTTTGTTTTTGGTTTGATAGCAAGGGCTGTCGGTGTGGAATTAACCCTATCCTCGAGGTGGCATGGTGGTGACAATTTGATTCGATGCCGAGAGCTTGTTGAAAAAGAAGAAAGTGTCGCAATGGAAAAGAGGCATGTTGCTTTTCGGGTGGCGGAAGCTCTGAGAAGGAGAGTGCCGAAACTTTTCGAGGTCGGCAAAAAAACAAATTGCTATGGTGAGATGTGTGCGCGTGTGGTTGGTTGGTTGATTGTTTGCGCGGTAAAAGTGGGGAAGAGAGATGGAGAGAGATATGAGAATGAGAGTGAGATGGAGGATGATATGAGAATGAAAGAAAAAAAAAGGGACAGCAACAGGAAAACGCTAAATCGCTCGGGATAATTTCAGATGATGTGGACTCTGCTATGCTGTCTCACATGGCAAAGTAGGTACCCTGCACGTGTGCTTGCGGCTGTGGCGGAGGCGCGGCGTAGCTGTGATATGGCTGTGCGGGATAGTGCTGGACGGCGCTGCTCGAGGAAGAAGGCGGCGTCGGGGTGCCAGGGCAGGTCTGGTAGCAGGCTGCAGCTGCTGCATACCGTGAGTAGGCGGGCCCGCCAGCCACGTCTCCCTCGGGGGTGATGGGCGGAGTCATGTAACCGTACTGCTGACCGGGGGGCGGGTACTGGCCCTTCTGCGGAGTGTGCGGGCCCTCGAAGCTGGCCTTGTCGGCGGCAGACTCGAAGCTCAGGTCGACAGGAGGCGTCGGCGGGGCGGTGAGACGGGCAAGCTCGGCCTGGTGCTGGAAGAATTGCTCCAGGGTGCGTGAGACGTGAGAGTAGTGAGGCGACGCGTACTTCTTGGACAGCACCTGGGAGGGACGCGACATCTTCTGGGACAGGGCGAAGACGGTGGCCGAGTCGAAGCTCGACGCCCACGTCGTCTGGGGCTGCACGTCGCGGGACAGGATGCACCTTGCCAGCGCAAGTGCAGAGCGGGCCATGACGGACGGCAAGGTCGAAACAAACTCCTTGTGGAACATGGCCATCTCGCAGATGTACCAAGTCATGTGTTCGACTTCGGCGTCGTAAGGGGCTTCGCACAGGGCGAGCTGCAGGAAGCTGTCCATGGTGGGGTGGCCGACGGCCCAGTTGAGGGTTACGAGGACGTGCCATTCCATCTGGGTGAACATCTCGTCCTCGTACAGGCCGCAGCACATGGACTTGAGCTCGCGCACCGTGGGCACGCGGTCCTTGCGGTCTCCGTACTTGGCGGCAATCAGCAGGGCGGAGCAGCCGACGAGCTGGTAGTGGCGCTTGTAGACGACACGCCTGGAGCAGTAGCGGTCGAGGAGGTTGACGGCCAGGTGCAGGGTCTCGGGCAGCAGCTGGAAGGCGGCGTGCGCCTCGACGAGAAAGTCGAGCAGGTAGGGCCGCATGAACCATTGGATCTCAGTCTGGATGTCGATGGCGTTGACGTCGGGACGCGTCTCGACCTCGAGGCGCTGCATGTGTTGGAGGACGTCTTCCTGGTAGTCGTCGCTGGTGGTTCTCGACAGGTCCTCAGCCAGCTCACGCTGGCGCTGGCGTGCCGCCTGCCTGGCCAATTCGCGTTCGTGTGCCCGCTGGACGTACAGGCCGTCATCGACAGACTCGACAAAGTAGCTGTCGCAGCGTGCAAATGAGGGCCTGGAGAGGTGTTGCTGTGGTTGCTGGAAGGAAGAAGCCATGGTTGCGGCAAAAGAGTGAGTGTGAGAGAGAGTGGATGTCAGATCGCCAGGAGTGACGGATTAAAGAAGGGCGTGTGGTTGGTATTAATTTTTGTAAAAGAGAGTGTGTAGATGAGACGAAGAGCTCAAACAAGCAGGAAAAAGTGAGTGTGGAAAAGATATTAGGACAGCCGAATGCTGGAGACAGTCAGGTAGGTGGGCAGCGGTGAGGCGAGGTTTAATGAAGCACTGAAATTCTGACCATGGCGAAATTAGCACACGACAGATGTAGAAGGTCGACGAATCAAAATACCTCGAATGGCCTGTCAGACATGCAGAGAGGTCTGGAATCCAGGTATGTGTGTCGAGAAGGGGGGGAGGTATAGGCAGAGCACGAGCTAACGTGTCCGCTTGGTATGGAGGAAGGATCAGGTGCTGGCCGCCGAGGGAAATTGGGCGACAAGAGGAGAGGAATGAAGAGGGTCTTCTTTCTCTCTGCAACGGGTTAATACGGACGCCAGGTATAAAGTGTGACAGAGCATTTACCCCTTGGGAACAATTTCCGAGGCCGTTTGATCGAGGTCTGCTGATTGCAGAAGAAGATGCTGGGCGGAGATTTGGAGGCTTCTTAAGAGATGGACGCTGCTGCTGCTGCTGCTGCTGCTGCTAATTGACTGTCAGTAAGAGTGTACAGGACATGTGTGTGGTGTTGCATTTGGACCAAGGGAGATTTGCAGACAGAAAGATGGATGGAGAAGGGATCGAAGGTTGGTGGAGGAATGCATCGAGTCACTTTTGATCTCATCAATTGGAATCCTCGGGAACGAGTCTGCAATTGTGGTCTCCAATGACTTGCTACAAATTCTTGGTCCCTGATCCCTTATCTGGTCCAATCTGACTGACAGGAAGAGAAAAAGCCTCTGAATGTTCAAAGAAGGGGGGTATGGTATCAAGTGTGCATATAGCCCCATCACCAGCAGTGCCAACCACACCCAGCTCTCAGTGTCTCAGACAAGATGGAAACAGACGGTTCCGTATGTGGCGGGACATATTCCAACGGCAACGACTATTGCCCAATGGCCGAGAGCTGGATGCAGCGGAGGTTTTTGTGCTGGTGTATGTGTGTATGTGTGGGTGGAAAATAAAAAGGGCCGACGGTGCATTGTAGATATAGGCTGAATGTGGTTTTTGGGAGAGGGAGAAAGGGGGAGTGGTAGAGACTGACTGTATGGCTGGAGCGAGTAGGGAGGAAACTGGCGTATGGCTGTCCTTTTCTTTTCGTTTTACGATCAACGCAAAAAGGGAAGGAAGAAAACAGAAGACAAGTAATCCAAAGGACAGAAAGAGGTGTGAGAGAGACGCAAAGAAAAGAGAAGGTGACTCGGGGCAGCAAAGTGGCTCTAGAGAGAAAAATAGAGGCCACAACCGAGTCGAAAAGGGACGGGCGAGGCTATCTCTGATTCGCACAGGGGCGGTAGAGAATAGCTCTTTTTCGATCCTTCAGTCCGGCAGCCCACAGGAGACTCCTTGTGCAGCACAGAGGAGGCCTCGAATCGGGCTTTGGGAGATGGAGAGAGAGAGGGAAGGGGGGAAGGGGGAGAGAAGGAGGAGTGGGGAGGGAAAGAAAAGAAGCACGCGAGTGGAGAGAAAGAGGCAGAGAGTGAGAAGGGCCCAGTCAGCGCGGAGCCAACGAATTGCAAACCAGCCAAAAGGCAGCCAGTGAGCCAGGCCAGCCAGTGAGCCAGCCTTGCGCGATGCTGCCCCCATCTTTTGCCTGCCGCAGCTCGGGTGAGGCAGCGCTCGATTACTGGATGCTCGGCCATGGAGCTTGCGGCACTGGATTTGGCGTTGCATATCCCTGTCCGCACATGCATTTGGTTGGCATTGCAGCAGCAGCTGCTGCTGTTTGTGCTGTTCCTGCTCCTGCAGCTGCCACCCCCTGGATCAGGATGCTGTCACATAGAGGGAGACCAGAGACTGACTCCCGTGGACGAGAACTGGACATGGCATGCAACAACCACCCGCCCTTTGCATTTCTACAATCATGGCACATGCAGGACACACGACACACACACACACACACATTCACACATACACGCTGGAAACATAGACACACGCGCTGGAAACACGCTACGGCTAGCAGAGTCATGGCGTACGCAATTCCAACCAAGGAAAAGGCATGAGGAGGCAGCATACCCACACAACTGTGCCGCTTTCTTGGGGCTGGCTGGGCTTAGCCTGGAGATGGGCTAATTGTGCTACTGCTCGCAGAAAGCTGCTGCTGCTGCTGCTGCTGCTCAGAAACAACGATCAGCGGTCGTGGCGTTGCGCTTCCTCGGCCTCGCCTTCTCCGCAGAAGAGAAGGGAGCGAAAAAAGGCAGCAGGAAACAGACCCAGAGACAGTCACTGGCCCGAGCTCTGCTTCCATCAGACACTTGTTTCCTCGGACCTCCCGCTGGGCCTTTTTCTCTGTTACGACCGTGAGGTCAGATGGACTGTGCTCTGCTGGGGTGCTTTCTTCTTCTTCTTCTTCTTCTTGTCCATCTTGTCCATCTTGTCCTTCTTCTCTTCCATCTTCCAGGTTAATTGCATGTAAAAGAGAGAGGCTCTTCTCGCTTCTGACTGGAGCCAAAAACGCAAATCTCCCCCAGCCAGCCCGTGGACCCCTTTTCCCTACATCTAACACCCTGAGCGGCTATCGACGACATGTACCCAATCGTTCTGATGCTGCGGCGCATGGGCTAGACGCTGGGCCGTGTGCCCGCTGACGGGCGCTTAACTGTTGCTGGCAACAACCGTCTCCATCGTTTCTGGCTTTTTTTTTCTCCATTCGATCCCTGCCGAGCTAGCAGCGTCGTTCTCCTCCTCTTCCAATTGTATTGGTGGTCTGTGTCCAGTCGAAGAGAAAGAAAAAAACACAAAGATATACACCGCACCGGGCCCCGTCTCCCAGCCACCTCCAGCTGCCCACACGCAACAGCAAGACACAAGCTGCCCGCGTGAACCACTCGGATGGAAGGGGGCCGGAAATTCGTGGCCCTGCTGACTCGAGGACGAACCTAGCTTCCCACTTGGCGTTGCCGCTCTAGGCTCAGCCTGCCCTTGGTCGGCGACGTGTGGTGGCTGGCTCAGCTTGACGCGTGCTTCTAGCGCGAGCTGTCCCTATACGCGTCTCTGCCATCTTTGCCTCTTTTCACCAATCTCTCTGGCTCGTATCGTCGATTGCCTTTTGGTCCCTTCGTCTTGTCACACTCGGCCAAGTCCATCCGTCGGCCCATTCTGTCCAAGGGCCAACAGACGCCCTGGCCCTTTGTCGCGTGCTTTGAACCCTGTTGCTGTCAGCCTCGCCATTGGATCTTGGGTCGGGACTCTTAAAGCCGATGCAGAGGATGGACCTCTTTGGAATCGGCAAGCCCAGCACCAGCAGCAGCAGTGGCAGCAGCAGCAGCAGCCACACAACGTGGTCTGCCGAAGCCTCTCTCGCTTCATCTCATGCAGCACATGCACACTGAGGTAATTTGCCCCGTGCTCTTTCCTGCAGCAGAAGACGAAGCAATTGAAGCGAGATTGATACAGAGATTGTCTGTCTCTCCCTCTTTTTGTCTGTCTCTCTCGGAAATGTTTGCCCGTTTGTTTCGTCCTACAGCCCAGCCAGCAAGCCAGCCAGCCAGCCAGCCATTTGTGCGACGGCATGCGTCTTCAATTTCTTTTTGATTATTATGCAACAGCGGCTTATCTTGTCTGACACTGCTTCTGCTTATTTGCAGAATGTGTCAAATCTCTAATGTCTTCTGGTATTTCCGTTTGCAGCAGCTCCGGCAAAAGCAACAGACAGGGGCCCCAAAGCCACGGGGGGCCGGCCATGCTCACTCAGACAGCCTTCTGCAATGCTGATCAATTAACAAACAGCAAATAGCAAATCCTCTTTGTTCCAGACCCTCGCTTTCGTTTCTTGCCGCAGACGAGAAGACACTGCTTTTGGGTTACGTGTTGCACCGGCCTAGAAAACCACACCAGAGCAGCCCCCAATCAGAGGCTTAAACGCCCAGAGACTTCAGATGGGCCCTGACATGTTGGTGGCGTGGCGTAGGCCGTCGAATCTGCCGTGAAACGTGAGAGAATTAAGGAAGAGGCTATTCTTCTCCACAATGAGAGCGAAAATGATAGTCACTGGCCCATTTTTGCTCTCCCTGTCTCCCGCCGGGCTCGTCGCCTCGGTTGTCTGTTTCCGTGGCGCACTTGCATTGCATTATACATGTACCACTGTCACCAGACAAGAAAAAGCTCTCCTGCAGGCTGACCCGGTTGCTCGCCTCTTAGCGTGCACAGAGGCCCTCTAAGCGAATGTCTGCAGCTCCGTGACATCCAGCCACTAACAAAGACGTTTTCGATATGCACTCCGAGAACCATAATGCACAACCACTTTTTCGTTGTCGTCAAGATTCACAGCAGCAGCGTCTACCTGCTCAGCGGCTTCTCGCGCAGCACCATGGCTGAAATAGCCGCGCCCACCAGAATGCACATCTGCAGGAAGAAGGCCGCTCGTATCGACTCGGCATAAGACACCCGCACAAGTTCTCGCGTCCGCGGATCCAGCGTCTTGATGAAGTCCAGGCTGTGCCTCACGCCCTCGACAATCTTTTCTGCCTGCTTGCCGCTTCCAAGGCTGGCTGCCAGGCTGCTGCGAAGCGTCTGGTTGGCCGCCGTCGCCGACAGCGACACTCCAGTCGTCGAGCCAAGCGACCGGAACATGTATGAGCAGGCCGTTGCAATGGCCTGGTCGTCTCGAGCCGCGTTGGATACTGTTGTTCTTTTTATTAGCAACTGGCAAATTTTGTTGGCGTGGACACCAAGACTCACTCAGCGCTATCAACGACGTCGTCACCCCAACGCCGTTGCAGAAGCCGCACACCATCATGCCGATGCAGATGCCAACCGTCGACTGCACCACCAATCCTGAGCACAACAGGATGACCAGCAGGCCCGTCACCAGATTGCTATACACGGCCACCGTCAACCAGTAGTACTTGCCCGTACGCTGCATGTAGAGCCCCGCGGACAGGCTGCCCGTAACTCCCGCTGCGATGCTGGGCAGCATAAAAACCCCGGCCTGGGCTGGACTGTAGCCATGCACAGCCTGGAGGTAGTGGGGAATGTAGAATATCGCCCCAAACCAGCCGGCAAAGGAGAAGAAGTTGCACAGGTACGCTGCAAAGAGGCTCCTGTGGAACATGATGCGTGCTGGAGCAAATGGCTCCGCAGCCACCTTTGTCTCAATCAGCATGAATAGGCCGTACAGCGGTATGGATATGCTCAGCGGCACAATGGCCCACTTGTCGCTCCACGACACGTTGCTGCCGCGGTCCATGGCAATCAGAAGGCTCAAGGTAGCCACCACCAGGACTATGGCGCCGACAAAGTCGACGCGTCCGACCTTGCGGTACCATGGCTTCTTGCTGTCCTCGTCCTCTTTTGCAGGCATCTTGAGCGCAATCCCCACCGTGATGAATGCCACCAGGCACATTGGTGCTTGCAGTATAAAGGCAAAGCGCCATCCGATGCTGTCAGCCAGCAGGCCACCCGCCGGAGCTCCAATGGCAGCCCCAGAAGCCCATATGATGTTGATGTAGCCCTGCCACGTGCCTCTCTCTTTGAGTGGGATGGCATCAGACAGTAGAATAGACACAATGGTCGTCATGCCGCCGCCTCCGATCCCTGCAAAGGCGCGAGCCACGATGAGCTGTGTGAATGTCTGGGCGAAGCCGCAGAATAGGCAGCCCAGACCAAAGACGATGTATGCGAATAGTAGACATCCTTTGCGCGAAAAGATGTCTGACAGCTTGCCGTACAGAGGTTGGAAACAGGTCAGGGTGAGAAAGTACCTGATGGCATCTGTCAGTTGGGGCACTGGTCGCCAGAGTTGGCCATGACCTACGAGCTTGCGATCCAGCTTGTCTTGTTCAGCGCATCTAGCTCGCTGCCGACCCTGTCGGAGCTCGCCACAGTAATCGTCTGATCGGCAGCAGAAAGCAGCACACCAATGGCCAAGGCCGGAAAGATGTACTTCATGCGCTTCTTCACCTCTGGGATCCCCTCATACTGCTGCAGCCGGCCCTCGAGGGAGCGCTGCTGCTCCAGCTCGCCTTCGGTGTATGTGTTGGCATCATCGACGACGCTGCCATTTCTTTTGCTGCCCTGCTCTTCGACGTCGTCGACTGTGCTGTCGTTGGTCGGCACAGGTTCCAGCTCTCTCAGCAACGGCGTCTGCTCAGAAGGTCCCGCGGCGGATCTTGGCCGCATATTTGCCCCTGACATTCTGCAGTGATCCCTGCAAAAGCACCGATTCCCCAGTGCGCATGCAAGGGACAAAGACAGAGGTCAGTTCCGGTCGCCTGCACCTATGAAGCAAGCAATCACCTATTACTCATTGGTGTAACGCCCAAGAGAGAAAAAAAATTGGGGGACTGAACCTGGTTTGGCATAGTCAGATCCACGTAGAGCCCCACTGCTTGCCGACGCCAACTCTCTCTAGCCAGCGAGTGATGCTTCGAGTATCTTTACATATTCTCACTGTCATGAATATGATAAAAACAAAGCATGACTAATTTGCAACATCAAGGGTTTTATTAGTAAAGGGTGCCGCAAAGAGTCTTCCTATAACGCGCTAAAGATTGCGGGTACAGTGCTTTTTGTATTCTTAGCATCTTGCTAGCCTAATCATCCTCCTTCAGGAATTTTTACTTGATAAGTGGGTTAACATGGAAGCGAACAAGATAGAGGTTAACTATTCAAAAGGACCCAAAACAATAGGAAGCTCTTAGCTGTAAAATAGACCTTCTGGATCGTCTCTTGTAGGCAGAGAGGCCGTACTTCAATGACCCTATGCCGACTTAACATGCACCGATTTTATTTTTCCAGGTTTCGGCTAATTTATCTAAGGTTGGCTATATTTAACGCTGTCTTCCCTTGACAAAGTGAAAGGTCATGTGCAGATAAAGAGCCAGTTTCACGCCTATCGCTGAGGTGACCACCACTGTTGATGGTGGTATTTGTCATGGCCAAGGCTATGAGAGGACGAAGATAACGTGCGCATGTCGACCCCTGTCCAAACGCTTTGAGAGCAACAAGGCTGTTTTAATCATTAATTGTGTTAAGACTTGGGCCCTTTGAGAAGGATCTGACAGGGTCTGGCCTTGCTCGTGGTGGTGAGCAAAGATGCTTAGAACAGGGGAGATACACTTCGATCCCTGGCCAAGATACCTATAGTGCATGCTATCAAAAATCTGTTTGCTTTTCCCTAGGTTGTAATATGCCTCGAACAGTCAAGTTGTAACTATCCTGTGATATCGATAGGTGGTCCCACACACACATGCCGCTGATGTACATGAGATACGTACCATATGAGCTTCAGAAGACGGACTACAGCTACTGCATTAGCATCAACAAGCAAATCACATAAGTCACAAGTCCGAATCCCTAATTTGCCATCTTCTGTCGGGTGCCTTTTAAAGAAAAGATGATGCTTACCAGGTGGCTTTTGCTTGGGTCAAGCGACGGGCTCCACTCTCTTCCGTCAAGCTTTGAGTTAAGATAATTCCCATCTTATTCAGATAAGCCCGCAAATCATTCCTCAGTTTGAAACTCTCATGCATGAGATTGACCTCAACAGATTCAGCCAGTCAATCATGAGCATTCGAAGAAAGCGGTCAAGCCTGCCGCCTGTAAGCCGCTATTCCGCAACAGGAAATAGAGGCTGAGGGGAGGCAGCTCACATGCCCATCTTGGCTGCATACTTGTCCTATCTTTTTCCTTTGCTTCGCACACACTTATGTCGCCCCAAATGGCCGCAAGGTCAGAGACTCAATAATGTCGGACTCTGCCTCTGCCAGCCTTGTGAGGTATCGTCCGGCCGTTCTGGTCCTGGCCGGTGCCGCAGCGGCCGCGAGCATCATCTACCTACATTCCGCATACCAAACGCATTTCACACCGAGCTCTCCGACTTCGGGCCTGCGCAGAAGCAATGCCGTACACAGACCTCGCCCACGATCGACTACTGCCGAAGCAGAAACTCAAATAGACGGACCGCACGACCTGCAGGACGCCAACGATGCCGTCACCGAGCTGGGCTTGCCTGAAGACACGAGCGCAGAGCTGGAGGCAGAGGGACAGCGCATGCACGAGTTGATGTTTGCCATATCCAAGAATCGCGCACGCACAGAGGCTGTGGTGCACCGCAGAATCACCTGCGACTCGTGCAATCGCGCCCCCATCACCGGCGTGCGCTACAGATGCGCAAACTGCCCAGACTTTGACCTGTGCGAGGACTGCGAGGCTCAAGATCCGCATATTGCGACTCACGTCTTTTACAAGATCAAGGTGCCCGCGCCGTGGGCAGGAAAGGTGCCTCAAAAACCGTGGTACCCTGGCCGCCCATGGACATTGCCCGACACGATGCCTTCAACTTTGAAGCAGCGCCTGGTTGATAAATATCCCACCCTCCAGGGCCAGTCGGCGCGCTTCGAGGGCATGTACCAGCAATTTGTGTGCATTGCCAATGTCGACCACCCAAACGACCCCTGCCATCTCAACGCGGCCATCGACCGCAGGGCGTTCAACGAGTGTTTTGTGCCCCAATCAACGCCACGGCTGCGCTCCAACTTGGTGTTGGACCGACTCTTCAGGCTCTTTGACAGCAACAGAGACTCGCTCATCGACTTTGACGAGTTCTCGAGGCGCTTGAGCGAGCAGATTGCCAGTGTTCCCATCGAGAAGAAGCTCAAGGATTGCTTCATCGCCATGGACCTCAACGATGACGGTCGTGTGAGCCGGCAAGACTGCCTGGCTTTCTTCCGTGCCCAGTACGACCTTGAGCGCGACATTGCGCTGGACAGAGATCGCATGTGCCAAGACGGAGAGTCGGCTGAAGAGCTGACGGAGAGAAAAGCTCCAGTTGACTTTATCAGGGGTGGTCGCTGTCTGAGCGCCTACTTTGACTATTACACGGATGACTTTGACTCGAATCCGCGACAGCACGAGGGCAAGCTTCGTGATGCCCGGGGTGACCTTGTCCCTGAGAGTGCCGATTATGCATTGCTGCACGAACCAGAGGATGGGCTGCCAGAACACGCTTCAGACGACCAGTGGCCCTACTTTGTCGAAGATGGAGAATTCCGCCGCGAACTGGATCGCATCGCGCAGACAAGACCCGACGAAAATCAAATATACGACGGCACTGCAGCCAAATACCTCAACCGCGACCCACAGCTGCCAGACGTGATGCTCGTCAAGACAGAGGTCAAGAATCCCCAGCCTTTTCACACCATGGAAGTTGGTCCAACGCTTTGGATGTTTCTCAAGTTGTGGCAATCTGGCCCGGCATCCATGGCCGTTTACGTGAGGGTTTCGTCTGTCCATGTGGACTCGGCGCCCGATCCCGCGGTTCTGCAACTTGTTCGAGACACGGCCGAGTCCAGGGTGCTGCGGCTTCTGTCAGAGAACCGCAGAGGTGGTCGAATAGCTCGCATGGCTGAGGCTAGCCACCCAGCACCACATCCGGCACCAACAACACCGGCACCGGCAAGCAAATCATCGATCCAAAAGACTCTGATACCAGATCGACTGTGCTTGGGCATCGACTCTGCCGCATCTGACACGATCCGCGACATGATTGCAAAGGCACTCAACGACATGTTGGATCCTGTCTTTAAGCGGGACGAGCTGAGGCACTTGGCCTTTGTGGCTTCTGCAGGCGTGCGGAAGAAGTATGCCGCTGCTATTGGTGAGTCACTTCTTTTTTTCCCCTTTCATTCCTTTCCTTTTCTTTTATTTCTTTGGTTTCCACTTCAAAGGTCTCGAATTACAGCTAACACGTATCAGACGACTTCCATCGCAAGATTGGTGTCATCCGTGGGCGTGGCGTCTACACAGTCGGCTTCTTCGACCCCAAGCTGGCAGAAGACGCGCAGGAGGCAGTCATGGAGTTCCGATCCAGGCAGGGCAAGACTGGCTTTGACGAAGTGACGGTCGGCGACCTGCGTTACGACAACCTCGAGAGAGTCTACGAAGTCGACATGCGCTCAGTCGGCGGCAGCGAAGAGGACCAGCGCCCTGCCTGGGTCGACATGACGATGCCGCAGAACAAACCCAACAGCGATGCCATCCCGAGTCGGGAGCCCGAGTCGGAGCACGGCAAGGTGGTGAGATATGCGCGCATGCTGCACGTGCTGGCCGCTCTGCAATACGATAAGCGCGACCCTGACCCCTTTGTCGGCATCAGCTTCGAGCGCTTCGCCGAGGCTGTGCGTGCGGCCGACGAGCGCAAGAATAACAGCCTGTCGCTGCGCATGTGCAGCTGGCTGGACAACATTGTGCTTTTTTGAGTTACAGGCGACATTCAGCGACGGCGTTTGGCAGGCCTCTCTTCCTCTTGGCCTATTCCTTATGCGGATGAAGCAGGCCAGTGAGAGAAAGAGAGAGATAGGGGTTCTCACACTTTGGGTTGATGTTGTATGATAAAGAGTTTCACGAAGCAAATGCCAGCATACATGAACTTCGCTGCCTTGTCTCTGTTCCTTTCGTGGGTCGGGCTAGTAAAGAACATTTATACCATCTGGTCCTCACAACCACCAAACCGCTACTCTCAGCAGAGGTTGTGATTGCAGTAGTAGTCTTCCTATGCTACAAGGGCTCAACGTTCTCTTCTGGTATCGGATAACTTCTAAGGATCCTGCAGAAATCTATATATCATATGAGCTAGCGACAGCTGTTAGGCTATTGTATACCCATACATCCACCTTGGCAACTCCTCTCCTGCAACTACTGGATAATAATTTGACAACCAAATGGATCATTTCAAATAAGAAAGATCAACTCAATTAATGTTGGACAATGGAAAGTTAGCAGCTGTAGAATGACCATGTGCAGCAAAGTCATCAGCCAAAAAGACAAAAGTATCAAAAGCCACAGCCAAATCTGGAGAAGCCGCCTGCGCCACAAGGCCCTGACTGACGTCTGTTTCCTGCCCATAACTCAAGAGGGCAGCAGCTTCTCCATTCAAATGTTATAATCTTGTACAAACAACGGACCCTCTCCTTCCTTTTGCTTCAGTCTAGTCATCTGCCACTCCTTTCAGTTGGCAAGTCGCTTCATTTCCGTGCACCGCGAGCAGATTCTCTTCCTCTCCCTCTTTTTGAAAGCTGCCAGCCTCAGCATCGTCCAGCCTCATATTGAGCCATTGATAGCTGCTGGCATGTTACAAGACTACAGCTTGTCCTGACCTGATACGGGTGCAATGAGGAGGAAGCATTGAAACTTCTGTCCTTGTACGAAATCAGCTGCCACTATCCTGGCTCCTTCAAAATCCCCCAACTGAGAAGCTGCCAGACACATGCCTGCGATCCCTGCAAGTATACGGACGCGACACAAGCAGAGCAGCGCTTTCAGGAAATAAGGTTCTAATCAATATACATGTCTAAAGGCAAGAAGACTCAGAAGGGCGTGTCTGGTCACCAACATGACGATACGACAAGAGGCGCTTCTGCTGCTCCCAGCAATGAAGCACAGCTTGACGACAAAGCTGGCCCGATGACATCTTCAACACAGGAGCAGGGTGTCGAAGATACCAAGAAGAGGAGCGTATACATGTCACACACCACGACCCCTGTCATGCGGGTGGCAATATCTCGCCAGGAGAGCCGCAAGTCATACTTCCTGAGGACCTGGTTCGTCACGTTGCTGGCGCTTATTCTTGCAGGGCTCGTTGCTCAGTCCTTTTTGACCCGTCAGCTCGATGTCAAGGGCTGTGCAATGTCCTACATGCGTCCCAACTATGCAAGGTTCAATGACTTTGACACGGAACACACGCACCTGGCCAGCAAGTACTCGCTGTACCTCTACCGAGAGGGTGTCATCGACGACGACACCAGGTTGAAGGGCGTCCCGGTGCTCTTTATTCCTGGGAATGCCGGTAGCTATCGTCAGGTGCGCTCACTGGCCGCCGAGTCTGCAGTCTACTACGACCAAGTGCTGGCTCATGAGCTTGGCACAGCAGCCGCTGAAAGCAAAAGGCCTCTTGACTTCTTCTCAGTCGACTTCAACGAGGACATTACCGCGTTCCACGGCCAGACCCTCCTGGACCAGGCCGAATACCTTAACGAGGCGATAGCGTTTATCCTCAAGCAGTACCACAACCCCAACAGGAGTCTTCGTGATGCCCATCTCCCAGATCCAACCTCTGTTATTCTCGTCGGCCACTCCATGGGTGGCGTAGTTGCTCGCACCATGCTCACCCTGCCCAACTACCAGGCAGCATCTGTCAACACCATTGTCACGCTGGCCGCTCCACATGCAAGGGCGCCAGTATCGTTCGATGCCGAAATGGTGCACATCTACAACCGTGTCAACACGTACTGGCGCGACGCCTTTACGGGCCCTCCCAGCACAAATGCACTCTCAAATGTAGCATTAATCTCCATTGCAGGCGGCAGCTTAGACACTATAGTGCCGTCGGACTACTCCACCGTCGCTTCTCTCGTGCCCTTTACGCATGGCTTCACCGTCTTCACGTCATCCATTCCGACCGTGTGGACCAGCATGGATCACTTGGCCATTACCTGGTGCGATCAGTTGCGGAAAAGAGTCATCAGGTCCCTCTATCGGGTGATTGACCCCTCGCTGGCCCATCAGACTCGCCCTCTTCCCCAACGCATGCAGACCTTCAAACAGCTTTTGCTCACCGGCATGGAAGAAGTGGCGGAGCACAGGCTGGGACAGCTAGAGTCTACCATTCTGCTCACTCTAGCAGATTTCTCGCAAGCAGTCACACCGCAAGGTCAGAGACTCGAAATGCGCGGTCTAGGCACAGCTGGGCGCATGGATGCTCGCCTGCTCGCCATCCCTCCAATCGACGACACAGATGCCTCACGTCTGTCAGTCCTGACCGATCAGGTCTTGACTGAGAACATCAACGAAGGCTATGTCAAAGTCATGCTGTGCAGCATGTTGACGGCGCAATCGGCGCATCGGCAGTTTTCGGAGCACTGGGATCTATCTGAGGGCAAGACCGATGCAACTCGTCTGGCTTGCAGACACGTTGCCCAAGACACCATTCTGCTTCCTGCGTCGAGCCGGGAGTCGCAGAATGCCTTTGATCCCGCCCAGCCATTTTCGTATCTGCAGTATGACATGGAGGAGCTCGCAGAGTACCAGTTTGTCGCTGTCATCGACAGACTGAGTCAACCATCTGCTGGCTGGGTTCTGGCTGAGGTCGCCTCCAAGGACAAGTCAACCGTGCTAAGCAATGCTTCGCTCGGAAGCTTGCTGGTTTCTGGCTACAGTGTGACTCTCGAGTCTGGCACATCAATGTTGAACAAAATCAAGCTCTCTGCGTTGCAATCCAGCTTACTTGCATTCCGATTGAGCATCGACAGGGGAACATGCGGCGAGCAGCAAGAAGCATTTGCTCCAATCCTACGCCAGTCCATTGACGAGCCTCACGAGTCAAAATTCTACGTCAACGCAAAAGAGGTTGAAATCAGTCTACACGGTGTGGCGCCCTATCTCCCCTCTGCGCTCGAGGGAAATGCCATAAACGCAGGATTGTCGCTGCACGTGTGGGCAGATCCATCGTGCACCAGCCCCATGACAGTCTTGCTCAAGGTAGATGTTTTGGGCAGTCTGGGCAAGCTGTGGATGCGCTACAGGACTCTTTTTGCCTCGTTCCCGCTGATGATTGTAGCAATGGTACTGCGCAGGCAGTTCAGGCACTACGACGAGACGGGTACCTTTATCACTTTCACCGACAGCATGGACCAATGCCTGCGTCGCTCAATTCCTCTACTCCTGACTGGACTGTCTCTGCTGGCATTTTTGACAAGCAAAGCTAGCCAGGTAAAGGCTATGCTCAACGGAATTGGTCTGCCACATTCATTGACCAAGGTTGCAACGCATGCTTCCCAACATGTAGGCAATGACCTGCTGCTTGGCTCCCCGGACATCTTCTTCTGGTTTCTTGTGCCCATGTTCGGGCTCATCAGCGTTGGCATTTGCATCCTGCTCAACTATCTCGTTCTAGCCATTACTCATGTTGGGGCTCTGGCTTGCTCGAAACCGAGCAGCAGCCTACCGGCAGCCAAATCGATTGCTGCCATGTCCATGGGCCGGAAAATGGCTACCACGGCAAGTCTGCTGCTCCTGGTCTCAACTGTGGTGCCCTACCAATTCCTCTATATTGTGCTCTGCATGGTCCAGCTTGCAATCAGCATCAGATCTCTGGCTCAAGCTCAGGCAAGCAGCAGTCGCGCCGTGACTGGGGTAAGCGAGTCTGACAAGTCGACACAGGATGCCCCGTCTTACAGCGACTTTTCCAACTATGCCCACTCTATCCTGCTCCTGCTACTGTGGATCCTGCCTGTCAACCTACCCGTCTTGGTGGTCTGGATTCACAGCCTTGGTGTTGAATGGCAAACTCCATTCTCGTCACACCACAACATACTAGCTATCCTGCCATTTGTCTTGCTGGTTGAGACATTGAGTATCGGCAGCATGGTGCCTCGCTTGCCGAGTCCACTGCGCCAGCTGACGACGACTCTGCTGCTCGCCATGGCTGTATGCGCCGCCATCTTTGGCGCTGCCTATGCATACCGGATGCATTGGGTGGCCAGCCTGTTTTGTGCTTGGCTTGCAGGAGCCCATCTCTGGGATTACTTCAACAACCGGAGTTTTACTGGTGGTGCCAAATCATCACCCAGGGGTAAATCGTCACCCAAGAGACAGCATCTATCGACAGAGGCAAATCTCCGACACAAACAGCCTCCAAAGAAGTAGATGCGTCTCTGCACGGAAAAAGCCCATTCCAGAGAGCTTCGTGCCGACCAAACAATAATAGAGGTTGAAGAACAACTGTATAACTAGCAAAAATAGAATAAGATTAATGCTCACGTTAAAGTTTTTGTGGCTTGGCCCAATTAGACAATGACGTCGTTGTGGCTGGGGCAGCGGCATCATACACGGTTAGGTCGAAGCTTTTGCTCTTCCTCATCCCTCTTCCACTCTCTATTCTTCCTCTTGCAGACCCTTTTGCCGCCTTCA
This sequence comes from Erythroxylum mucronatum, assembly GCA_027563825.1. Classification (NCBI taxonomy): domain Eukaryota; kingdom Viridiplantae; phylum Streptophyta; class Magnoliopsida; order Malpighiales; family Erythroxylaceae; genus Erythroxylum; species Erythroxylum mucronatum. The sequence goes on along the minus strand of JAOSBP010096466.1, from coordinate 461,168 downwards.
GTAACCCAATAATGGCGGCCTCGAACGAAGTCTGCCCGGATCCCTCGGCGCACGAGCACTCGCACGCCTCGAGGCTGCAGGACCAGGCCTCCAAAGCTGCCCTCTACGTTACGCATCCAGAGAAGCAGAGCGACGAGAGGGGCAGCAACCGTGAGATTGAAGCCCTCGGACCAGATGGGAAGCTTTCTGCCGCAGGTGAGGCTTGCTCTCTTGTGGTGGCATCCAACATGGCTACCTTGGAGAGAAAGAAGGACTGACCAGATATACTAGGTGCCGCCGCGTCGCTCAAGTATGCGCAACCTCACGACCTGCCCAGCTTTCCTTCGGTTGGCATCGACACGGCCTCGTCAGGCAACAAGGCCGCCAACTTGGCCAATGCAAATCAGAAGCCCTTTGAGCACTGGAAGCCAGAGCTGTCCGCATCAGCCAGCAAAGCAGCACTCATGGCCAACAGGAAGGGTGATTTCGCTGATGGGTTGTGGCAGCCAAGTGCCAGCGCCAACGGACTGTCTGCGGCTGGCGTGGCCATGAAGGGTGCCCACAGCGTCGACCTTGACTATGGGTACACGGAAGAGGGACACAGGAGGGCACTACTGGCGGCCACGCTGTCCGTCAGCAAGAAGAAAGACGCTCCAGCCCCAGCCCCAGAGGCTGCAAAATACCCCGACGCCCACAACTCTGCCTTTAACGCGCTCAGTGCTGCCACCATGGCTCACAAACCTCTAATGTCTGATCCGCTGGAGGGCCGCATGAGCAGCGAGGCCAACGAAATGTCTCGCATAACTCACATGCAGAATGTGCCCCGCGAAATGTTCAGTGAACATCCCCCTCTGCAGGTTGAATCCGAAGAGCAAAAGCGCCAAGCTGCTCTAAAGGCTGCAACGCTGTCCAACCAGGCAAAGGTCGAGGAGACGCGGCGGCAGCTTGTTGAGCAGCAGGCCGCACAGGCTGCCATGCACAACAATGTCCGAGAACAGGCCAAGAACTACTTGACCCTGCAGTCAGAGGCGCAGAAACTGGCAAATGAGCGCCTGTCCAAGCTTGACCCAGACGGAGCTGCTGCGTTCCGCGAGCACTATGGTTATGGCGACAACCAGAACACAAGTCCCAAGCACAGGCTATCCATGCGCAGTCGTCGTGGCAACAGCGACGCCCAGCAGGATGACGACGACGACACCAAACGAGCAGGCCGCATCCGGCATCAGACACGCAACCTGCACGAGCAGGTCCAGTCGATTGACGACAAGAAGAAGCAAGACGACCGTGCGGCACTCCAGGCCGCCGCTGAGAAGCTCGTCAAGGCACGTCTGAGCAAGATGGACGACCAGGTCTTCATGGAGACGGGCAAGCCATCACCCGCCATGATGGAGGAGTGGGAGCGACAGGCGCGCGCAAAGGCCAACGCCAACGTCGAGGAGCGCATGAAGCACTATGGCAAGATCCACATTGGTGGAGGCAAGTTCATGGACCAGTCCGAGATTGACGCCATTGCTGCTGGCCGGATGCAGCCCACGCTTGACGAGATCACCGACACGGCGGAGAAGCAGCGAGCTCACGACGAAGAGATTCGACTGGACCAGGAGCGACGCAAGCAGGAGGCGCTGATTGAGAAGCAGCGCGAAAAGGAGACGCAAGAAGCTCTCAAGCGTCAAAAAGGTTTGTCATTGTTGAGCATCTTGCTTTTCGAATATCGTCCAACTAATTCTCGCAGAGGAAGAAAAGGCTGCAGAAAAGGCCGAAAAGGACGCAGAAAAGGCACGCAAGAGGGAAGAAAAGGAGTTAGCCGCCATCCACAAGCGCCTGAACAAGGAAGAGGAGAAGCAGCTCAAGGAGCAGCGCAAGGAGCAGGACAAGGCCTGGGTTGCCGAACAGCAGCGCGCAGATGAGGAACGCGAGGCAAAGTCGACACCAGACGCCAAGAAAGAAGAGCCTGAGACGACAACTGCTGCTGCTGCTGCAGTTCCAGAAACGACAACGTCCGACCCTGAAGCCAGCACATCTCCCGTCATAAAGGACATGCGGACGGGCGAGCCAAAGGATATTTCGACCACCCAACGCCAAGCTCCAATTGCCGCTTTGTTCGGCTCTTCCAAGTTATTCCACGGCCACGATGGCCCACATCCAGACGTTTCAGGCGAAAGCGGTGGAGGGGAAGGCAAGGGCAGCACCGAGGAGCAGAGAATAGCTGGCGTGACGAGCGCAGCGACAGAGGCCGCACAAGCAAAGGACTCGACACAAGGTCATTGACTATCAACTTCTCCAAAAGACCCAAACTAACCAATATCCCAGATCCTCCAGGCGTGCCAAAGACATTTCCCGGCGGCGAGCAGCCGGCAGATCTCGTCACATCAGGCCGCGTCCCAGCAGACTCGAGCGGCATCGCCGCCGACACGCACTTTCGCTCTAGCAAGGCCGACAAGCGCAAGTCTGGCCTCAAGGGCATGCTGACCAAGTTCAAGCGCACCTCACGGCACGAGGACAGTGAGGCATCTGGTGCGGCACAACCGTCTGTAGAGGACAAGGGCAAAGCCCGGGCCCCTACATCAGGAGCCGCTGCTGTTATTCCAGCAAGAGATCCATCTCCATCTCCAAGTCTGTCTTCGAGCCTGCCAGACTCGGACGACGAGCGTGAGCCAGCAACTACTGCCGCCCCGGCTGCCGGCACTCAGACGGCCACTGTGGGTGACAATACGGGAAAGCACCGCCGCAACATCCTGAGCGGCGTCTTTGGCAGCAAGAAGGGCAAAACCACCGAATTTTCTTCTTCTCCGACCCCTGAACAACAGCAGAGGCAGTCGCGGTCCCTGACGACGTCGCCGCCAAAGGACGTTGAGACTGCAAGCGGCGAGCTGTCTGCCTTGCCTCAAATTGGGGGTGCCGCGGCCGATACCAGCAGCAAGAAGAGCCACAGCCCTGTGCCGGGCAGCCGGTTCCAGGAGGAGCTATAGAGACAGAGAGAGTCAGGAAGTGTTTTTAATGCGTGGAGAGAGATAACGGGAAAGAGAAAGGAGATCAATCAGCAGGAGAAGCTTGTTAGTAGGCGAACCGGCTTTGGAAATGTTAGGCATATAAGACGAAGAAGCGTGTTGGGCTGGGAGAGTGTGAGGGAGAGAAGAATCTTTGATACCAAATAATCCTTTTTTTTGTTCTTGCAATACAAGTCTTGTTCAACATCATGCAAAGTCTTGTCCTTATTTGGCTACAAGGCCTGCCATAAATTATTCTTATCATCTTTCTCTGCCCCTTTTTGTCTTCGTGCTTTTTCCTCTATTACTCTCTGTGAGGGGGCAGAACGATAAAACTTTAATAGAAAGGAATTAAGAAGAACACGTCTAGCGGAATGGTAGAAATACGCAGAGACATGTGTTAAGTTAGGAGCGGCCTGGTTTCAACAACAGGATAGCTGTAGCTGCCGTTGAGGTACTCAGCACCCGGATGGTACAACCTCAACGTCAGCTGGAAACTTGTTGCCCCTGTCGAATTGTTAAAAGTCAGTGGCAGCCAGTTGCCTTGGAGGCAGGTTGGAGGAGGTGTGTTGACATTCTGGACGACCACGTCAAACGGTTTATTGAGCGACCCATTGACCAGAGTGCCGTCAGCATATTTGAGACTCGGGCTGCGGTCGCCCATACTGTAAATGTGGCGGGGATTCTCCTGCAGAAATCCTTGACTGTCATACAGAGTCAAGCTCCAGAAGCCGTCTGAGGGTAACAAGGGGGCCCGACTGAAGGTGAGCACAAGGCTCTGATTTTGGTGTAGGGTATAAGAAGATGAAGGGGGCGACGGGTAGATTGCTTGGTCAGGAGTGCTTTGCAGGTATCCATTACGGGCCACAAAGGCTCTTTGAACCACAGCAGTGCCATTTTGAAAGCTGCCGGAGAATGAAGGCGACAGGTCCTTCCAGCCATTGGACAGTTGCTTGTAAGTCGAGGGCAGAACGGAAAAGACTTGCCAAACTCCATCGGCCAGACTGGCTGCCTGCTGCAGATTAACACTTGCAGGTTTCGTATAGGTGCGCCTTGCATCGTCGATACCAGCCAGTTGATAGATATAGGGCAGAGCAGCAGCAATGCGAGAGTCTTGAGGCGGATTTTGCCGACTGAGGCGTGCCGCCAATGTCAACGCCTTTGCCACTGCATCAGAAGGCAGTTTGTCAATATCCGAGGCTTGCAGAGGCGCAGCAGTCGAGTTGTGCACAGCACCGCCGACGATCTCAATGCTCCTGAGGATGCTGCCAACCTGAGCAATATCGGTCGAATTATTGCGCGCCTCGATACGCACCAGGAAGAGGCCGTTGAGTGTGGGCGAGTCAATGCAGCCCTTGTAAAGGGACGAGCAGTTCGCTGATGACAGCCCACTGCGGCCAGTATCTAGGGCGGGTCGAATGAGATACCTTCCAGGGTTTGTTGCATCAACGGTCCCGAGGTTGGCAAAGTTGTCGCCAAAGGGGTCGTAGAAGCCATATTGATAGAAGCGATCAACCTGATAAGTAGGAATGACCAGTTCGAGGTCTTGCCGGGCCAGATCCAGCGTCAGCAACGAATAGACCGTGTCGACATTTGGTCGCACGACGCTGTGGTCAGAAGGGTCATTCAGTCGGCCAGTGGTGCGAAATCTGTTTGTTCCAGTAGACTCGAGGCCGGACGGTCCGCCGACAGCACTCACAAAGCTTGTCAGGGGCAAACTGTAGAGGTATGCAAGCACGGTGGCACCCTGCTGCGAGTCTTGGAGATTGTACTGCTTGAGCAACTGCTGGGCAGTTGTCCTTGATGTGTCTTGAGCAGTCGTGCCTGGCTCAGCTGCCGTTTCAACATTGCTGCCAGAAAAGGCCAGCACGCCATGGAGGCATTGTGAGGTCAGTAGTAACACCAGAGAAAGGACCTTCATCCTGACAGCTCAGACGCCTTTTGGTTGATCGATTGCTGTTCGTTTTGCCGATTCAGAGCTCTTTCGGGGCTTGCCAAAGTCTTATGTCGCGTTCCAATTGATCTGAGAAAGCCCATGCTGATCCAACGTGACATGCCGCCTGTGCCGAGTCGAGTGTAGTTACTGGTACAGCATGTCGCCATCGCCCTGCTTGTCCAATCGGAGGCCTTTTGATCCTTAGTCTTCTCATTTTGAGTGTCAATCAATTCCTCTTCGCATGCTCATGAGCTATTTTGGATGATGCTAGTGATGCTTATGCGTGGAGAGAGTATTGAGGAGTGTATTTATTCACAATGCCTTTATCTGGGTGAGGCTTGGCAGGGTAGCCAACGGACAGTGCAGCATACCAGCTTGAGTAGATAGCCAGCCCGGGATCAGAGCAAAGTGGGTCAAAACAGTACCTATACCCAGTTCGAGTAGACTACTAGATAGGCACTTTTGTCTAAACGAGAGAAATAGAACAGTGGGAGACTCTGAGGCTGCGTTGCAACTCAGAATATCAGGCTCGTCCTGCAAGAAAAGGAGCAGGGATTGCTACAGGCAACATGGATGTAGGGTGCTTTGGAGATTCAACATAAGGCTATCATCACAGAAGTAGACTCTTTAGCCAAGTCTTGGATGCTGATATTATCAGTGGAAGAGAAGCTTACTGACACGCTTATGTCTGATTCGTAGAAAGGTACTATTGCCGGATTGGGAGATTAGTCATACATGCCTCTTACACAACTCCAGGCACCCACAGGCAGTTACTTGAAGGGCTTCTTGTAGCCTGAAATTATGTCACTAATCAAGATACAGTCAAAGTGAGTAATGTTGATTGGTAAGCTTTTATGGGGCCAGGCTAGACGACAAGCCAAGACTATAGGAGTATTGGTAACCCTATTCGGATTATGCTCGCTCTAAACCTTGCATTCACAAGACTCATCATCGAATAATTAGGCAACAAGATGAGTTTCTTGTGCTATATTTTATTGATTCAAGAGCTTTGGGAATAAGTTAATGCATCAGCAAATGTGTGAGTCAGATGTATTGTTATGGCGAAATATGCAGCACAATGGGCCAAGCGTGGCCACCTTGTGCGTACCAATATTAAGCAGCTCCTGCGCGTCTCCATCGATCGCCGCGGTAGTCTATCTCGGTGAATTTAATTTCTTTTCCTTGTTGCATAACAATGTCGGCACGCACAAGCAGCAAGGCCACGACTGCTCAGATAGGCGGCGATATCACCCTGGCCAATCCACCTGACGACAGCATCTCCTCACTCGCTTTTTCTCCTGCCACAGATTGGCTCGCTGTAGCCTCATGGGATTCGACCGTCAAGATTTACGACGTCAAACAGGATGCCGCAAACCAGGGTCGTGCACAAATCCAGTTCCAAGGACCCGCTCTCTCCTGCCACTGGTCGCCGGTACGCTGGAAAACCCCTGGTCCCATCACATCACTCTAATATCCTCCTAGGACGGCCAAAAAGTTGTTGGAGCCGGCGTCGACAGGTCTGCGCGTGTAATAGATCTTGGTGCCAATGGGGCAGCGCCAGTGCAGGTCGCAGCACACGATGAGCCTATTTGTTCAGCCCGCTTTTTCCAAACTCCCAACTCAAACGGAGTCATGCTTGTAACCGCATCGTGGGACAAGACGATGCGCTATTGGGACCTGCGGCAGTCAAATCCTGTCGCATCTGTCAGCTTCACCGAACGCATCTACTCCATGGATGTCAAGCACAGCCTCCTGGCAGTCGCCACTGCTGACATGCGCTACTCCATCATCGACCTAGCCAACCCAACCAAGATCTTTGATACACGATCAACCACCCTCAAAATGCAAAGCCGCGTTGTAACTTGCTATCATGATGGCACAGGTGTGGCTTTGGGTTCTGTTGAGGGCCGCTGCGCCTTTCAGGTTGTCGACGAGAAGAAGAATGCCGCCAATTTTACCTTTCGATGCCACCGCGAGAACCCGCCAACCTCAAATTCCAAAGAACCCGTCAAGATATATGCGGTTAACGACATTTCCTTCCATCCTGGCTATGGCACGTTCAGTACGGCCGGCGCAGACGGCACCCTCCACATCTGGGACAAGGACCAGCGCTCGCGGTTAAAGGCCTTTTCCAAGGTCGATGGCTCTATCTCGGCCACTGCTTTCAATCGTGATGGTTCGCTGCTCGCATATGCCATCAGCTACGACTGGAGCATGGGGTTTTCGGCCAACAACCCACGGTACCCCACCAAGGTAATGATCCACAAGGTGCAAGATTCCGAGGTGCGGCCCAGGAATGCGCCCAAGAAGTAGGCAGTTTTTTTGCTTAGGAGTAGGATCGTGAAATCCATCATCCACATACATCCATTCATTTAGTTTCTACCTGGCAATCTCAACTCGGTCCATTGGCAAAACTAATGCAGCAAATTCAAACAGCTAGAACCTGGAAAGAAGAGAAGGGAGGCTTAGGATGAGGTAAAAGCCTGAAAGGAAACAGAGGGCAGATAATCACATGCAGATGGAGAGGACAAGATGATGCTAAAAACAACCGACAATAGCACAACAAAATTGATTCCAAAGGGGTTAAGCAAAGGAAAAAGGGAAACAGAACAAGACCATGTTTCGGCGGATAGCACCGCCAAACTTGCTAGGGAAACACAGAGGACAACATAAACACTGAATATATTCCTTAATGTCAAGGCTGAACACAATATAATTAATTGCTTTCATTGAACTTAGGAAGACAAACCTCAGCGTACGATCTCTGTCAGGGGACAATAGCAAATGAAAATTGCCATGGTGGACTCGCCTTATACAAGAGCTTAATAAGCTTCTATAAGGAATTAGGGAGAGCTCTTGTAGACAGAAACAGGGCATTGAAGACTTCAAAATCGCCAAAGAAGTTGATGAATTTTCATTCAGTCATTAACACCTTTTCCCAAAACAATTAAAATACATGGGTGAAACAAGAACAAGTCTTTTACACAACAACCTCATCCGGTGCCCATGGACCACGGCTGGCCGCCAGGTTGCACTGCCGGAAGATGCGCACCTCCTCTGGAGCAAAAGCGCCCACCACGCTGTGCAGGCAGCCGTGGTTGTTGAAGAGCACCAAATCGCCTTCCTCCCAGTCCTGGCAGTAGACATGGGCTGGCGCAATGCCGGGCCGCTGGATGTCGTGGATAATCTTGCGGACCTTTTCCAAGTCGTCAATGACGGTGCCGTCGGCGAGGTGCAGCTTCTCAATGGCGCATGGATGTACTTGAACTGCGAGTTTGCCAGTGATTGGGTTCTTCCAGCACAGGGGGAGCGTCATGATGCTGGCCTCGTCGATCGGCGGGAGCTCGCTGCGGTCCAACTCAAGGTTCTGGCTGTGCAGACCCAGGCCGTCGGACAGGGCACGTGCCTGTGACATCCAGATGTAGGGGTGAGGCGCGTACTGGACCTTTGTTGTGCGGGCGAATTCCTTCTGCTCGTCTGACAACAGATCGTACATCTTGTAGCCAGACACAAAGGCGGTGGTGCCAAGCGGCACGTCGAGCTCGTCACCTGTACCGTCATCATACCTCAAAGTCTGGCGCCGTCCTTTGGGCACCTTGACTGCCATCAGCGAGGTCACAAACGGTGGGTGCAGGTCGTAGAGGGCCGCGTCAATGTGCCACCGGTAGAACCGAGTGACGTCTAGGTCTTCTGCCTCGGGGACAATGTCACGGTGGAATGTGCGGTGGTGGGGATGCTTGAGAGTGATGTTCTCTAGACCCTCGAATTCTGGTACGAATCCATTGCCAATGACCTGGACCTGCGGTTGGTGGGGAATCGTCTTCAGGTCAGGGTGTAGCACTGAACGTTTGGCGTCGAGCGTCTTGCCATGGCCATACGATGTCGATGATGGGTCAAAGCGCTGAGTCAGCTCGTACTGTGCTTTTGGGGTCAAGTCCTGCTGATTCTTGAAGACGACGACAGTGTGGTTGTAGAGAGCCTTGCGAATCGCCGCAAACGAGGCATCGTCGAGGTTGTTGAGATCTGCGCCGTGAATCTCTGCACCCAGCTCAGCGCCGGAGAGCGGAAATGGAACCACTTGGATCTCTGCAGCGTGAGGCATCTTCTTTATTTGTTGCTTTTTGTGAGTTTTGGTTGGGCTTGTTGCTCTTGAGTAGCAGCAGTGGCTTGGCTTTGGCAGACGAGGGAGCCATCTTTTAAATACCAGCGAGACTTGCTAGGATTTCCTCAAGGCGACCGGATGCGACCGATGGAGTCTAGATCAAAGGATAGCCGGTTTACTTTGACAGCTGCCAGTTCTGCAATGGCCGTCACTGATAAGCGGCCTCTTTTGATAATGGGCCTAAGACTCGGTCCATGTCGGAGCTCGCCGATAGGGGCTCGCCAGCGTCGACATGCCCCAATCAGCTTCTTGGGCAAACTTGCAGCGAAAAAAAAAATAAATTTCTGGAACGCTTTGTCGTATCAATTTACTTCTTGTTGGACTAATTTGAGGCTGGTCTCTGCAGGCATGGATGAATCGCCCAGCGTCATATGTCTTGGGTCAGCCTGTTTTAGAGCAGCTTGACGTGGCTCTCTATTCGCATTGACTGGAGGATTATCTCCAGAAAAAATCGGTATCGCTTTGTGTGCAGTCCGACCAGCTTCTCTCAGTCTCAATTGCGAGGTCCCTGGTGTGGTAAGACTGGACTGTTAACGGAAGCCCACTTTCCCCAGACTCCACGATTGGCAGCATTGAAGACGTTCTCCAGTATAGTCAAGAGCAGTTTGCAAAATATAGAATAGACGAGACTGCGTAGAATGTGCCCGAAGACTTGTTTCAACGGACGAAACTCGCCATCAAGGTCACTCGACTTCCTCCCTGTCTTGGAGCAGGTCCATTACTGGCACTCCAGAAGCGCCCTTCCAAGATGCATCCCATCGACCCTGGCCCTTTTTCAGAGTGACATACTGTAATGCTCTTTGGTGAATAACTTCCCAACCTTCGAAACTAGTAGTGACTGCTCCCTTTTCTAGAAGCTCATGCAATGCATCCCGAGCCCATGTTCGACAAGAGAATGTTTGTCCCTCTGCTTGGTTCAACTCGTCATCTTGGTAAATTGGCACACTTTTCAGAATGCTTTCAATTTGGTCCAGAGGCTTGACTATTTTGGCCACGATGACGCGCACGAGAAGACGGCGCTCTGCTCCAATATCTAGAATCGATGTCTGTTCGTAACGCCAGGGCTGAGTCGCCTCGCCTGAAGCATTGGCCTGCAGCGTGTTCAAAGCGTGGTGCTTTGTTACTGAACCTGAGCCATTCTTGGGTGCAACAAAGAACGCGTAATGGTAGGAGCCGGGATGCTTAGGACGAGCATACAACGCCAGCTGTAAGCGCCTTTTGTTCCGAGTCATGGCTGTGCAGAGTCTCCTGCCGCGTACGTGGCAAAGCCTTGGGCTAAGAAATCCTCGGTGCGTGGTTGGTCAGGATATATGGCGCTGCGGTCATTTGAGATATGTTTGTCGTGTGCAACGCCAGAATGCCGCAAGCAACGGTGGCCAAGAAAGAGGGATTTTACCACGGCCACAGTGCAACGGTCACACAGAGCTAGCCGGGCTGCTTGCTTGAGTCGCTGGTTGTAGTCGTCAGATATCGGTTCTGAGACGATTGCAACCCCTCATTCGCCGTGCATCATGCTCTACTTTGTGGAACAGAAGTGCTTTCCCGTCTCATCTGCCGCTTGGATGTGTAGAATTCTGAAAGCTCCCATTTACCAGCCTGGAATACTCGTATGGAGGAGTTTGAGAGAAAATGGGAATTTCTAAGCATGTAACAGAGCAGTGAGGGCGAAGAATTGGTGCAAAGTACAAAGCAGTGGCTGCCAAGAAAACAAGGCAACCGAGTCATACAAGACACAGACATGTTTTCTAATCTTAGTGTTCAGGTAAAATGGTAATTCTTTGAGTGACCTAGCTTGCCTGATGTAATTTGTCGAAATCTTGCTGAAAAGATTTCCAATACTCATCTACCTGTACTCTGCTTACTTGCCCGCATAGCAATCCGCAATTCCTGAGAATCTCCATCACATTCAGACAGAGATGATGCTGAGTGCGGGCAGCCGCACTCTATTCTTGGATGGCTTTACGTTCAGCACGGAATACGAAGCCGGTGAGATGATTGAGCGCCAGAAAAATGCCCAGCACATTCTGCAGCTCTACCAGTCCGGCAAACCGCTCTTCCCACGAGAGACGCTAGAGAGTGTAGCTAAGCAACTTGAGCTTGGCCAGGAAACAATATGCGTCAAAGACTATGATGGTGTCCTTCAGACTTACCGTACGCAGCGATTCCCAGAGGACGAGCATCCCCGGTTAGCATTTCTCTACAAAAGCAATTCGGAGCATTTCTGATGTACTTTTGACTAGTTGGACCAGATGCGTTGATTACAGGAGCATCCAGTCTCTGACCTACGCAGGCTTCTCCGATGCTTCGTCGCCAACCGCAACCGTGAGGATTCCATACTGCCAGTACCCACCACTGAACGCCTATACCAGTGAAGATGTTGCAGAGGCATTCTCGCAGCAGGCTAGACTTTGGAAGCAAAGCAAGACTCTCGAGTGTCTTGAGCGCATTTTCGCCAATGCAACATGGGGCAGCAAGGTCGACAACATTGTTGGATTCGGCCTTGGAATTCTCGACCCAAATCAACTCCATCCTGCTGGGCCATTGTGGCAACACATAGCGATGAAAACCATGGCTGAGCTTCTGGGCAAAAAGTTCTCGTGCACCGTCAGCTGCCACGTGCAAGATCCAGCCTACACTGCACAAGACGAGTCTTTTCTAAAGTCCATCAACATTACGCCTCTTGACGAGCCAAAGGGGTTTCTGGCAATCACCGAGACGACGCTGGTTTTCTCAGTCAGCCCCAATGTATGCGTCAAGCAGGTTGTCGCGGATCAACGTGTTCGACCAGCCGCCATGTTGTGGAATACAGTGAGACAAGATCCGCCAGACCGAGTTGAGCAAGTAGGGCAAGAAAGAGTTCTGTATGTTTGCAATCATCCGGCCGAACAATTCATTTCCTGCTGACCAAAACACAGGCCATTCCCAACCGATCCCGACTCCTCTAGAGTCAGATCAATGGCAATGCAATATGACCAACAGGAGCTCGAGGACCATGACCACCGCTTTGGCCAGCTGACACTGTACACCAGAGCTTCAACAGAGTGACTACGCGCCCACCAAACGCATGCAATGAGCTGTTACCATACAGGGTTAGAAATTGCGAGCCGGTGAGTTGTCTGGTCCGGTATCTGGTGACTCAGGGGGTCCTCTGCGACCGGCTTATCTGATTTGGGTGACTTGTAATTGGTTCGCTTCGTTCTAGGGCAACATGTCCAACGACTTGTATGCACGACAAAGGTGCTAACGACTATCTCCATGCTAAAAGCCGTTGTTTGAGCAATTTAAGGCTGCAGAATTGGCCGGACTTTAGCATGTATTGTTTTAGGGGTGGTGTTGGTGTTTGAGCTTAAACTTTAAAAAAGCCCCCTCCCCCAATGCCGTCATACGGCTTAAAGAAGAATCCTTTCTCCTCCACCACCTTCAAACTTGCTCAAGTTTTTTTGGTTAAACAAAACCCATTGATATCTGTAAGTCTGTAGGGCTGGGCAATTGGCAGAATTGGTTCAGCGCAGAGCAATTTGATCCTTTTATCCTATTCTTTCCCATCAAAAGTGAAGCTATCGTTCCATCACAACTAGCGCCACCATGGCCGAACAGAAGCAGATGAAATATGTCCGGTGAGTTCTTCTTTTCTTCTTTGTGGGTCTTCATCATTTTGACTCGTAAGACACCGGAGGCAAGTAAAAAGTATTGACAATTCATGAATCAGACTGGGCAAGTCTGGTCTCAAGACGTCGCAGGTCATCTACGGATGCATGTCCTTTGGCTCGTCCGCATGGCAGGAGTGGGTTCTTGACGAAGACAAGGCGCTGCCGCTGCTCGAGCACGCGTGGAAGCGTGGCCTCACGACATGGGACACGGCCGACATCTACTCAAATGGCCGATCGGAAGAGATTATCGGCAAGGCCATCCAGCAGTACAAGATTCCCCGTGAGGAGCTGGTCATCATGTCCAAATGCTACTTTGGCGTGCGGACCGACAATGTCACTTCATACACCTTTCCACCTCACCCCAATGACGGCAAGCTGACCAACCGTGTTGGCCTGTCACGCAAGCACATCCTGGCTGCCGTCGACAGTAGCGTCGAGCGCCTGGGCACATACATTGATGTGCTCCAAATCCACCGCCTGGACCGCGACGTGCCCCGTGAGGAGATCATGAAGGCGCTCAACGATGTGGTTGAGAGCGGCAAGGTGCGCTACATTGGCGCGTCGTCGATGGCGGCGTGGGAGTTCCAGACGCTGCAGAACATTGCCGACAAGCACGGCTGGCACAAGTTTGTGTCGATGCAAAACTATCACAACCTGCTGTACCGCGAAGAGGAGCGTGAGATGATGCCCTACTGCTTTGATTCCGGGGTTGGCCTCGTCCCGTGGTCGCCCGTGGCCAGAGGCGCCCTGACGAGACCATGGAGTGAGCGCAGCACGCAACGCGAGAAGTCGGACGCGGTGCTCAAGACCTTTGTGCGCGACAAGGAGACTGAGGCTGACAAGGTTATTGTCGACCGCGTAGAGGAGGTGGCCAAGCGGATGGGCGTGACCATGGCGGGGGTGGCCATGGCGTGGTCCATCTCAAAGGGCGTGACACCTATCCTGGGTCTCAGCAGCAAGGAGAGGATCGATGAGGCTGTCGACAACATTCACATCAAGCTGAGTCCCGAGGACATCAAGTACCTCGAGGAGCCGTACCCGTTCAAGCAGGTTATTGGGTACTAGAAACCGAGAAGTAATCAACGGGCAAAGCCTTTGTATTCGATGAATTCGACATGTTTTCTCGTATTCTTCTGTCCTCCTAGTCTCTCCTGTGTGAGAAGTGCCTTCTTTATGAAAGGAAGTGGTACTGATATGGCAGAACTGATGCCAAGAGTGGAAAAGAGTGGGCGTATGAGCACTACATGTCCAACATCAGAAGAGTAACAGTCAAGGGAGAAGTCGTGTATATGATACATATCTCTATAATCTGAATTCTACTTGGCCTCGCTTTGCTCCAAGTACTGCACGAGATCCTCAATGGTGCAACACCGGATGCCCCAGCGCCGCCCAAACTCGAGGCACTGGGGCGCGCGCATCATGCCCGTTGCCGCAATTTCTGGCCCTGTATTTGATTCTAGCTCTTCGTCTTCACCCTGTACAAGCTCTCCAATGACGGCCACTTCAGGTGTGATGCCTGCCAGCCTTGCCAGCTCCCAGCTGGCCTCTGTGTGGCCCCTCCGCTCCCTTACACCGCCCTTGCGCGCAACCAGAGGCAAGATGTGGCCTGGACGTCTCAGCATACTGGCGTCTGCACCTTTGCTGGCCAGGACGTTGCACGTGCGGGCCCGGTCGACTGCGCTGATGCCTGTTGTGGTCTTGACGCCGTTCGGCCTCCCTGCAGCTGCGTCTTCGGGAATCAAAGCAGTCGGCACCGCGTCGACCGTTATGCAGTATGCAGTTCCATTGGGGTCTTCATTGGCCTTTGGGGCCACCATCATGGGCAGGTCCAGCTCCGCCGCTCGTTGAGGGGGCATTGGCGCGCACAGGTATCCCGAAGTATGCCGCACCATGAACGCCGTCTTCTCTGGGGTCAGGTGTGCGGCGGCGATGATCAGGTCGCCCTCGTTCTCGCGTGAGGCGTCATCGAGGACAATGAGGAATTGTCCTGCAGCGTAAGCGTCAATGCATGCGGGGATTGAGTCGAAGCGCAGAGGCTCGTCTGCCGCTGGCGCCATTGCAGGCACTTTTTCTGTATGTCTAGTGTCTAATTCTAAGCGTCGAGAGAGATAGGATAAGATTATTCGAATAGAGTGCAAAACCAAGTGGTGCGGAGAGGGACGCGGATTGGCAGTGAGATCGGCGGAGGATGTTGGTCGTTGACTATGCACGTAAAAAGAGGCTGCAGTGCCGATCGGCTTGTGCCTGGATTCGAGGCTCAAAGGATCGTTCCCCTCTTTCTCTATTTGCTGGATTTGCTTCTTTTCGTTATTGCTCTCCCTGTTTGGCAAAATAACAGAGCGCGAGGGGCGCACGCGGGGTCGAATAGATATAGAAAAACGGCGTCAACTGCGGGCTGGTCGGAAGCGCTATACACTTGCGATTCCGTGCGCTTTCGCTCAATGCATCAGTCAGCAGAAGAAGACCAGAATTGATTTCAAAGTGTCTGATTTGGTAAGAGAGAAGAAAAGAAAGGGAGAGGAATTTGTTCCGGGTATTCGGGGGTTTGGCTTATGGCAGCTTTCTCGGGTATTGTTTTTGTCCCTGCTTTCCCATCCTCGGCTGGCAACTTTTTTTTTTGTCTTATACACCAAAGACCCTATAACATTTCACTACGGCTTGGCAGTAAGCCTAAGATATCGGGCACAACACAACACGCCAGGTAGCCTATCAACATTGACAGCACATTAACCAAACCCTCTTCCATTTCTTTTTTCTTTTCTTTCTTTGGTCTTTAACAGAGACCAAACACATTTCCAGAAAGTGACTCGTTCCTTTTTACGCCGCCAACAAGACTTTTCTCTCAGGTGAGACATGATCCAATGTGCCTCTTTGCTAAAAGCACTCAACAAGTCTTGTACGAATCACAATGGTTGTTGCTATTTATTTGTCGTCGCAATCACTCAAACATATTGGACTTGGACCTTGGCCATTCTTGTAAAAGAAACTCGGATACAGTCAAGCACAAAGTACGGATCTCAGGTGGCCCCTGCGTAGCTAAGTAACACTCTAGGCGAGATGCCTTTGGGTATGTTGGCATTAGGTATAGTCAGCCAAGGTGCAAGCATATTAGCCTGACATTCTCCTCAAATTAGCCAAAGATATGGACTAAAGACGGGGCTATCCATATACGTGCATAAGTGCAGTGTTCTTCGCACGTCTAAACTCTTCCAAGTACATTTTGCAATATATGTGCCTTTACTTACTACCCAAGTATTTTCAAGACATAGATCTCTTCTGTCTCTTTCAACCCTTTTGGTTGGTGTAGAGAGTACCGCTATAGTTATACGTAATCTATTAGGAAAATAGCGCATAATTTGGACCATAGAATATAGCATAAAGAAGTACCGCTACGTGTGTGAGCAGTCCCTTGTGGCGCAGCTGAGTGCTGTGGCTGACCTTTATTGACATGTTTGTGACGTTACTTCGGTTGATGCAAGTAGCTGTCAACAACGGCCACTATCAGATTACCATCTCTGTCGCATACACTCAGGGGAAAAGAATATTGATGATCCATGTATTCATTATTGACCTCGGCCTCGGCCTCCTCGGCCTCTGCCTCCTCTACCCATGCCGCGCCCTCTGCCGTCGCCTCTGTCTCCTCTGTGACCCATGCCTCCACGGCCTCCTCTGCCCGAGTTTTGTGATTGCTGCTGTTGCTGTTGCTGCTCCTTGACAATGTCAATAATCTCGTCGGGTACTCGCAGGTATTTGATCTGCAGTCGCATCAGCTACTGTGCCTGATCGTGTGACTCTTTGCTACTGACATTGTTCCCCCGCACGTACACCTCTGGCAATCGCGTAAACTTGTCGCCGTCTGCATTCGTCTGCACCACCTCCTTGAGCATCAGGTTCATCCACGTGTCGCAGTTGACCAGATGGCCGTTGAGCGTCTCTCCGTTCTTGAGCTCCACCAGCATGGGGTGGCCCTGGGCGGCGTTGAGCAGGCCGAGTGGGAGCTTGACGTCTTTTGTCAGTGGCTATTCCAGCATCAGACAAACAACAAAGACACATACCATTGCGCCAGACGGGAGCTGCAATGTCCACAGCGACAATATTGTCAACTAGAGCAGAGAGCTCCGTAGGGCTGAATGTATTGGAGGCATAAAATCGTGCCGGCCGGCGCCAGAGTTCTGCCGAGAGCCGGCTTACTACTCTATGCACCGACTGCGCCTCACTAATGACCGCTACAAGGCAGCGAAAAAGTGCTGCCTAGTCACGCACGCGAGGGGCCGCATTCCCCTTGGCTCTCTGTCTCGTGCCCTGACACATTGGCCTTATTCTCTTCTCTTCTCTTCTTTGCGAACTCCTCCATTGGGCTTGTCGCTGTTGCCATGAGCTAGACAGGCCGCAATGATGCACTGGCGCTGCCCATTGACCGTTCTCTTCACATCCATTCCTTTCTGGGCCTTTGCGGCTGTTGTGCCGGCCGCGGTTGTGCCTGTAGAGACACGTGCCAACCAACACGTTGCCCAAGACAACGCTGAGGCTGTCCTTCCTACGACTGCCATCCATCCCGGTACAAGGCCCTTCGTTCTTTGCAGAGAAAAAGAATTTGTCTCTCTAACGCCAAGTAGAAGCTGTTCAATCATTCTTTGACCTCTCGTGCCAAGCTGATGACGAGTCCTTTGTAAGCGTCTGCCTAGAGGCGCCGTCGCTCTTGACTGCCAACTGACCCCATTGCAGAAGTTTCCTCTTCAAGTCAGCGGTGCCTGGGACTCGAGCCTCTGTGGCAATTCCGACCTCCAGGTGAATGGTTACCGTCTTGAGCAAGACTGGTGGCAAGGCGAGTCGGACTGGACCGCCTCCGGCATACTCAGCATCGAGGCTCAGACGGCGCACTCCAGCTCCAACCACAGCGTCGTGCTTGAATCGACCAGCACATGTGCCCCTGCTGCTACAGGAGGAATCTTTCATTTCACTACCTTTTCCGTCATCCAGATTGACGGCATCCCGACCGGTCGTGCGTGTGGCTTTTCCGTCTCTTTCCACCGCCAAGCCGGCCAGAAAGTCATGACTTTTCCCCACCTGCCCCCATCAGACTCTTCGTCCACCAAATCTGAAGTCTCTTCATCCAAGTCTGAATTTGTGCAACAAGACGACGTTGCCATTTCGTCAGACCTGCGGGACGAAATCAAAAAACTGCGCACTCTCGAAGCCGATCTTGGCGAGCTCACTGCTCTCGTCGAGAAGCAGCGCAAAGTTGTGGACAATTTCGACTCAGATGAAAAATCCCCGGCCTTTACTGACTGCGACGACATCAAATGCTACATCAAGACTTTTGCGCACAAGACCAAAGGCTGCCTCCACCTCTGTTTCTTGCGATATGGCCCTACCCGGCAGGTTGAGGCGTTTGCCAAGGATCACGACTGCGTCTGGCCAGAGGGCCGCGCTGCCCGTATGCAGGTCTTGATGAGTGGGAAGCCTCTCTGCTTAAACGCACGGCCAAGTCCTGTCGGCCACCTTGAGATTGGCCACGGCTCTTCATCTTCTTCATCCTCTCTCCCTTCTGACGACTATTCGACCTTTACCATCTCACTCAACGAACGAATCAGCCGGGAGCACAGGATCCACATCATACTGGGCACGGTACTGTCTGCTCTCTGCCTCTCGTGCTTCTGCGTCTTCTTGCATCGCCGTTGCTGCGACCCGCGCCGTCGAGCAGAGCGCGCCGCCCGCCGCGAAGAGCGTACACGAAGACGCGAGTACCGCTGCCTGACGCGCCGCAAGGCCTGGAAGGACTGGTGGAACCTCCGCGTCATGCGCAACTCGCACGGCGCCAGCACCGACTACGAAGAGAAGCGCAGCCTGATCCTCTCACAGGAAGCTATCCTCGAACGCGCCATGCAGGACGAGATTCGCGCCCTGCGCGCTGCCCACACCGGTGTGAGCAACATGGCGGCCGCCGCAGAGGAGGGCCGTGCCTATGCTTCTGACGACGAGAGCCTGCCGGCCTATCGCAGCCGTGCCGGTTCAGGCCGCCCACCCAGCTACCACGAGTATGTGACGGTGCAAAGCCAGAGTTCGATCAGCGCAGACGATACTGCTGCTGGGCTCGACATTACACCCGATAGCAGCGTTGCCAATCTAAGCCCACGGCACAGCAGTGAGACGTTGCGCACCGAACGCTCCGTCATCTGAACCATCTTTAACGAATTCATGACCAACATTTGGAGAGGGAGGGGACAAACACAAGGCCAAGCTCATGGCATTTTCATTGGGTTCCAGGGAAAGGGAATATCTGATACAACATACAGAGCAAGAGTTGGCTGTACTAAGGACACACCCATACACGCGTTGAGTTGGCGCTTCCAGCCTCATTCCTCATGTCTCAACCATTTTACGTGTAAAGTTATGCATCACAAAGAAATCTCAAAGCGCTTTACCGCCATTTCTCTCTCTTTCCCTCTTTCCAAAATTCTCCTGTGATTTCTCCTTGATTCATCTTCATCCGTGCTGCTGCGCCCCAACACGCCAGCATTTGCCCGCATGAGAGCACCGCAGCCAGTGGCACAGCAAAGCCGCACCGTTTCTGAGACCAGGTTGTCACTACTTGTGATTAGTGGCAACTTCATCACAATATGGTGTGACAAAACAAGCCCCAAAAACAGCCGCCCGCGCTAAGGATTTAGGGTTGGCCCGCCTCACTCTCTGCCCGCTCTTTTGCGGCCCATGCATTCTCAGGTTGTTCACCACGGCCTTCTGCGATGTTGGCTGACTTGTTTCTTCTTGCAATTCCAGGATCATCCTCTCCGTCACACTCGGATAACTGGTTGTGTCGACTCAAAGCATCCTGCTGACTAAATGCTGGGCTTATATCAAAACTGTGCTTCGACAACACGAGCAACCAAAAAGCCTCATTGGCCCCTACAAATTTGCCTGCTGCTCTGCAGGGCGGTGTCACACAACAATGTCAATCTTAGTGGGCCTGTGCGAGTGGCCACCAGGTCCATTCTTCTACTTGGCATGGACCGATCAAGTTAGATTATCACACTCCTGCGCTGCTCCCTTTGGGGCCGTGTATATGCTTCATCAACGATGCCCTGAGCATTTAAGGGCAGCACCGTCGACTCACCTGTCTCTCTTCTTGAATGGCACACGGCAGAATCCACAGTCGCAACATTTCAGGACCCAACGAAGCCGACGGGACCACCATGCGGCCACTTTGCTTGCTGTCTCTTGGTATGTGTGCAAGATCATATGGATTTTTCACGCAAAGGCTGACCCCACTGCAGATGGAGGCGGAATCCGAGGCCTCAGTGAGCTCTACATTCTCAAGAGCATGATGCAGCAGGTTCAGATGCAGGAAGAGCTCCCTGAGCCGCCCAAACCTGTTGATCGATTTGACTTGATAACTGGAACCAGCACCGGCGGTCTCGTCGCTTTGTTGCTTGGCAGACTTCACCTGTCCGTAGACCAGGCCATTGCCGAATACTGCGACATTGCCAAGAGAGTGTTTGGCACGCCAGACAATCGTACGCCTGAAGGTCGCTTTGACCCCAAAGTCCTCGAACAAGCAGTCCAAGAGAAGGTCGAGGCTCACGGCTGGCCGCGCGGAGCGCATGGCAAGGCTGACCCCCTTCTGAAGTGGAGGCATGAGCAAACGCCCGTTGCAAGTCGAACGTAAGTCAAGCTCCATGTCTTCGGCCAGGAATCAATGGCTAAAACATCAAATCTAGAATGGTGAGCGTTCAGCCAGCGCTCAAGAAGGATGAGCCTAAGCTGCTCCGCTCGTATCAACCACACACCGCCGCTCTTGCCATTAACACATTTGATCATGCAGACAAGACAGTCTGCGAAGTTGCTCGACTGGCCCTTGCAAGCTCACCGTTTTTCACAACCGGCAGGGACGGGTTCGAGTATTTGCTGGAGCAATTTTTGGACACAGGAGGAGCGCGGCACAACAACCCAACCAAAATCCTCATCTCCGAAAGCTCAGCAGAGTTCAGCAAAGAGGATGCGGTTGCGTGCATCGTCAGCATTGGGGCTGGTGAGGCCCATTTTGCCGAGTCGCAGCGTCAAGATTGGCTTACGAAATGGCCCACGGCCGAGGTGCCACAGGAGCACCTGGACGCTCTTAAGGAAATTTCAATGTATTGTGACACCACTGCGGCAGAGCTGGCCAAGAGCTTTTCGTCACATCCCGGTGCCTACTTCAGGTTCAACGTAGAGCGTGGGCCGGATGAAGTCACGCTGAGCGAGTGGGACGAGCCAGCAAATATCGAGGCAAGGACCATGGCATATCTGACACAGGACGAGACCAAGAAAGCCATGGATGAAGCTGTTACTGCCCTCTGCACCAGAGATTCTAGGATGACAGTGTCTGAGCTGAGTATTTCTCCCCGTTCCCTTCTTCCTGACCCAGAAGACATCAATATCTGGAGGGAAAAGCAAAACAACTTACATTTTCAAAAGGCTCCATCATCCCAGACGAAAAGCAGCTCCCTCCCACTACCACTGAGGCTCATGCTATCCCAACTTGGGTGGTTCCCGTCGAGCGCAAGGCCCCCCATTTCATCGGCCGTACAGGCGTTCTCGACGAGATGCATGCTGTCTTTGGCCAAGCAGACGCGAATCAACTTGAAAGTGCAACAGTAGTCGTACATGCTATGGAGGGCCAGGGCAAGACTCAAGTTGCGCTAGAATACTGCAGGCGAGCTCGCAACGAAAAGTACAATTGCATCCTGTGGGCAAATGCCGAGACTCGAACATCCCTCCAGCAGAGCTTTGCGTCCTTTGCAAAAGCCCTCTCGCCCCGAGGCAAAGTCCGCGGAATTCAAGAGCTGAAACTCGATGCGCTCCTGCCCGAGCCATCACCTCTGGAGCTTGTGCGCAGACGGTTGCGAGGGAAGAAGTACCTGATCGTCCTGGACAATCTCGATGTGCCGGCCGAGCACCCAGACTTGAAAGACTACATGGAATTGGGTGGAACGGGGCGTTTCATAGTCACCAGGTCTGTTGCGCCCCCTGAGCTTTCTCAGACTCATCAACGCTAACACATGTCCAAGCCACCATGCCGATGCCAAAGAACTAGGTTCGTTGATTGCCTTACCGGCACTGTCCCCACAGGAAGGAGACGAATTCTTGACAAGATACTCTGGTTGCGGGGAGGACAGCGAAAACGGAGCCTCGCGCGAGCAAGTGGTTGTTGCACTTGGCGGGCTGCCTCTCGCACTTGATCAAGCCTGTGCTCTTATCAGAGAGAAAAACATGTCGTACGCTCAATTCGTCCAAGAATTTCTCGACGCACGCACCACCCTCCTCCAAGGTGAGCAAGCTGCCACATTTTGGCAGCGTGGCCAAGTCACGTCAAGCGATCTGGAGCAACCCGAAATGCGCAAAAAGATTGCCTTCCAAACAACTTGCTCAATGTGCTTTGAACATGCCAAAGCCCAGCCGAGAGGCTTCTCGGTAGTTTCCCTGGTCGCGACATCAGCCTACCTCTCATGTACAGAAATTTCACAAGCCACCTTCTCTCCATTCCTTACGGCGCTTTTACAAGCAGGAAAAGTCATTGCCCAGTCGGCGTCCGGGACCGCCCAGCGCTCGTTCCCGTCGGTCATGATGGACATTGAAAGTAGTGCCGTTTGGTTTTCTGCCTTGACCTGGGCTACGCCGCTAATAGACACTGCCATGCATTCGGGCAGCGCAGATTTCCTCGGCTTCATCAACGACGCGCACCGGTCAGGCCTGGTGTCATCCTTCTACATTCACGAGTCGCGCGGAGCTGTCTATTCCTTACACCCACTGGTGGCGCGATGGCTGCTCTATCAACAAAGCATCTGCAATGCCATGACACCAATGAAGGTTGTCAAGTGCCTGACGGATGCCACAGACGACCAAGAAGACTCGATGCCTCCTCGCGACGAGATAAACAGACACGTGCTTGCTTGCATTCGGCTCCATAAACGCCTCCCACGCGCTGTCAGCCTACACAATTACCAAGACTGTGGCCCTAGATTCATGTTGTGCCATCACATGTCCAGGTTCCGCATGCCCGCAGATGACGGCGCCGTTGATTTGATGAAGGCCGCGGTCGATCAGGCAGAAGTGGCATCCGATCTAGGCTACGCGCTGTTGGTCGGGGTACTGGGAGCCGAGAGCCAACGTCTACGGCATTTTGACGATGCCAAGATGTATCTGCAAACGGCCCTAGCCCTGACACCGGTTGAATCGTCCGGGGAGGCTATGGAGATCATTTTCGACCTTGTTGATCTGTGTGCCGAGACAGGAGAGGAGGACATCTTGCTGACCTGCATCTATCATAGTCTTGTCGATCGTATCCAGGCTTATTTGGCATACAAGACTTCACTCGGAGGGTACTATGCCTTGCCCGGAGACCGGCATTGGGCTTACCACCTGACCGCCGACTTTTGGCTGGCCGCTTTCCTTGAGATTGGTCGTCGAATTAAACCGTGGTACGACCTGGGTGAGACGCTTTTTGCCGAACTGGTCGACAAGCTGCTCAAAACCTTCCCACGTAATCTCGACGCGAAATACTCGGCGGCACAGCGGGATGTTATCATTGCAGCACGGTACACGATTGGCATGATCTACTTGGCCTCGAAACAATGGCGAAAGGCCAAGGACCAATTCAGACTCACCATGAAGGCGGTTGGTGCGAGCGACACAACCGATTTCATCCTTGCTGTCGAGCAGAGTGCTGTGAGTTTCTCGACAGTCGCTGACATGCTCGAGACCATGGAAAATGACAGTGAAATCTCTGACGCCCTGCGGAATATCGAGAATCTTTGGATGACGAGGGCTATGGATGCCGATCGGACAAAGAGCGCCGTCAGATTTCACAATGAATTCCGGTACTGGATAGACGCTTTCCTGAAAGATCCTGAGAATGCGTGTTGGAAACTCAACAATTATCTCCAGGGCGTTATTCTTCGAGGTGAAGGTTGGCGAGTGGACCCCAGTGGGACATTACAGCGGATCAAATATTAGCCCATAGGAATTCATGTTGACGCGAGCCTCAGCAGGCGCATCATGTTCAAATTGTCGATAACAGCGAGGAATTCTACTCTTGTATTTCAACTTTTTCTCAACCAAAGTCCTACCTCCAACTGAGCAGCAAGCTTCCATTACAGAGAGGCGACAAGGGCTGATTCCGGCGTGGCCGAGGAGGAGTTGAGCGCGTATCAAGATGTATGTATACATTCTTCGAATAGTAATTCGTTTGAAATAAGAAAGGAGTAATTTTGTAAGCAGCTTAAGCTTTGATATAAAAAGGAAGAAAAGACTTTGCCAAGGCGCACTCTGCTGCTACCCAGTTGTCTGCTTGCCTGCTTTCCCTACTCACGTGGCGACGCCTCTCAATCGTCGCTATGAGCTAACTTCACTCTCATACAACCTGTTCGAAATTGCAGTGGGTTTACTGACCGTCTCACAGAGTTTTTCAATTAAGAATCTACGCCAGATATGCTTCTCAGAAGTCTTTGAGGTCCTGGGGACCTGGCAGACACGAATGGTGCACGCGATCGGCGCCACTCTTTCGCAAGGCTGCGGCGCAGCAACAGCATCTTAAGAGATCAGTCCCATTGGTCTGCCTAACATGCCTCTTGTTAAGACTCTGCCCAATCAAGCATGGGGGCATTGTGGCGGCCACACTCGTCGGGCGCTCGCCCGCGATGAGGGGAAGATGTGAGCTACTGACTAAGGGCAGATTTGTATGTTGTGATAATGCACGTGCGGCGGATACGGTTCGCCTATTCCGTTCCTATCGATCATATTCAGCCGGTGAATACCCAGACATGACCATCTGGGAAGCCGCTCGAGCAACTTCCGCTGCACCAATGTTCTTCAAGCGCCTTAAGATCGGACCGAAGAATGCCCAAGAAGAATTTGTAGATGGGGGTTTGGGGTACAACAACCCGACAAAGGTTCTCCTTGACGAGACGATGCAACATTTTTGTCCTGACGCTTCAATTGCATGCATCGTCAGCATCGGCACCGAGAAGTCGCACATTACCGACCTCAAGAGTGATGAAGGGTTGCGGCAGAATGTCCCACTGGATCTCATCAGAGCGCTGAGGAGCATGTCCACAGACTGTGAGAAGATTGCTTCAGAGCTCGACAAGATGTTCTCACCGCGGCCTGGTATCTATTTTCGGCTTAACGTGGAGCATGGCTTGGAAGACATCCCAATGGAAGAGTGGAGGGAGCTAGGTAATATAACGACCAAAACCATCAACTACCTCGAAGATCATGCCATCAGCAAGGCCGTGGATAAGGCAGCCATTGCCATCTGCGCCCGCAAGCCTTGTATCAAACTATCTGAGCTGAACATTTCTTCCCAGATGATGCTACCATGAGCTTAATTACTTACCTATCGGAGGACTTGGCTCTACCAGACCAACCACCAAACTATCCTGCAAGCATCAAAGATGACTTGGTCCCAAAATGTTTTGTTCCATTTGAGCGTAGAGTCTCTTGCTTCATTGCTCGCGAGGACGTTATTGAAAACATATACGCCGTGCTTAATGGGCCAGAAACAGATCGATTCAAGAGCAACGTGGCGGTATTACGCGCTATGGGCGGCCAGGGGAAAACGCAAATTGCCTCGGCATATTGCGACCGCGCCTGCAGCGAGAATTACGCCAACTCAGACTTCTCTACCTCATTTATAGTTCATCAGCTCCAGAATTTAGGCACCTCATGCCTCATTGCAAGAGGATTTTCCAATTGCAGAAAAAGCCATGTAGTCAAACTTTGGCAAACCTGCAACTTAAGAATGGTCATCAGCTGGTATCAGCAACCACTGAATTAAAACTTTGGGCTAGTTCAAAAGAAAAGCTACGCCTCACTATTGTTTGGCAACACTGCGGCTAGTCTTGTGTGGTATAATAAAACGACTTGTATTAGAATGAGAGACGAGGTCTGTGAAGAGGTTCTAATTACAACACGTTCTTGGCACCAAGCACCTGATATCTAAGGCACAACAAATGGTGTTCCGCCTTAGACTTGGCAGCTGTAGATATCACGAAATACCTTTTGCGAGTCTTGGTTTGCTGCTCTTGGCTCATACTTCGACAATTGACAGACCTGATGACCTCAACAAGCACCCTCAGCGCAGTGTCCCAAGTCTCTATCAAAAATGGTTAGCGTTACGACTAAGAGAACCTTTGACCCGGTGCGCGGGTCGGGACGGGAAGACTAAATCACAAAGCAAGTTGGGGGCGGCTTCAAGCCACTGAAACTTAAACACCCAAAATCAAAGGGACGCAGGCTAGACTAGAAACGGGAAGACGACGCTTCCTGCCTTTGTGTGCAAGTTCAGTCGGCAAAGGCAATGTTGTCACTGCCACATGTACGGTGATATGCAGTGGCAAATGATATATTTTACGAGGTATCACATGTGATAGCGCACAGAGCACACCTCCAGAAGAAGCGAAACACACGTCGACGAAAGGATTATCAAGCCGCAATAAACCGATCTATAGAGATGGGAGCCATTAGAATATCATCGTTTACAGATGTACGAAGATAAGCTGCAGGCCGAGGATTATCATGAGTTCCGTCAGGTCAGGCACAAGTCTCATAGCTCGATCTAAAAGACTATCAAAGACATATGATCCTCAAAGACCCATTGAAAGATTTGGCCGTGTCGCCAACCCAGGTCCTTGGAATCACGTATCCCGCTAAATCAGCCGATCCGTCTTACTGAGAAGCCTCAAAGCGCCGCCAAGCAGTTCCTCCGACACATTACCTAGCAGAGAGGACAGACCTTTTCTCCATTACTTGTTTCCGTCGTTTTGGCGCGTGACCATTCACCTCAAAAGCTTGGCTTATCCAAGCCGATTCAACAAAGCCTCAGCCAGACGCAGCACATCCAGCCACGCTGCATCCTCCTTCCAGCAGCTTGGCCATGTTGACATTACTCCATCCAGCTTGATGTAAGGTAGCAAGCGGAAAGGTCAGTCAGACTTTCGTCTTCTCATAAAGATTCCGAAAATCTTCGTGCCTCATTCCAAATACATGGAGCAGCTGCCTCTCAATCTGGGCGTGGCACATGCGTGTCTCTCACTGGATCATACCAGCTGGTATCCACGGATGACTGAGATTCCTGTGTGGCCTCCTGGCTCTGCCTCTCCTGGCTCTTTCGTTCCTTTTCGGCGCGATTGAGCTCTCTGGCGCGTTGATGTGACCGACGCAGTCTCCAATCGAGCACGTCTGATGCGCCAACCCCAGGAATATCTTCAAGCAGATGCTCGGCGCCACACCGTCTGTGAAGCTCTTCGACGGCTTTGCCCTTCTTGGCCGACGGCTGATCGGCCCATTTGATGTTGACGTCAAATCCGTTCTCGGCGTAGACTTGATTCGTGACTGTCTGAAACTTTTTCCACAGCAGAAAATGCTCAACCGTGACTTCAAGTCCCAGCATCCTCTTCACCTGCTGTGTCGTCGTCTCGGCCACGATTCGTTGTCGCTGCATTATTCTTCTTCTTTTGCCACAGTGGACCTCTGTAATATTAGGCACACAGCCTGGCCACCCCAAAATCCCTCACCAAGGGGAACACCTGTCGAACTTGTCGAGTCCAATACAGCCACACCAAGCCTCCCCCCCTTCGGAGCGATCCCCATACACTAACAAATGGAGGAACTTTTAGGTTTATGGGGGAAGAGACGTTTTGAACTCTAATTTGTAAACTTTATTTCTCTGCTGCCTGGAGAGAGGAGGGAATGCGGGTGGGCCCTTCTTTTCCCCCCCTCTTCTCGCCTCCTCCCCTTTCGTAAGCACTAAGGGAAAAGAGAAAACAAAAAGACACGTCCAAATGATTCCATCGCCCAGACCTCGCCAAGAACTGATAAGCCGTTTGGCCCGTCAGCCATCTTTTCCGAAACGAGCCATCGTGTTGGTGCCTTCGTTTTGTTTTCTTTTTTTAGAGTAAATACGTCTTCCTTTTTTTTGGGTCTTGTCGGGAGCACTATCAGAAAAGGGCAAACGCCCATATACGGGTTGTGTCCCTCCCGTTTCACTCCTCCTCCAAACCAACCAACTTGCCTATAAGAAGACCAATGGATTTTTCGTGTTGGCGGATTTTTTGGAGAAAGTCTGCCTGCAGTCTGCCTGAAAGTCGGCCAGAAAGGTATCTTCAATAAGCAAAACCTTCTGTCCACTCTTGACACTTCCAGTTTTAATCTTTTCATTTTTAGAGGGGAGCCTTGATTAAAACAAGAGAAGGCATTTGATTGCTTCTGTTTCCAATCAACTTTGATCTTTCCAGGGGTTATGTCAAGATCCGGGGATGACCTACCATTTATGACCAATGAGTTTTTGTGGCTTGGAGGAGCTGTTGGGCCTGTCGACCATCTTGTCTTTAAGACGCTTCTGTTCGATTCCAGTCAAAGAGATCGACACTAACTCAGAACAAGGACAAAATGACTCCTTTTCTTTGGGGTTTGCGGGCTATTAGTTACTTGCCGTGGATCCGACATTACTTTTCCTGTGAGAGGTCCATCTTCAAAAGGGCACATCCCTGTACGAGTAATTTGGATCAATCTCCAAGGGTCCAGCACAGATTTGTGAACACCCACCAAAAAAATTCTCTCTTATACTGCTAATCAGGTTGGGATCAAATATTGACCTAATTACAAGGCCAAGACAATGACTAATGGAGATGGCCATGAGGTGGACATATAGGCCGAAGCCTCAGGGGAAGCTTTCAACAGATAAGCCTAATATTTTGTTTCAACTGCCTTATTGTCGTTCCATATCTTGTCTGCTAGCCCTCATTCTCATGTAGACTTTGTCTCTTTTTCCTTGGAGACAAGTCCATCTTCGAGTGTATACAAGCTCCTAGGCTTTGCTCCTTCAAGGAAACTTATACAAGTTGTTTCGAGACGTCCTATACTTGGATGAAAATGTCAATAAAGAAGAATGTAAAATAAATAGCAAACCCTCGATCCATGATTACAAATTGTTTCGCCAAGATTTTTCCTCCATGTTTCCGCCAGCAGGACCAATTGGCGTGTTTGATATCGGATAGTATGCTCATCTTATTGCTTAACATAAAGTTTATTGCCTAGTCGATGAGCCTGGTTCTTCCCGTGCTTGTCGGCCTCACTTTGTGAACGGTCATCAAACAAGACTCCTCGGTTGAACTTGGGTTGTTTCATTGATATTCGTCTCTGGTTTTGCTTCTACCTGATCTCTACCTCACCAGATGGAAGCAACCACTTCTCTCAAACCTCTGGTGAGCCCAATCAATTGGAACAGCGCACTCTCCACCTCTTTTAGCTTCACATAATTCCCCATAACCTGCAAAAGAACCTCGTGTAAGATGCAAGACAAAAGACAGAAGAAAGGCGGCTAAGCGGTCCACTCATAGGCTCGCTCCGTCAGATACTGGCGCTTGCCAACGCCAGCTAGGCGCGCCATGTCATCAATGCCCACAGAAGACGACGACGATGCTTGCTTGGCTTCTTGTCTGGACACAGCTGGCTGGAATCTGGCTCCATCTCTTAGAGACTGTGCTTGAGGCGAAGCCACCGGCAAACCCTGCTGCACATTGTCAAACAGCATCGAGCGCCTTGGACCAGACACTTCTGCTTCACTCGATGCAGCTCCTTGAGGCAACATGTTAAGCCCACTCAGAGCCTGCTGCAGAGTCTGCATGATGCCTGCATGGCTGCTGCTGGCACTTTCATCTCCTCCGTCTCCAAGCTCTCTGCGCAGCATGGCAACCTGCTTCTTCATGACACGCCACAGCTTGTAACCGCGCAGGTCTTCGTCGTCGCCACCGCCACTGCCATTTCCAAACCACCAGACCAGATCACCAACGTCTTCAGTATCGCCTTCGTCCTCCTCAGTACCGTCACGCGCAATGACAAGCAGCGACGCCACAAACGCCTCTTGCATATATGCAAAACTGAAGCCACCAGTGATGCGAGCAATGGCACCGTTGAGGCGTTCGGGAAAGGCAATATCGCTGTTGCCTTTGTGCAGCTTCTCCCGCCAGTACGCACAGTAAAGAGTACGCTCATACTCGTTGGGCGGAGGGAAGAGGTACTTGCGATCAAAGCGGCTGGGTCTCTTGCTCAGGCCAGGATCGAGTCGATCCAGGTAGTTTGTGCTCGCCACCATCAGGATGCCGTCATTGTTTGCCAGACCATCGACCTCGTTGAAGAAGTATGAACGAGTGTTTGCATTGACAATCGTCTCAATGTCTTCAAACACAAGCATGCAGGGCGTCATGACGCGCGCCTGTTGAAACACCAGGCGAAGATGCAGGTTCGTTGGCGCGTTCTTGACATACAGACTGGGAACTGCATCCTCACGGCCATACAGCGTCTTCATGAGAGCCTTGATTGAGATGGTTTTGCCGTTGCCAGGAGGCCCGTAGAAGATGATGCCGCGCTTCCAGGGGACACCCAGTCGCTCATAAACATCCTTGGAGTCGAAAAAGGTGCCGGCAACCTGCTTCAGAGCATGCTTCATGGATGGATCCAGGATGACCTTGTCCCACGACGCCCGCTGAATCTCCTCCCACAGCTCACGGCTGCGCTGCCAGTAGTTGTCAAACACATAGACGAACTGCGATGCGTCTCCAGCCAGCGCTTTACCAGCCTCGAGGATCAGGGCATCAGACTTGGCACAGTAGCTCCAGGTATCTTCGCCAGCATCCGTGTCTGGCTCCTTGAGGATATACTGCAACTGCTGGAACGCTGGACCAATTGTGAACAAGATATAGTCCTCGCCGCCCCACTGATAGTGGTATTTTGCGAAGAAGACCGAATCGCCCAAAACCGCCTCTCCGCCACGATGAGATGGCGCAATGAAGCCGCGCCAGCGCAACATGGAATCAGTGGTCGTGTCCAGCGTCGCCAACGCCTTTCCTGTTGCCGCCGCATACTGCACCAGGTCCACGTTGCTTGTCGGCACTACCGTCAGGTTCAGCTCTGGAAATTGCTTGCGCAGCGCAGTCTGCGTAGGTACATCGGTGTCGGCAATGGCAGCCGCGTGCGTGTCCAGAAAAGTTGGATAGAGCTGCTGGGATATGGGCGCGGCGCCGCCAATGAAGGTGAAGCCGTCGTCCTGGTCCTGTTGCTGCTTCCGCTCAGAAGCCATGTTTCCTATCTTTCTCTACTGGCAGCCTGCTTGCTTGGGATGTGACAGACAGTCGACTACTTAAGATTCAGCTGGACTCCTCCTCCACAAGCTTGGCAAAAGGCAACATTCCAAGTGAGGGGAAAGTCAAAGGTGGAGAGAGCGAACCGTTCTCACTGAGCCGCCCCCGCCAACTATTCTTAGACGTCACCGCGAGGCATTTTCCCTCTTTCTCAGAGGCATTTTCCCTCATTCTCAGACAGAGTATCAACAGAAAGAGAAGCAAAGTGAGTCGCTTCCTTTTCTCACACGACATTCACACACTCTCAGTTCAACAGGCTCAAGTCATCTTGCAAGCAACAAAGTCATTGGGAATATGATCAAAATATGCATATATATTTTTTAAAGTTTCGCCCACGCTATGCGACGCCCCAGATGCGAGTTATAGTCACAAAAAGATACGCTCCCCCTCCCACAGGCACAGTCAAGAACAAACAAACAGCAAATGACTCATGACGGCTCGCCAAAGTACTCGCTGGCCTCGATGATGGCGTCGTCGCCGTTGGCAAAGTCCCACCCGACAATGACAGGCTCCTGCGAGCAGCAGATGATGCGGCGCGCGTCAAACTGCAACTTGAAGACGCGCGAGTTGGGGCCTTGAGCTAATTGTTGCTGTTGCTGTTGCTGCTGCTGGTGTTGATTTTGGGGATGCATGGGATGTTGAGGATGCAGATTTTGAGGAAGCAGATTTTGGGGATGCTGAGGTTGCTGAAGGTGCTGAACTTGCTGCTGCTGCTGCTGCTGCTGCTGCTGCTGATCCTGTGATTGTTGAAGTTGTGGTGGTGTCGTCAGTTGTTGCTGCTGCTGTGCACGCTGGCGCTGATGCTGCACCGCCGCTCGCAGGTGAGAGTTGGGCCAGCCTCCGGGCATGTTGGCCCTTGCCATTGGCTGAGGAGCACCCTGGTGTCTCATAGGGCCTGCCGGAACGCTGTGCAGAGGATGTGCAGCTCCATGCTGCTGCGACTGGTGCGGAGCGACATTCTGTGCCACAGCGTGCTGGGCAGTCACCTGAGGGACTGCCCAATGCTGTGAAGGCTGCGCCATGGGCATCGAGGCCGAGGGATTTGACAGCGGTCTCGACAAGGCAGCGGCAGAGCCTTCTGTGCGTGGTGTACTGCCGCGATCCGGTCTTCTCAAGTGGGTTGGCTGGACGCCAGGAGCCTGTTGCACTGCTGCAGCGGCGGCGGCGGCTGCGACTACTCTTGCGTCTGGAGCAGTGCGGTCGAGTCTACGCGGGTGAGATGACGACTGGGAAACACTCTGTCCAGATGCGAGTCGCATGGCGTCTTCATGCAGGAGCTCCTTTGCAATAAACCATCGGCCTTCGCGGTCCCTTCGCCAGATGAGAACCGTCTCATCGTATGATCCAGACACAATCTTGCTCCACCGGTTGCCCCCTCCTCCTGGAGGCAGCTTGGCACCATACACAAAGTATCGCTGCAGCCAGGGTGTGGCACGAGGTAGCATGCGAGGGTTGCGTGAATTGGATCGCAGTCTCTCATCATTGTCTCTCGCTTCAGCCTCGAGCAGATCGGCGTCTCCTGGCAGGTCGCCGAATTCAGCCTGCACGGTGCGCACCAGATTGCGGTGCCCTTCGAGCATGGCCACCTCAGCGCTGGACTGGCTGTCAAAGATGCGGACAGTGTTGTCACTGCTGCCGCTGACGATGCGGCGTCCGTCGTACTGAACGCAGGCAATGCCCTTGGTGTGGCCCGTATAGGTTCGTGTGAGTGTTCCCGTCTTGATGTTCCACAGCATAATCTTGCGGTCGCCAGATGCAGAGACGACCTCGTCCTTGAAGATCTGGATGGCGTTGACGGCAGCTTGGTGGCCGTCAAAGGTCATGAGCAGACTGTAGGCTGGCAGCGGGTCGTAAGTGGGCTGCACCACCATGATGTCCTCATCCTCGACAATCTTGGGAATGTCAATGATGTGGTCAGGATATTGGGCATTCCTAAAGGCTCCTGACCCCCTGTCAGGATAGTTTGGATCTGTTGGAAGAAGGTCTTTTCTGTTCCATATGCGGATCGTCTTGTCCTTTGAGCACGTGACCAGGTAGCGGTCGTCAAAGCGAAGGTTCAGCACCGAGTCCGTGTGTGCCTTGTGCAGCCTCTTGATGAGCTTGCCAGTGGAAAACTCCCAGGCAATGACGTCCGCATCACTGCCACCAGATATGATGATGTCTTGCTCGGGTCGCTCGTCGAACTGCAGGCAGAGCACAGAGCCAGTGTGACCAAGCAGGGGAGGCATCTTGAGCTCCTGTGTCTTGAGATCCCACACGCGTACTGAATTGTCCCTGCTGCCACTGACGACATAGCGATTTGAATATTGCACCGTGTATACGCACTGCTGGTGGGCCTGGTCCTGGGCTTCTATGCGGGGCAGGCGGAAGTTTGTGAAGCGGCCGGCCAACCAATTCTGCTCGAGACGCCGACGCTGGTTGTAGAGGTAATGCCAGTTGGGTTTGAGCTTGCCCATCTCTTGCGGAATGAGCAGTCTCTCGTAGGCGTCACCCTTGATATTCGACGTTTCTCTTTCCTCGTCATCACCGTCAGCTTCAACCACTCCGTGCTGCTCTGACCATGAGAGTGGTGAATCTGTGTCGTCTGTGGGATAGCTGGCGTCTCGCACACGCTTGACGCTTGGACTCTCGGCATTGGCGTCGCCAGACCGACGTCGAGTTCTGGATCCGCTGTTGTCTTGAACGTCTCTCCGCTCGCCCTCATCGCCAAGACTCCTGATGGCGTCGACATTGACAGCCCATCCCTCCTGACTGAATATCCGACGCCAGAGTCTGATGTCTGTAGCTCTGTTGTTCCACGTCTTGCTCACCAGTGATGCCTTCACCAGGGTGGCGGCGTCGAGGTAGCCAAAGATGTAAGAGATGATTTCTTGCGGCAGGCAGACGACAGGGTCAAAGTGGAGACGCTGGTTGGCCTCTTCGACGAGTTCTGCGACTGACGAATTCGGCAGAGATGCCAGCAGAGTGCGCACAAAGTTGGCTCGTGAATCCACAGGCTGGGCCAGCAGCCATTCCTGCGCCGCCGCGTCCTGTGTCTGCACCTCCATCGTGTCCACATTGATCATCTCCGTCATCTCTGAGCCGGTCTGGCTGCGCGAGTCTTCTGAGTAACCTTCGTCCACCTTGAACGGGCTGGCCTGGTGGAGGAGGGGGAATGCAGACGGCATCTTGGACGGGTGAAACGTCATTTTCGCGCGGCTGTGTTGATTAAGTTGAATTGATGCAAAGGATTTTCAAAGTCTGTTTGTTGGACAAGAGTCAAAGTCTGTCTGTTGGAGAAGAGCGTGGCAGAGGCGCTTCGTAGTTTTGCCACCCTGTTCGGAG
Organism: Erythroxylum mucronatum; assembly: GCA_027563825.1. Lineage (NCBI taxonomy): Eukaryota > Viridiplantae > Streptophyta > Magnoliopsida > Malpighiales > Erythroxylaceae > Erythroxylum > Erythroxylum mucronatum. The sequence continues at coordinate 426,954 of JAOSBP010096466.1, read as the reverse complement.
AGGTATCGCAGTCCTGTGACAAAACGCCCCAATGCCCAAAGAAATGCAATGTGTTCTGGTTGATTGTACAAGACAGCCGTGTACAGCGGCGTCGCTGGGGTTGCAGCAGACGGCACAGCCCAGTTGTGCACAGGCAGACAAAGAGAGAGAGAGAGACGAGACACCGAGGAGCCGCGGATGACTAAGCACCCTTTTGGGACGGAAAGGGAGTTTGAGAAAGTGGAGGCGCCTGACCACAAGACACGCCCGTGCTAGTTTGCACCAGCAATTGACGACTGCGGGCAGTTTTCGCTGCAAGACGTCTGGACCCAGCATCGAGCACTACTCTCTCATTCACCGCCTCCCAGTCTCGTCGGTTCTGGCGCTGGTGTGGCCGCCCAACACGCGATCAGGACCCTGAGGAGGGTGCCGCTGCCGCCGCCGCCGCAGCCACCGAAAGAAGAAGAAGAGAGAAAGCAGACAAAGAGCCCGACTCTTGTCCACAACAGCCACAAAGGGCTGCTGCTTTCTCTCCCAGCGCCCTGCGTCTGCACTCTTCTGCGGTCGGCATGGAGATTGCCACCAGCAACAACATGCTCGGACGCTCGCTGCCCAGCACGCACTCGAGCCACAGTCGGCCCCCCACTCGCGGCCACAGCCAGGCTTCAGACGCATTCTACTCGCCCTTTCCACACGCCTCCCGCTCGTCCGAGTCGACGCTGGGCGCGTCCTCGCACACGGCTTCGACAGGCTCGACTCTGGCGAACAGTGTGTCGTCTGGCCCGCCTGGGCCCGTCAGTGCGACCAACAATGTCATCAACAGCGTGGGCAACAAGGACGCCTCGCTGTTCCAGATATGCGTCAATCTCCGCAACCGCCTGAGCGGCGTCCCCGGGTTTGAGGAGCAGGTGCTCCAGGTGGAGAATGAAGACGACGACATGGACCCCGTGACGCTGCTGTGGAGGACTTTTCGCAAGGGCCAGCCCCTGGTGACGTTGTTCAACTACCTACGGCCCAAAGACGCCATCAAAATGCTTGGACAGCAGAAGGAAGAGCGACGGTCAAAGGATGCGTCCTTCAAGTTTCTGCATGGGTGCATTCAGAAGCTGCACTTTCCAGCAGAGGAGTGCTTCATCATCACAGATCTGTACGGAGAGGACACGGGAGGCTTCGCCAAAGTCATCAAGGTCGTGACCAGAGTTGCAGATCTCATGGTGCAGGAGGGTCTGCTAAGTTATCTGGACGCATATGGCTCCGACGCTGCAGGCGGTCCAGGAACCAAAAAGACTCACCGCCAGCACATTGTCGACGAGCTGGTGCGCACAGAACGCACCTACGTCTCACATCTGGAACTTTTGCAGGCTTTCAAAAAACTCGTCGAACAGCGTGGGATAATAACAGGCGATGCCGTGCATGACATTTTCCTAAATCTCAACGCACTGCTGGATTTCCAGCGCAGGTTCCTGATCCGCGTCGAACAGACAAATGCACAGCCCGAAGCCGAGCAAAATTGGGGCCGCCTCTTCTCGTCTTTTGGTGACGGATTCGAAGTGTACGAACCGTATATTCAAAACCAGAAAAAGTGTGAGGCCGTCACGATGCAGGAGTACCCACGGCTGCGCGATGCGGGAGGCCCGCTGGAGATGCAGCAGATGGTCGAGTCGCCCACACATCTGACCTCTTTCCTGCTCAAACCGTTCCAGCGTCTGTCAAAGTACCCGCTGCTCTTGAAGGAACTCAAGAACAAAGGCGACACGGACGAGCTGCGAAAGCAGGACCTGACGGATGCCATCACAGCCGTCGCCGCGGTGCTGGAGCGTGCAAATGCATACCTTGCACGTGAGGAGCGCCTGGAGGCTGTGCAGGATCTCAGAGGCCAGGTGGAGGACTGGAAAGGCCATCGTGTTGAAGCATTCGGTGAACTACTACTGTACGGCACCTTTACTGTGCACAAGGGCGACCCGACCAAGGATGAACGAGAGGTGAGTTTCTTTTTATTTTCCGCTTCTCCCCCTTTTTTTGCTGCGCTGCCTTTGAGCTTTTGCTGACCAGATGGAGCAACAGTACAAGATGTTTTTGTTCGAAAAGATATTGCTGTGTTGCAAGGAGGTAAATCCGCTCAAGCAGAAGCGTCTCATGAACAAGCAGCCTGCCGTCGACAAACGCGGGCGGCCGAAGCTGCAATTAAAGGGGCGCATCTTCATGCAGAACGTCACCGACACGACGAGCTCCGTTGGACCCAGTGAGTCTTTTCTTTCTACTACAAATGAATTGCGCTGACCAACATGTACAGCTGGCTGCACTTGCTCCATCTACTGGCGCGGAGACGAGCTGATTGAGTTCTTTGTCATTCGCTTCACCACAGAGGAGGTCATGATACGATGGCGCGACCAAGTTGAAGCACAGCGACGTCTTTGCCAGGAGTCGTTCAGGAGCCAGTCACAGTCAGACACGGACTTTACGTACATGCGGGATCCAAATCAACTGGAGAGCGCCGCAGATTCCGTCGACGACGACTATGTGCATGTCTCTGGCTTCTCCATCAGCCGCAACGCCTCCAACACGAGCCTGCAGTCAAGATCGACCGTTGGCGAAGGTTCACGCGTCAGGCAACCTGGCGGTCTGGGCTCAACTCTGGCCTTGAGAACGCAGGGCATGCAGGCGCAACCCTCACCACTCGAGAGGGGCGGAAACTCGTACTTTTCGCCCAGCGTCGAATCTCCAATCTCGTCGAGGGGCAGCGGAGCGTCGGGCATCTTTCCCTTGTCACGTCAGACCACAAACTCCAACGGGTGGCATCATGACGACCCAAATCGATATACTGCTCCGGCCATGGGCAGATCAGTGGACCCACGGGTGGCAGGGCGCAACAGCAACGCCCCTTATGTGCCACACCAGGCAGCTCTGAACCAAAATCGCATGCGTTCGGCGAGCAGTCCGGATATCCACGCCGCAAATGCCGCTGCTGCGAGGCGGGCAGCCCAGACACCTCCAGTGCCCAGCATCCCGACCCAAATTGCCCAGGGCGCCGCACTCAACCGCAGCCAGACCAACTCTCCCCTGAATGCAAATCCGCAGAGGACGGCAGCTGGGCCTCGCATGGCGTCGCTCCAGTCACAGCACAGCTACGACCCTTCGGCATATGCGCGAACAGAGTACGGGGGTCCTGGCGTGGGCAGGAGCGTTATGATGCAGAGCAGCGGGCAGGACGACGGCGGAGGCGGCAGTGACGGCGCGTCACCTGCGCAGGTCAAGGTCAAGGTCAACGTGCCGGCCGAAAACAGCACCATGATGCTGATTGTGGGCTTCAACGTGACCTACCAGACGCTCAAGGAGCGCATCGACGCCAAGATGTCGCGCTTCTCCAAGCTGTCGCTGTCTGGTGGCAGCGTCAGGCTCAAGTACATGGACGAGGGTGTCATGGTGAGCATCCAGAACGACGAAGACGTTCAGACGGCCTTTGAGACGTGGCGCGAGCAGCAGATGGAGGCCGCCATTGGCAGCGGCTTTGGCGAGATTGAGCTGTACTGCCAACAATGATACATTCTTTTTTCTTCTGTCAGAAAAGAAGGACAACAAGAAGAATGACAAGACAAAGGGGAGAGGAAATGATACGACAAACAACTACAGCATTTTAAGATGGATGAGCCGGAAGGGGATCAGCATGTCTGGCGTTTGACACCGTATCGGTCCCATTTGGAGGAATTCCTTTTTACTCGCTTCTCTCTCTCTCTCTTTCTTTTGAAATCCTTTGCTTTTGCTTTTCTTACTGGGAGGGAGAAACAAACTTGCTGCCAGTGGGAAAGAAGAAGAGGTAAAGCAGTGACAAAAGGGGGGAGTGTATATATCTATTACACACGACGATAACATATATGGACCAGAGTCTGGAATGTACATGTATATACACAACGATCCCCTAAGAGGTCACGGTATTCGAGGCTCTGAATCGACAATGAGTTTCCTGCAGATGATTGGTGCTTGGAAATTCCATTTTATGCTCGACTTGTTCTCCCTCTTCCTCATCTTCCTCTTCCTCTTGCTTTTTCTTCAGCATCATTAACGTCGTAAGTATCATCTTCCCCTCTTTGGAATATCATCAGTGTTTATCAAGACCAACAGGATCCTCCTCTTCTTCTTCCTCTTCTTCTTCCTCTTCTTCTCTGCTTCTTCTTCTCTACTTCCTCCTTCACTTCCACCACCGCTGCCCCCATTAAGTTCCCATTAAAAACAAATCACGTCCAAACAAATCATATCCAGACAAGCCCGCGATCAGCGTGCTTATCCACAACAAGCTTGCCAAGGATGCCAATCCATCGTGGATCCGCTGGCAAAGTCCAATGGCCACCGGTGAATGCTCGGCACCTCCACCAAGGCACCCAATAGACTGATGGACCAGAAGATTTTGATCCGGATCGCCAGCACATCTGACAAGTGACGGGCCACGCCTGGCTGACGCTCTGGGCCAATGCGCCAGCCAACGCCACGGTGCGCATCCCCAAAGAGTCACAAAGCCAACCACCAGGGAGCCACAGCGAGCCACAGTGTCCCTTGGATCTTCAGAGGCACCCAGGTGATTGGCCGGAAGCCAACGTCTGCCCTACACCATTGGCCGGCTCCACTGCATCAACCAGCATTGTCCTCCGCCTCCAGTCCACCGTCACTGGGGCCACCCTCCTCCGACAAGACACGCAGATTTGCACCGCTAGACGCATTGCCCATATGGATGTCTGCCGGAAGCTGAGGGTACCGCGTGCACCAGACATCATCGTGCTGCAAGGTCTGGAGCTTTGCAGCAATGCCATTCGACAATTGCCTCGCGGTGCTGAGGTACGGGCAAATCCGGCAGGTACCCACTCCTCTAACCACACACTGATGGCTTGCCTATATACACAGGGCCAAGGAATAAGACTCCACAATTATTGCTTCTGATAAAACAAAAAGAACGACCTAGATGGGGACATACAGGAAAGGCCTTGGTCCATAACAGCCCTCGAATCCCTCCCTTTTTTTCTTCCTTCCTTCTTCTTCTTCATCACTAGAGAGCAAAAGCACGTGGCTTTTTCAGACCGCCCATTAGTCTAGCCCCATTACCGCCACGGATCATTTTCTTCCCTTTTCCCTCCGCCATGAACTTTTTGTCTCAGGTCGGCTCAAGAGCAGCTTCTTCAAAAGCCTCTGATGCCGTCCGTCACGCTTTCAGATTCAACAAAAGTGACGAGAAGAAGGAGAAGAGCCGCTCGGCCGGCGGACAGACCGACATCCAGCCAGCGCCGCCGCCGCCAGACCTGCCATCAGAGTCCCCAGTCTCTTCAGACAAGGAGATTGACAGCGACAAGAACGACTCCAAGTCGCTGGCCGGCTCGGTCGAAGAGTCGCCAGACGGGCGCAGGAGCAGCGGTGCCTCGTCAATGCTCAAAGCAGCCGGCAGCTATGTCGCCCATGGCGGCCGCAGGGTCAAGGACTTCAGCAAGTTCGTTGGCCCTGGCTTCATGATCGCCGTCGCATACATTGATCCCGGTAAGGCGAACCCCCACTCGGAAATAGAAAATTGCCATTGATGCAGCCTGGGCCCGGCCACTAACTGATTTTCCTTGCACCTGCAGGCAACTATGCTACCGACGTGGCCGCTGGCGCCAGCTACCGCTTCAAGCTGCTGGTCATGATCCTTGTGTCCAATTTGATTGCCATTTTCCTGCAGAGCCTGTGCATCAAGCTGGGCTCGGTGACTGGCCTGGACCTGGCGCAGAACTGTCGCAAGCACCTGCACCCATGGATCAACTTTTTCCTCTGGATCATGGCCGAAGGGGCCATCATCGCGACCGACATTGCAGAGGTCATTGGTACCGCCATCGCCCTGAATTTGCTGCTGCACATTCCGCTGGTTGCGGGATGCGCCATTTCCATTGTCGATGTCTTGTTCATTCTCATCTTCTACAGGCCGTCTGGCTCCATGCGCGGCCTGCGAGTCTTTGAAATTGGCGTCATGCTGCTCGTCATTGGAGTCGTCATCTGTTTCTGCGTCGAGCTGTCCATGATCCAAGTGCCCAGCCTGCGAGAGCTTTTCAGAGGCTATCTGCCTTCTAACGCCCTCGTCGAGTCTCAGGGGTAGGTTTCTTCCTTTCTTTTGTGGTAGGAAAAGGCCAAAACAAGAAACTCTGCTTCGTAACAGACCACCGACTGACAAGATCCATAGTCTATACCAAGCATGCGGTATTCTTGGTGCCACAGTCATGCCTCACTCGCTCTATTTGGGTTCAGGCATCGTTCAGCCGCGTCTGCGAGAGTACGACGAGGCCAATGGAAATGTCGAGATCCTGTCCGATGAGCCTGTCCTGACGTCTCTGCCCACAACGGCAGATGGTGAGCCATTCGACACGGACGCACCCAAGTACAAGCCGACACTGGCCGCCATCAAGCACTGCATGACCATGTCCATTGTCGAGCTGACTCTGTCTCTATTCACCTTTGCCCTGTTCGTCAACTCTGCCATCCTCATCGTCGCTGGTGCTTCGCTGTCCGACAACCCAGACGCTGGCGACGCAGACCTGTTTGGCATCCACGCCCTGCTGTCCCACACTCTGGCTCCCGTCGCAGGCACCGTCTTTGCGCTGGCCCTGTTGCTTTCAGGCACGTCGGCCGGAATCGTCTGCACGATTGCTGGCCAGATGGTGGCAGAAGGCCAACTGCGCTGGACCATCAAGCCCTGGATTCGTCGCCTGGCCACCCGCACCATCTCTATCGTGCCCAGCATCATCATTGCTGGCGCTGTGGGTCGTGAGGGTCTTAGTGCCGCCCTCAACGGCAGCCAGGTTGCCCTCAGTGTGATACTGCCCTTCACGTCGGCACCGCTGATCTACTTTACTTGCCGCAACAAGATCATGACGGTCGAGAACGGCACCACCAAAGTCGGCATGCGCAACAACTGGTTCGTCGCCGCCTGGGGCATCTTGCTTTGGCTACTGATTTGCGTCATGAATATTGCTCTGCTCGTCCTGCTGGGCCTAGGCGAGAGTGGTTGAGTTTGGTTTTCTTTTCTATTGCATCCGGACGTTAATCTATTCCAATGAGCAGTGGAGTTGAGGCACGGTTGTTCTTTATTTTTCAAAGGCGAACAAAAAGGGGGGTCTGCATTTTTCATTATCTTTAGCATGGCGTTCTTGATCAGGGTAGCAGATGAAACGACGACCTTTTATAGACTTGTTCCAGAGACTTTGGTTTTTTTGATGTCTGCATCTCCAGTTTACAGCGCAGTACGATGAGAAGAAGAAGGAGGAGAAGAGAGGGTTATTTTCAAATGGAGCATCATGGATGGAGACCGGGGTTATGAATCAAGGGCTATTGGGATTTCCGCACCTAGAGGATGACGAGAAGAAGAGCACCTAAAAAGGGCCGACCTAAGAGAAGCAGTCTTTTTTATTTGAGAAGAAATTGATTAGAAAAGAAAAAAGACTTGGGAGCGTCCCCTCCTTTCTATTTCTCTCTCTCCCCCTCTCCTTTTGTTCAACCCCAAAATGATGATATCTTGCACACCACGGGCACGACAAGAGCATTTAAAAAATATTCTGGTGGAGGAAGTGCTTTTCTCGAAAATGATATACATGAGGCGTCATCATGCTTGCGTCCACAGAGTGACTGGTTAAGAGACATTCTCTTGATCAAAGTTTCTCCCTTTCATGTGGCAGAAGCCTCTTCTCTCCAATGGCATGTCTTTCCCCCTTGCATGCCAGTCCTTAGTCTATTCCGTCCTTATTTCTAGTCTCTCCCATTTTTCTCTATTCTCTCGAAGCGGCTTTATGTTCCCTTTTCTCTCCCCCACAGCAAGAATATATACCACCAGGTCCCAGAATCGATAACCCACTCGAGGTGCACCACTATTCGCCAGACTCAAAAAAAAAGACAAACTTTTTCATTTCCCACGCATTGAACTCAAGGGAAATGGCCCGTGAACAACTCAAGAGACAGTCCGTTACGCCAGCTTGACCGCGTCAGCAGCCTCTTTTCGACTGGTGCCCTGCTTATCGGCCGCCCGACGCCGCCACCACTGCCACTCGACCAGCACCGGCAGGAAATGCCACAGGTCAAACTCAGGCCACAAACAACTCAGAAACCGAATGGTGGTGTGCTCATGGCACTGCCACAGCATAAAGTCCGACAGCCGCTCCACGCCAGACGTCCGAACCAGCAAGTCCAGAGGTGGGCAGTCGGCCGTAAACATGTGCTCCGTCAGCGTCTGCTCTGTAATGGCCTCTGCGTCTGGCAACAAGGTTGTTGTTTTTTGTTTTCTGCTGGGCCCCAGCTCCGGTGAGTGGCCAGAGGATGTGGGGGGCGATGAGCTGTCGAGCTGCTCGGCACTCGATAGAGACGAAGTCGACTGGGAGGCTGCCTTTCCAGTATGAAGCTCATCTGTCGACAAGCTGTCATGAGACTCGTCCTCTGCCAACGTGGACAACCGCCGTGAGTGGATGTTGCGGGTGATTGATGACTCTGAAAAGGGTCGAGCCCCTCTCTGGCTGGCGGTGGGCACTGGTCGCGCAAAGTCGTCGACGGTCGAGCGCATGGCTGTCGTGATCTCGTCTCGCGACGTGTATGGGAAGCATACGTTGAGCACCGCTTGCTTGTTGTGTGCAGTCAGGTTGACCGCCTCGTCAATGGCCTCAAGCACATCTGGCCTCAATAGACTCTTATTGCCCAGCACCCTGACGGACGCTCCGTACCGATCGAGCAGCTCGCCGTGCTGTGCCAGCTGCGTGAGCTTTGTGCGTGCCATCTCCATCAAGGCGTCTACCTCGTACTTTGACCGCTTGAAGTTCTCGATGCTGAAGGCGAAGATGGTCACCACCCGCACACCGGTCCGGTAACAGACCTCCAGTATCCTAGCCAGCGCCTCAAACCCCAGGTTGTGGCCCTCGACCGTCTCAATGTGGTGCGTTCGCGCAAAGCGTCGGTTGCCGTCCATGACAAAGGCCACGTGCCGCGGGATGGGGCCCTGCTTGAGGGCTCCAATGAGCAGGTCGCGCAGGTAGGACAGAGCCCATTCTGCTGGAGGAGACTGCAAGACCCAGCTGCTCAGGCTCGACATGCGCAGCGACGCCGCCATGTTTTGTTTTTGGAGTTGACAAAGCTCCGGGGCGCGGTCTTGGATTTAGAGAGATGGAAAGGAGCTAGGGATTAGTGTAAACGAGTGTACTTTTTCTTTGAGGCGATTCTGGCAAGAGGATTCCAATTGAAAGGCAGGAGAGAGGAAATTGGGAGGAGAGAGTCCTCAAAGAATTAGTGAATAGAATTAAACAGTTGTTGATCAGTCGTCACGGAAGAGGCTGAGCTGCCAAGTCACTTTCAAACACACTTGGCTACCCCTTTCCAACAATCATCGCAGGGAAGGTGATTGTGAAAGTGTCTTGGCATACGTGATGGCCTGGACATTCTTGCTGCGTCAGCGCTTCTTCCACTTTCTTGCATATTTATCAAGAAGTTCCTGGACCTCTTCTTTCCTGCCTGCATCCCTCATATGAGGCGCTTCCGCCATGGACTCTGACCTGGAGCTGCCAGTCACTCTGCTCACCGAGGGGTTCATCGCGCTGTGCGACGAGTACAAAGCGCTCGCAGCGCAGCACCAGAGCATCGAGCGACGCCTGGCACTGTCGCAGCAAGAGGTTGGTAATTATCCTTCTACTGTCTTGTATACACTTCTCTCTTTGCATCCCGGGATGATTTCTACAACATTAGCTCTAGACCTGCAGCTTTGGCAGTGGAGAAAGCACAACACGGTGTTTTGTCTGATTTTCTTTGTCATTACCAAAACTTCCTTTCCGTTGCTCTTGTTGCAGACACGTTCAAACTGACAGGAAACCACTTCTAGTGTGATCGCCTACGTCAGTTGTGTCCAGCAGAAGCGACATCATCGACATCACAGGATCCTTCAGAGACCGAAGTCAAGACGTCACTGCCTCTCTCTGAGTGGCTGGACAACATACGCCGTACTGACCGCACCGATTACTCTGATTCTGTTACCCGGATCAAGCAAGCAGAAAGCGCCTGTGTCCAGATATCCAACCGACTGGCAGGAACAAGGGGCGGCTGTCCCTTTAACGTGGCGCCCAGGCGGCAGTCGCAACTTCCTGCCCACCTGTCAAAGTCGCAGTACACACCGTCACTAAACACAATACCCGACATGGAAGAAGACTTTACCACCCCAGGAGCCAAGAGCGGAAATCTCAACTGTCCATTTGCGTCGATGGCTACACCTGCTGAGAACAAGGACCGCATGCCGCCTACTCCACACAGCTCGCGCTCACAGTCGCGCATGTCGCAGTCACGACAGTCGCAATCAAGCAAACAACGAGCCAAAAGACCATCATTTCACGATCCAATGAATCCCAGTGTCGTAATATCGTCAGAAGGCTCAAGAGCCAACTCCATCGCCGGATCCGGTCCGGCATGTCCCATTCGGTTCCTTGGCCAGCATTCTCCCGAGGAGATTGCCAAGTATTTCCAAGAGCACAAGCATGAATTGCCTCGAAGCCACGAAGTTTGTGTCAAGCGATTCCAGGAGAACTCAGACGACATCAAAAAGCTGGATGCCAAATATGGCAGCTTGGTCAACATGATACAAGGTCTTGGCCAAAAACATCGTCCTATGCTACCAGCAGTACCTGTCTTTGATGATGACGACGAAGAGAATGGGGATGGCGACGAGTATGACGAAGAGAGAGATCGCGAAAAGATATCCAAATGGGCCAAGAGCGTCAGTGCGGTTGGTGCTGAACCGGGAGATTCAAGCCTCAAACATCGAAGAGTCTCTGACCCAACGGCGCAGACTGGCGGAGAAGAGCGTGTTTCACATTTTGATCGGCCCTTGAGAGAGGTCAGAGTCGGTGAATCACCCAGTCGCCCATGGGGAGTGCCCATACCGCTCAAATACCTTGAACGAGAGGACGACACGGGTAGCACAAAGGCCGACACGCCAGCGACGTCGGTGCCGGTGCCAGCAATCAAGGTGCGCGAGACACTTGGACAGGCAGAGCCATGCGCTACAACGTCAAAGCCGAATGCAAAACCGAAGGGATCGTGCCCCTTCAATCACGCAGCCATGATGGCTCCCGGTGCGGCCACAACCACAAAGGACCTTGATCCGCCAGAGCTGCCTGTGCCCAAGATTGAGCACACCAGCTCCATCGGCGCAAGACCCAGGACGTATGCAGCGCAAACGCCAGCAGCGGCCGCAGCAGTTGGAGAAAAGGTCGAAGCAAGCAAAGAACAGGTCATTACGAATAATGGCTTTATTGTGGTGTCTGACGGAGCTCATCTCAAAGACTTGCGCCTGGTCAACAATGGCACTTTGCTGATAGGACTCGACGCTGCTTCGGCAAAGGGCCTGATGCAGCGGGCCAACCATAGCCCTTGAGCTTTTAATACTGCATAGCATCTTATCTACATATATAGCTCTCTGTGCGTCTTGAGGTGGCGACACTTCTCTAATGATTGATGAAGCTTCATGACCCTTTTCTTCTTGCTTTCTTTTGATTTGTTTTTATTGATTGCCGTTGCTTCTTGAGGCGCATTTGCCTTTTATTGCTCGAGTTGGGTGTGTTGGAGTATCATTTGTGTCTGTAGGTGCCTCGTGGTGGTGTTTCTCATTGGTGATCTTAGGTTCTAGAGAAAAGAGACCTTTAGCTTGTCGACCTGCCCTCTTCTTCACAGTCTTTAGGTAGTTGGCGCTTGAGACGTTGCGGTTTTTTTTTTCTTGGGCTCTCCTCCAATGGCTGGACAATGGCCCACATGAGACCAGAAGTTGCTTTCTTGGTCAGGTGCTATGCCCCATTACCATTCGCCAAAACGGGAAGCTTTTCTTCTTTGACTTGGACTAGTCTCAATGATTGGTAATCAGAAAGAAGGTCAAGTCTTCTTAACGTCGGCCATCCACGCCCGCGTCGCATTGGCCGCGTCGTGCGCCCGTCTGAAAAGAGCCCTTTCAGCCTCATCCAGTCCCCGCATAAACTCCAGGCTCCTCTGGTCGTTGGCTGCGGCAAACTGAGCAGTCTGCACGTTGCTGGCGTGGTCATTGATCGTCAAAGCGCGGCGGCGGAACGCATCCAGGAGCACCTCGACCAGCTCATCCTCTTCAAACAGCTCCAGCATGCGCGTGCCTAGGCTGTAAAAATGGGATGCCTGCTGTCTCAAGTCGACAGTGCGCGGGTCTGCTTTTAGAGCATTGAGAACGCGTGCCTGTAGAGCAGCAGGCATGTCCACTGTGGCCATGGGCGCGGTGCCCAGTGACTGCGATAGCGCCAGCACCTCGGCCAGCCAGACTGGCAGCGCAACTGTCGAACCCTTGACGAGTGCCTGTCCTGGAGATCCTTCAAGAAAGCCTAGGCCAGGCACTGTCAAATCAAACGTGCAGGGCACTTTCTGTCATCATTCAATCAGCCTAAGTTGCTCTGCAAAATATATATAGGTGGGCAAGTAGCCACCAGAGACCGAAACGCTTACCTGGGCGTCGGTCATGATGGCGTCAATATCGTAATATGTCCCCATCTTCTTTTTTGGTCTTGTAGAATTTCTTTAAAGGCTCTGGAGTAAGAAGTTGGCTGTGGTGATGTAGACCAGAGGTTATCGCGCGTGTATACAGAAGGAAAAGACGCGTAGGCGCGCCGACCCCTCCAAAAATGTTTATCGACTCCGTACTTTTTCTTTTACTTAGACTTCATACTTTAGTAAGATACTCTATACAAATTTTTAATACTTGATAAATCTTTTGTAGGAACTTCTTTGCAAACTCCTGAAATTAATTTCAGTAGAAACATAACGGGACTTGAATATATATCAATAGCAATTACTCATGGTAGGAGTGTAGTCATGCTATACAGCTAGAGCGTAAAATAGATTTAGTTTGCCATCAGACCTAGGGCTAAGATTACTGTAATAATCAGAAGAATGGGCGAATAGTTGGAAAATAAATTATTGCAAGACTAACTGGCCCAATTTGATGAGGAAAAAAATCAAGTCGAAAAAGATGATTCTTAGGGAAACTCGCGGCCATTCTGGCTCAGAAGCGTTGACCAGGTTCTGGTGGTTTGGCGCTGCTGTACCAGGCGCGACTGAATAATGGCCTAAATTATAAAGTGTCCACCAGGTGGACCAGCACCAGAAAACTCTGCCTATATAGCAACGCAATATTCTCGTAGTTCTGAATGAAAAGCAATGAGATCACAACAGGTTATGAGCCCGGGCGTGACGAAATAATATCATCAGCTCAAGGTGGTGGCTTAAAAGGCAGTCACCACAGCCGTATATACCTTGGATCAGGTCCACCCCTAAAACCTCAGAGTTTCAGTAATCACTGGTAAGACTGACATTCCTCAGATCATACAATCAGGATGTCAGCTATGGAAGCCAAGCGAACGCGTGGTTCCTCTCACGATCGCCTATACATCCTCCAAAAGGCTGAACAGTACCCCATATGGAAGCAGCATACTAAGAACGAGATCAAAACAAGAGGCCTTGGAGCCTACCTTGACTCGACAGCAGCAGCGACTGAACTTCAGAGACTTAAACAGGATAAAGAAACAGCAGCAAAAGCAGACGACACCTTCGTCAAGCAAGACTGCGAAGTTAAAGGCGTCATTGTGAAACGTATTCAGGCTCACTTGCAACCAACGAACTGGGACGACCTCTCAGCAGCCCAAGTTTGGGCAGAAATCGCTGGGCGTATGGTGCCCAAGAACGTTCGAACAATGGGAACTGCTGCAAGAGCTGCCCAGAACGTTTCATTGGCACAGTGCAAATGGAACGTGGAAACCTACGTTCAACGCTTTCAATCAAAGTGGACGGAATTCAAGGCTATCGCTCAGGCAAAGCTCAATCACGAACCAGTAACTGATTCTTACGTTCAACTCGCATTCCTACTCGGCACCGAGGCAGAAAATAGTAACTATGACCCATATAAGACGTGGCGAGACTCTATCTGGCGACTTGACACTCTACCAAGCTTACAAGACCTTGTAATGAGCCTAAGCAGTGAACAGCTTACAATCAAGGTACCTTCTAGCAAGTCCTTTGCAGCCAGAGCCCTTACAACAGAAGAAAAGAAGCAGCAAGGCTTCTGTACAGAGTGCAAACATCATCAGCATAAGGAGGAGAATTGCTGGAAGAAGCATCCCGAACTACGCCCAAACAATAAAGGCAAGAATGACAATCGGCCAGTCCTTACCTTCCAACAAGTGGCAAAGCAAGCCATTGGAGAACAACAACATCAGCAAGAAAGTACTCCTACAACGGCACTGAAAGCAGACTTAGAAGAAACTAAGAAAACAGTGAGATCACAACAAGAAGGACGCTACAGGGCAATCATGAACAAAGACTTGTTTTCAGCGAGCGAAGGCAGCTTGAAAATATGAAGCTGTAAAATCATAGCCAAAGACTCCTTTACCATAAGTGAGGACACAATAGGAAATGACTGGCGCCTTCAAGATGGCTTAGTATCCAAGAGTTCCTCCCACTCGGACAAATCATGCAATTCGACGAATCTCTTGATTGTCCAATCAAAAATGTTGTCATACTTGAAGCCTTTGCGGATGAAGAGACGACTAAAAAGCCTGCGCAGGTATGCGTAGTCAGGCCGTTGTGCAAAGCCTGAAGACTTGACGAATCTCATGTACATCTCAAATTCTGCAGGGAGGCCATGGCAAAGTCGGTCAATATCCAACTTCATGTCCTTGACCTTCCCTTGGATTTCGGCTTCGTTGGCTACAAAGTGGCGCCACGGCAGGCTTCCACTGGCAAACTCTATCAACACGTAGCCAAGAGATTCCAAATCGTCGAGCCGAGATTGTTCTGTGAGCAGTAACTGAGTCCAACGCCGTTACTTTTGTCTTTGTGTCACTCACCGAGCTTGTTGTGGGCGTTGATGCTTGCGTAAATCATGGTTCCCGCAAGACCAATTGCGACTTGACGCGTTTGGATCGGCCTGTGCTTGGTAATCATACCAAAATCGACAAGGTGCACCGCACTTCCTGCCTTGCCCAAACCCATGAGCATATTGCCAGGCTTGATGTCGCGGTGGATCCAGCCTTTGGAGTGTATGTATTCGAGTCGGTGAAGGAGTTGATCTGCCAGGAGAAGCACTGTTTTGAGGGACAACGTGGTACCACCACAGTACTGGAAGAGATCATCAAGCGACGGCCCGAGGAGCTTCAACACCAGAACATCGCACTCTGCCTCGACGCCGGCCCACACGAAGTATGGCATACCTCTTCCACCAGAAAGTGTCTTGAGAACTTCTGCCTCGTCTCGAAGAAGCCCACACCCACCAGCGTGCCACTCAATCTTGATAGC
The DNA here is from genome assembly GCA_027563825.1 of Erythroxylum mucronatum. NCBI lineage: Eukaryota > Viridiplantae > Streptophyta > Magnoliopsida > Malpighiales > Erythroxylaceae > Erythroxylum > Erythroxylum mucronatum. Next base: position 411,642 of record JAOSBP010096466.1, on the reverse strand, counting down.
AACCTTGTCGCCTGACTCAAGGTCAGTCCCTGAAAAAAAGGAGAGTGTCAGCTGGGTTTTTCTTTGTTTTTGCCGACTGAGTGTATACCCCTGTATACCACACTATGACCCCCTTGAGATATCTTCACATCGACACGAAACCTTTCTCCTATTAATATATCCTGCGAGACTCGTTAACTTGAAGCCCGTCCCTTTTCTTGGTTGTTTCAAACCTTCATTATGCTGCAAATGATATGCCTTGCTTAGGTTTACAGAGAACAGACTCTGAGCGAAGAAAGAGCTGTGAAATGCCAAGCACGAGACTTGAGAGAGTACAATTTGCGCTGGAATGCAAGTGTCTCTTGGTAACAACAGACAGAGAGAGAGAGAGCCGCATTCCTGTATACACCAGTCGCCAAGTCCGATATATAGGAACTCTTGTACAACGCAAGGTCGCTTGGGGCAGACAAGTTCGCTTCATATACGCGTACGTATACACTCATGCAATCCCAGCCACATGGGTCGGCTGAGCATTTGCGCCATGGTCGCACGGCATCAAAAGCGGCAGAATTCTACGACAAGCTCTCTCGTGTACAAGTGGCTAAAGGTGCACTGCGACAAGTTGATCGAAGGAACGCTGAAGCTCTCTCAGGCTTGCCTTTGGTGCAGAGTGAAGAGCAGCAGCAAACCAGTCAAGCCATCATTAGCTTATCCATTTCCACCAATTCTTCCCAAGCCAGTAGCCTGCTGAAAGTTATCGCTGTATTCTCAAGACACGGCGGTCCTGACCTGTCACATCTACGGAGCGTGCGTACTGTACCAAAGCCTCGATTCAGAGCTGACGGATGGGTCCTACCAGTACGCCCAGCGACTACCTCGTGTGCTCGCAATGAACCCTCGCAGGCCATCTTCGCTTGCTTCGAGCCAGTTGACCTTGTCATCCGCGGCAGCCCAGCATGCCACTACAGCGGTCTCGGACATCTGGGACGTGAATTTCGCGCAGCATCTGATTGACGCGCGTGTCTATCCTGGGCTCTATCAATATCCTGACGGCACGGTGGCTGCTCAAGTCAGAGATGCCATGGCAATCATGGAAATGTTGGCGCGTCATCGGCCATGTTTGCAATTCACCCAACAAGATTACCAAACATTCGAGCGAGCAGCTATGCAGACAGAAAAAGAGGTACAAGTCTCGGATGCAGTGCTTACCATTATCGAAGGCAGCATCCCCGACTACAGATGCCGTGGCAGGGCCATCGACTTCGCAAACCTCTCGTCACTAACAGGCGGCTTCATCGCACATGGCAGACCCGACGTCTACTATGGTGCCCGCCCAGAGCAGGTCAGTCGCAAAGTACGCAACCGTCTCAGCCGTGTCATCATTCCGTCGACGCAGGATGATCTACCAATTGTACCCAACTTTTTTTTCGAGGCCAAGGGCTCTGCCGTATCTCCACTGGTTAACAGCCGACATGCATGTTACGACGGTGCCCAAGGGGCTCGGGCCATGCATAGACTACAGTCTTACCGTATCGAGCAGCCTGTTTATGACGGCAAGACGCTGGCCCTATCTTCAACATAACAGAACGGCGTGCTTAGGATATTCGCACACTACATGACAGCACCCGGTACGCTGGGAGGCCGTCCAGACTATCATATGACCCAAGTTGGCGCGTGGATATTGGATGGTGGGTTTGTGGCTTGTCGTCAAGGCATACAAGCTTTCAGGAACGCGAGAGACTGGGCTACTGAACAGCGCAACAAGGCCATCAAGAATGCTAATGAGAGAGCAGAGGCTCCTAAAACTCAACCAGCCGGACACTTGACGCCTGACGAGTCTAACGAGCTTGACGAGCTTGACGAGTCTAGTGAGTCTGATGAGCTTTACCAACCTAGCGAGTCCAAGGCACCCACAAACGACTAAGGAGGGTATTTGACTTTGTCGACGTGGTCACTCAAATATTGAGCTGGCGTTTACCACTTTCGCCATGCCTTGAACATTCAGCATGAGTCCGGTGAAAAGACTGTTACTGGCCGCTCAAATGATCCATCTGCGATACCCTCTCAAAGGCTTTATCCCAAAATCATTAAGCTTTGTCACATCGTCCTGTACCTCTTTCTAGCTTTCGCTTTATCGCCATCAGGAGAGAACAAAATGCTAGAACAGCCAGATGTGAGAAGAATTTATTCGCATTCATTCTGTGCGATTTGCCCCCGAATCGCTAAAGTCCAGTTACTTTATAGGCAAGGAAGAAAGTATTGATCAGTGGCTAAATAAGCCATATTTGACCTATCACTGGCTTCAGAGAAAAAGGTTTACGTATCACTAAGGCAGTCATTCTCGATCGCAGGTGTGGATGGTGCAAGTACATTCTGACCCCTCTCATCGACCATGACTACAGTTCTTTCCCCGCCTTCTTGCGGCCCTTTGCTCGCTTATCTTAGAAAGATCTAGATTGCAAAGATTTGGCCCAGGATAGTCAGGCAATGGCGTCGATTATTGGAGACTAATACTATGGCAATGCTGAGATTCAAGAGGACGAAACTATTTTAGTCACTGACGTTGAAGAATCAAGGACATTCCAAGTTATGGCGCTGGCCGCTTAAGGGGTGTATGGCGATTGATACTAATGGCTGTCTGGCGTGTACATTCACTCGCTTAGGTCATGTTATCAAGGTTGCCTTCTAAAAGGCGTTGAGGCTAGTCATTCAGATTTCTGGATACGACAGAATAGATCGAAATAGGCCTCAGGTGTCCTTTCATATTGAAATTTGCTTTGTTTCGTCTATTTTTTTTTTCCCTTAATACTAGTTTCAATAAGAATAAAGATTAAATCAAGGTCAGAATGGTTTTGCAAAGGATAAAGGGACAGGCAAAAAGAGGAGAGGACCAGTAATGCTAAGAAGGACTTGTCGGGCAAAGAAATAGTGGAGGTGTGATACCGTACTAATCGTGAAGGAAACAAGGAGAGAAGGGCGTGAGGTCACTCAGGCAAAGTGGTAACCTCAGAACGAGCATGGAGCAGGTCAGCTCAAGGCAATATTCCACGTAAGCCCTGAATGCCCAGTAAGAATTACAATGTGGTCCTAGTACGCGCCACTTTCCTTCCTTTGGATCTGTAGGTGCATGTATAGTATAATCCCATCCTTAAATCATTACCCGGAAGAACATCAAGTAAATATTATCTTAAAATCTTGATGACAGTGAAAAGTAGAATCTAAAGATACTTTTGCTAGACGGCGCCAGACTATAGCATACAATTTTTGACTAGTCTATAGATAGAGGTGTTTGGTGCATCAGAGAAAAGAGACATAGGGAGACAAGGCAACCTTTCTGATGTGTACAATCTTCACCGTGAAGCTCCTACAGGAGTGAAGAGCATCTTTGACAGGTAGCTACCACCCCCTTCTTTTGACTGTATAATTGATTTCCCCTTTATTGAATGACTGTGACAATTTATAGGCGGCCTTGGAGGATGAATGAGGGCTTTGTAGCTCTTAAAAAGCCTATGCAGTATTTGACAGAAGGTCCCAGAAGGTTAATGGCATTAAAATGACCGACTCTGTGCATTTACTTCACCCTCTTTATTACATATCTTGCGCTGGCATATTCCACTATTCTTCTTATCAGTCTCAAAGAGTTAGACAATTCTTGAGGCTTGTGCCTTTGCCCCAAAGCTCAGTAATGCCTAGGTATACCAAGCGCACGCGTATTCTGTTGGTATAAAACTTGGTATAGCGGCCAACCAGATTCGCCACCATGAATGAATGACTGGCCCAGAAGCACGTCTAATGGGATATGCAGGGTTTAAGACGCATCAGTGATCCTTGAAGAAGGAGCCTAATTGCAGAACTAACTCTTAACTCTTAGTCGCATGGGAACTTGGCCGGATCATCCAGATAAACTCCTGCGTCGCTCGGTCCTTGTAATGTGCGGGCATCTCTATACTGGCATGCTCTTGAGCGACAAAGCCGAATTTTGCATAAAAGTCTTTGGCCTCTACGGCACTTTCGACTGTGCACTGGTTGCTGTCAGTAACTGCTTTCCTCTCCTAAAGCAAGACGCAAAACTCACTTCGACGCCCAGGCGATCTGCGAGTTCTATCCCCCACTGCACTAGCAGTGTTCCCACCCCTTTGTGCTGCTCCCCTGGGACGACTGTCATGCCGTCAATCGCTATACCGTCCTTTTCGTCAGTTGTGTGGCAATGAAAAAAACAGATAAACTTACCAAATAGGGCACCATTTAGCCCCTTGCTGCTCATGGCCTGAACCCGCCTATCTAAATATGCTCTACGAAACCAGCTAGCAAATTGTCGGTCTCCATCTTTGTCCCAGTAAGGACCATTTACATCCTTGAGCTCAGGGACTTCTTCACCCGGTAGCTTGAACTGCCATCGCAAATAACCTAGTAGGCGACCAGAGGCATCGACTGCTTTGAGGTGATGGACAGTGTGCGGACAGTGCTCGACAGCCTCTTCATACCGCCTGATGGCGACCTTGCGTCCTTCTGGCGTCCAGTGATCCGGATACATGGCATCGAGGAGTGGGTGGAAGTTCGGTCCGTAAGTGTCCATAGTGCAAGCACATAGTCGTGGGGCGTCCGCAGTTGTGGCCTTTTGAACGGCGACTGGCGTCCTGGCGGAGAAGTTCGCAAACTGCTCCTTCACCGCAGCGTCGATTTGCGGTTTCGTTGCCATGGTGCGCTGGAAAGCCCCGATCAGCGTTGTGAATCTGACTTCAACAATTCTCTTCAATTGACTGTAAGGTATATCTTTGATCAACAAGATAAGGCTGTCACAGAAGATGCGGCTTAAAATTGCGTGACTTTTTGGTGGCTGCGAAGTAACCTTGTGGTGGCCTGAACAAAAGGCTCACTCGGAAAGGGCGGCGTGATGTGATCTGCATCCCCTCTAGCAGGCAACGATGCTACCTTGGCAAAAATATGTAAGTGTGATGCCCACTGACGTGTCTGAATCCTGGTCGACCAAAATGCATTGAGCCCTGGACTTAGGTCGAACTTGGGAGCGAAGATCAGACCCTCGCTCAGATAGGCTTCTATGCCGGGCAATTGACCTGTAAGAAGCTACGTCGTATAATTTCGCCGTCTGATGCAGATCATGCCTCAATACGCGTCTCACACCGACACTTTAAGCTCTGCCCAACAAGTGCAATTACTGTATACTGGACGCTTGCAAACCCTTCATGAGTGGCCCACCTGACCACAATTAGAAGAAATTAGTCTTCTATTCAGATGTGAACCTGGTTCTCGCGCATATAGTCCATCAACGGCTCTACGCGCCGACACTTCCGATGCGGCCCAAAGTCGGCACGCACCTTGATCTCCAGGTCTGGCGCCTCGGCTATCAGGTAGGGTGTCACGTCGCCGTGACACAGCAGGGCAATGCGAAGCGCCTCGATGCAGTGGTCTGTGTGCATGCGAGCACCAACCGCAGACACCTGCAGGTCTAGAGGCGTAGAAACTCGATCAGGGTGAGCAAGGTAGTAGTCCCGCCATGTATACTGGCGCACAAGATCCTGCCAAGAAGGTTAGAAACAGCTGTACGGCAGCACAAGCCCCTGAAGGCGACGAAAAACAATACCAGACAGTGCAGCTGATGGAACAGCTCGAAATAAGCCACATGTTGCTTGACGCCTTCTCTTTCGACTTTTTGCCACGTCCAGTTGCTGCGATAGTCGCCAGGGTTGACCTGACGGTTGAGTGCTCCCAGCTTGTCATCTGGTATTGGAAGTGCTTGGACTGTAGTTACGATATCAGCACTCTTCAGTTGTTCGACCAGCAATGGAGAAACTTACAAGTCCATAGATCCTTCCAGGCAGCATCAATTTCAGGGGTTGGCGGTCCTCTATACTTTGTGTGCTGGTCAAACTTGTTTGGTATTTCGCGATCTTCGTATTCGACAAGATGAAGAAGCGGTGCTGCAAAGCCATCAGCCCATATGCTAACAACGAAGCATTTGCCAAAACTCACACCACACTGAAGAATCGTCAAGTAAGCTTCTGCCCGACATCCGCAGGAGGAGGTATCCCAGTATCATGACAACCGACAGCGACACTATCAGTCCAGCACTGAGGGCCTTGACGAGTCGACTCTGTCTTCTTTGTGCCACCATCATCTTCTGCTCATACAGCTCCAAATCCGAGGCATCTTCCTGGAGTAGCCGCAGTTTTTGATCCATTGTCGCAGCACCTTGATCTGGAATCGCTGAGATGTGCCCTTTGGCTTTTTCAGTTCAACGCTCCGAGATATTTGAACCCTCCAAAGATAAGGACCCGGAGAAAAGAGAGTTGCAGGGTTGAAAAGCTCGCAGCCAGTTCGCCTCTGACGTCTGTGACGGACGCCCCGAGTGCGAAAGCTCAATGGGAGGGGGAGATCTGCAAGCCACCAAGCAGCTAGCAGAGAAACTCTGAGCATGTAAGCTCGACGATCCCTCCACCGTTCCTCCAAGTCAGATCTGCAGAGATGGACTGGGCCGGCGGCACTGTGGAGCTGCTGGTCCATGCAACTGGTTGCCCGGCGCAAGGCATTCAAAAGCTGTTGCCACCCTGGCGAAGTCCCAGTTGCCCTTGACATCAATTCTTGACCTCACCGGATCGTGACCATATCTTCCATTAAGGAAACGTCAACATGAGATACTCGATTGCCTTTGCTTCTTTCCTGGCTGCAGTCGCTTTGGCTGCGCCCATAGCCTCTCGTAGGTACTTGTTTTCCGAGCCTTGAAAGAAGCTGCTGACCCTAGAAAAGCCAATGCACTCGCAGAGACAGCAGACACGGAATCTGGCGAAACAACGGTGCCCATTGAGGAGAAGCCCGAGAAGAACCCACTCGTCATCGTCACCGACTACAAGGGCCGCCTGCTGTCGCCATACACTGTCGAGGTTGCCAATGCCGATCCAGTAGCCGTCCTTGGTGACTAGAAGGTTGCAAAATCATTTGTTCAGAGTTGTGGCCAACGATATAGCAAGGAGATCATGAAAGGAGTTTGAGATTGATTATAGTGACGGACTGCGAGGGCAGAGTTGGGTTTGGGGGCCAAGAACAAGTACATCTATACAAACCCAATCGTTTCCATTTGCAACTACCATGTCTTTATTCCTTTGATGAATAATTGGTATCAAGTCCACGTCCTATGATAGGCCTGTTCTCTTTGGAGCTCGAACCAATTGGATGCTTGGGGCCATGATTGATAAGAATCCTGCGCATTAAGATCTTTGGCCCTGTTGCCAGAATAAGTAATATTCATTTGGGGTTTGAACCCCTCCGCCTTTTATTTAATCTGTATTATCTGAATATGGACTCGCTTTTTTTGGGTCATTAGTCGCGTGTATAGCTGGCCATTATATACAAATATTAGCGATGCTCAAACTGCACACCCAGCCACACAAAGAAAAAGGTCATGCTTGAGACGGCAATCTACTTGACGTTGAGCCGGTATGTCGCTTTCCTGGCTGCAATGATGACCCTGCTGCTCCACCATTAGGCATTGCTGGCATTAGGTGCTGCAAGGAAACGTCGCCTTCGGGTGCATCAACAAAGGAGCTGCCCCTTCTGCTCGCGGTCAGCAGGCTGAGCACATGGCGGCTCTTGTTTCGGTCTTCGCCTGTCCCCACTGCTGGAGTGGCCAACAGCCCTGTGAAGACTCCATCGTGCAGTGGACGCACAAAGGAGAAACACGTCAAGACAACGTGAAGAGTGGCCAGGACGCAGGTGGTCAGGGTGGTGTTGAAGGCAGTCCAAGTGAAGTCTGACGAGCTGTAATACTGGCTTATGTACACCAAGCGTACAATAGCCGCGGGAATGGTGCTGTCAAGTGTCAGCATCTCTACACCATGGCCATTACTGGAAAGAAGACCTACATGATTCGCCCGGAAAAGGATATGACGAATCGAATCTTTTTCGAGCGCTTCATCTGGATTGGATAGATGACAAGTATCGGCACCGCAGAGATGACGACGTCAAGAAGTATGTCAAAGCTTCCATACACGTCCCAAAAGATTGTCTGCAGAAATGCGCAGTCAGCCTCATGACATTCAGATAGATTAATTCTGAAAAGGACTGCGGACCTGGTCGATGCAGCGGCCTCCAATAAATGCCCACGTGTTTGGCACTGGGCATCGGAAGGCAAGGGTTAGAAAGCCAGCGACAAATACCACTGTCGCCAAAGCGATACTGGATCGCGCAGCTCCACGCTTCCAGGGTTGAGGAGATAAGGTGTACAGGAAGCACAATGTGGCCAGGCGTGCCAGGAAAATTGTCAGTAGGTAAAGGAGCGTCTGCGCTAGCTCCGCCTGTTATAGGCCAAGTCAGTTAATGGCTTTAAGTGGCGTCCATTCGTGAGGCGACCTTCTGAAATTCTAGCAGCATCTCCATTGAGAGCTTGGCTTGAGGCTGTCCTAGGCCATGCTGCACTTCGACCGTCACTGCTGCTGTGAAGGCCGCAAGAACAAGCTGGTGAACCGTCAGCAAAATTATCGCACGTGACAGGGGTTGGCGACTGACAAGTGCGAGGATGATAAAGCCATCATCGACATTCAACCGCTTCGTCTTGACCAGTTTGATGGGTACGGTGATGAAGACCATCCCTGCCGCCACTGCCAGACATAACCACGCCGCAATGTTGATTAGGGGCCCACGATTGTCTGCCGTCACCAGGACCTGGTTAGGCCGCGGCGAGGCCATGGCTGATATTCTGAGATGAAAGGACAAAAATCAGAGCGCGAAAGACGGCGACAAGACGAGATAGAGAGGCACCCAGCCCCCATGTCTCGGTATAGAATGAGCGGGCAAACCAAATACCGGGTGCCTTCAGTCAGTCGTAAGTGTGCTGACAGTCACACGCTGCTAAGACTGCCCGCTAATTCTCTCTAGTCTTATTTCTCTGGAGCTAGCAAAGAAATTGATCAATAGCAGATGGCCTGGTGAGGCTCATTGAGGGATCTGCGCCTGCGATCTGCCACTTCATTCGCCGGTTTTGTGACATCGCCCATACTACCGCAGTGGCCGGGGCCCACTATTGGGGGCCGTCTGGTCAGCGACTGTGCCCACTTCTGTTTTTCCCAAGTTCTCACTGCTTCCCTTGGAGAGTCAGGCGGATGGGTCGAAGTTGACTTTCTCACTGCTGTCGGGTCTTTGATGCATCCCGTCGAGGTTGAGAACTGTGCTCTTCTCACAGCCTCACCATGGCCAAGCACGGCATAGAGATGAAGCCAATGGCGCTGCCGGCGGGGGGACCTGCGGACAATGGCGAGCCTCCTTTCGAGGTCCGTCAACGTAATGACGAAGAGGTTCTTGCTCGCCTGGGGAAACGCCAGCAGCTTCGGGTAAGGAAGAGATACAGTACAGTCATGCTGGCCACCAAGCTCATTCTCGATAGCGAAACTTCCGTCTTCTGTCTGTAGTTGCGCTCACAGCGACCCTGATGGAGACATGGGAAGGAAATGTCAGGTACGTAACTTACTCTGCAACAGCAGCTGCTGCCCCAATTATGCTCACATCGCATAGTGGTTATTCGGCATCCTTTCCTAATGGTGGTCCTGGTACGTGCTCTGCATTCTCCTGTCCAAAGCAGTGCTGACTGCTTCCAAGCTGGTATGATCTATGCATTCATCATAGCCATCATTGGCGCCTTTTCTCAGGCGCTTGTCATGGCTGAGATGGCCTCCATGTGAGTTTTCCTGAATAATGTTTGCATGAGTTTAATCTTATGTCGTCTTTCTGCAAGGATACCATTATCTGGCGGACAGTATAATTGGTGAGCATTGGCCCTGCTCCTGCCCATTTCCACGTTATTCTAATGTCTTAGGGTCGCAATTCTCGCACCGCCGTCCTGCTCAAAGTTTCTCAGCTATATGACGGGTTGGATGACCGTCATTGGCTGGCAGGCTGGTACGATCGCAACTGCATTTGCAAGTGCAGGCATGATCTCCGGCCTTGCTGTTGAGAACTATGTTGACTATGTCCCGGATCCTTGGAAGATAGTCCTCATCAGCTGGGCCGCCACATTCGTGGCTGTCTTTGTCAATACTTGCCTCGGAATCATTCTTCCTGCAATCGAGACAATGATCTTCTTCGTACACATTTTTGGATTCGCCGCAGTCATGATTCCGCTCGTCTATTTGGCTCCTCATAGCTCGGCTTCGGATGTCTTTGGCCAATTTGTCAATGCTGGTGGTTGGCAAACCCAAGGACTTTCCTTCATGGTAGGGTTGCCTTATGCCATGGTATCCTTCGTTGGTATTGATGGCTCGGCACACATGGGTATGACTGTCGAATTGATGTACTGTCTTAGCGCAACTAACGAAGAGTTTCCAGCCGAAGAAATTGCCAACGCTCCAGTTGTCATCCCGAGAAGCATGCTGTCAGCAGTAGCCGTCAATGCCGCGCTGGGATTTGGCATGCTGATTGCCGCAATGTTTTGCATTGGCGACGTTGATTATGTTCTCAAGACACCCACCGGATACCCTATTATTGCCATCTTCTCGCAAGCGCTGCACTCCACAAGTGGCACCTCAGTCTTAGTGAGTAGCTTTGAATCTTGTTTCTTGTGAACTTCGTTCTCATCACATGCCCAGACTGCCATTCTGATTGCGGCAAATCTGTTCAGCTGCATTGGTCTGATGGCCGGCTCTTCGCGAATGCTGTGGGCGTTTGCAAGAGAGAAAGCCGTTCCAGGCTACCAACTTTTGTCAAAGGTATGTCAGAATCGCTTATAGGCCAAGCTTTTACCAGCTCTATCAGCATGCTGACCAGAACACCACAGGTCGAGGCCCACTCGAGGCTACCGCTGTACTCGATTGGCATGACGGCTCTCATTTCGGTGCTGTTGGTCCTCATCGAGCTCGGGTCGACTGTCGTCCTGGCCGCTTTTCTATCCCTTACCCTGGCCGGAATCTACTCGGCCTTTCTTATCAGTGCGTGCGTGATGCTGCACAAACGCCTGACGACGCCCGACTCACTAATTGCGTGGGGACCTTTTCGCTTGGGCCGATGGGGCGTCCCAGTCAATATCTTCACCATTCTCTACACGTTTCTGGGCATCTTCTGGTCCTTCTGGCCAGAGGAGAGGCACGTCAAGGCCAGCACCATGAACTGGAGCGTCGTTGTTTACTTGGGTGCCGTCGCCGTCAGTTTTCTGTTTTGGATCTTCTGGGGTAGAAGGGTATACAAGGGACCTATCATCGAAGTCATGCCAACGCGCTGAAACAAAAAGGCCGAGAATAATACTTATCCGGTCGAGTCATGCCCCCTTTACGATTTTTATTGAAGCGCAGGGATAAATTTGCGATAATAAGCTCGGGAATACAGGATACTAGACATCTGCATGTATGTTGAGGCGAAAGCTGTTTACATAAAGCTTTGAACTTGGTGATGAACATGATGCTGTTGCGCACGAAAGCGGCATTCCACTAGTCTACGCAAACTTCTTTGGTATGGAGGGAAAGGCCAAATTGACGGTTCGGGACGCCTTCATTAAACTCTTTGGACCGCGGGCCGCAGCTTGCCTAGTAGTGGAGACCCTTGTTGGGGCGACGGGTAGATGGAAAGGCAGTGCCGCTGTTGGCTATTAAGTCTAGTGGCGTCAATGACTCGAACATGGCAAATCGTTGGCAACCCTGTCTTCAATAGATTAGGAGCTTAAGTGTAGGATGTTCACCACACATCCTGGGAAATCAATAAGGACTCACATTCGCCCTGTCCTTGTTCATACTCACATTTCCGCCATGTATTGCATCAAATCCGTTGAACGCACTGCGTATGGTGAGCTCCTCCAAAGCGACAAGAAGGTTTTTTTTCCCAGAGGCTTCTCGAGTATCGCCATGAGCATAGACATGGCCAAATTGAGAGTCAAAAAATGGGAGCATGCTCGCGCCTGAGCCAATGGAAAAGTAGCCCCACGCCATCGGATTACCTGATAATTCTATTTCCCGTAGAGAGCCACTTGAAGGCTTGAAGTTCTCATCATGATCCTCTGCTAGTATCCTACAAGTGATGATGTAACCTTTGGGCATCGGCCTTGAGCCGTTTCCTGTACCGTCGCGGCGCCTGCTGACATTTATAGTGGTGTTTGTCTAGCATTTGCTTGAGTTCCTGATGGAATGATATGCAATGAGCCCTTTGTTCAGGCTACTCTCCACATCAGGATCAGCCAGTCATTTAGATCCGGATCATGAATATGCAAGTAGCAGGTCCAGCCATTAGATCTTTTGTACGCTCATTCCAGTTATATTGTGAAAACGAAGAACATAGCCCTGGACCATTGGGAATCAGATGCGCATCAGCAGCACTACTGAATTTTTGTGGCCCCAAACGCCCTCTTCAGAAGATTTTCTTTGATGCCTTATCACTGTAGGGAAGGCTACAGGATGCATGCAAACAGGCCAGGAAGGATTTCATTCATCACCTTGGTATATTGATTCAACTGCTGTGCAAAGACAAGTCAAAAGTCCAGTAGGAAAATGGCCTTGCAGGGTAGCTTTTGTTTGGTTGACTTTGATATGCCAAGCATGACGTATCTCTCGGCAACGCGAAGCTCCTCCAGAAGCTATCTCATTGATTTGTCCATTTATTGCATCTTCCTCCACCTCCTCCGTCATCTTTTCTCTAGAGTCTAATTCAATCTACCAAAAGGACAATGCCATCGACACTACTCAAGACGTCTGCCGCCCGCTCGGCTCTGCGGGCTGCCACTTGCAACACCTCGAAGCGAGCTGGCATGGCCGGCGCCAGCTTCGTCCGCGGCAAAGCCACGCTTCCTGACCTTCCCTGTATGTTTCCGTCTATCGGTCTCTTCTCAGATTATTATCAATCAATTTGAAAGAAAGCTGACGAGAAGGCGATGAAAGACGACTATGGGGCGCTCGAGCCGGCCATTGACGGCAAGATCATGGAGCTGCACCACTCCAAGCACCACCAGACGTACGTGACGTCGTACAACAACTTTTCAGAGCAGATGGCGGCGGCGCAATCTTCGCAGGATATCGCCAGCCAGATTGCACTGCAGCCACTGATCAACTTCCACGGCGGCGGCCACATCAACCACACGCTGTTCTGGGAGAATCTGGCGCCCAAGTCCCAGGGCGGAGGCGAACCGCCGGCGGGCCAGTTGGCCAAGAAGATTGACGAGAGCTTCGGCAGTGTGGAGGAGCTCAAGACGAAATTCAACGCGGCGCTCGCGGGCATCCAGGGCAGCGGCTGGGCGTGGCTGGTGCAGGACACGCAGACGGGCAACATTGGCATCAAGACGTACGCTAACCAGGACCCCGTTGTTGGCCAGTTCCGACCGCTTTTGGGCATTGATGCGTGGGAGCATGCGTACTACCTGCAGTACCAGAACCGCAAGGCCGAGTATTTCAGTGCGATCTGGGACGTCATCAACTGGAAGGCGGCCGAGAAGCGACTGAAGTAGATGTCCCCTTATTTGGCAGACTGGAAGGGACAATCGAATAGGTTGACAGATGTATAAATTTATTCACAAAAGTGGCTTAGTTTCCATATGACATTAGATATGATTTACAAAGGCACTTGTTTTGCTGTTTGAGATGCGGCTGCATGTCCCTCCAGTTGTCGTTTTGGCTTTGCAGCTTAATTCTGTATAAAAGGATGAGGCTCATTTTCGTCGACACTTATATGAGATATATGAAGACTTGGGCTGTTTGCGAAAAATCATCCTAATAGTCATGAGAGATAAGGATGTAGAGGCCAAGGAGGAGGGGAAGAGCAGAGGGAGATAATACTGGTCACATCAGGTGAGGCTCTTATGAAAGTTATTACTGTCAAGAAAACTTTGAGACTTTTTGGTATTGTGATTTCCTTTCATTCCTAGAAAAAGAGTTTGACGCCTGGGGGTATTTATGGTCCCTAAGTGGTCGTGTCTGAAAAACAAAATGCATGACATATATTTCAAAAATCTCACTTAAGAGGCCACACGTCAGACCCGGTTTTCTCCGTGTCGCTCCGTGAGATGCTGAAGGTCGTGGCCGAGCTGGGCGGGTCGCTGAACTGTCGTAGCGGTTGCCTTGGAAGAGAAGTCTCGGTGCAGAGGCTGGGGAGGATGGGCAGGGTCCCATTGTAAGAAGGAGTGTCTCGCGTTGTGCGATCCCATCCTTGAATGCCCACAGCCTCGTAGAGCCTCCTTTGGAGCTGCAGTGCGCCGTGCTGGCTCCAGGCCCTCACCGTCGCCGATGGCAGTATACCTCTGCGATCCAGAACTTGCAGGAGAGGCCAGAGCATCAGGTTCAGCAGGAATAGAAACCCCGACACGCCAATGGTGAGACAGAGACCTAGGACGCTGACATTGCTGATGCCGATGGGTGCCTTCATCTTCTGCATGTGGCAAAGGGCAGCCTCAACCTCGTCGCCTGGCGGCTGAAGCTCCGAGTCGACATCCGTGAAGCCAATGTCGTCGCCCATGGCATAGTACGAGACCCCGGCCTGCAGGGTCGTTATGAGAAAGTTGAACCAGGCCGTCACCTCGTGCTTCCACTGGTCGGCAGGCAGACCGAGAGAGATGCCTTCCTGCTGCAGTTTCGAGGCAACCAGACTCTGTGGAGCAAGCAAGTCAATGGCGAGAAGGCCGTAGGTGCGGTTGTACATGTCGTGGAAGATGGCAGTCTGCAGCGGCGTCTTGTTGAGCGCCTCTGCATCTGCCGAGGCAACCTCAAGACCGTGGAGTCGAGTGCAGCTGTTTTCGCCAAAGCAGAATTGGTACTGAAAGAACAGTTGTGAGCCACAATAGGCACAAATCAAATGGCGAGTAGAAACATACCTGTTCCTGGCAGGCCATCCACTCCATGATGCTGTCAGACTCATACATGTCGACCGAGAGCTCGCCATCTTCGGCTGACAGATGCTTGGTTGCGACACGATGAGCGGCGAACAGGGGGTCATCGACAGGGTCGTAGTAGGCAAGCCCATTTGCAGAAACGCCAAGGAGGAAAACGTCTGCATTCTCTGGTTGCAGTTCTGGCAGAGGCGTCCAGTTGTTGGGGACAGACGGTATGCTGCCGTTGTCATCGTTGGCCCACGCAAAGTCACTGAAGAAGCAGTCAGTTTTGTTGAGTAGGGAAAAAGAAAAAGGAAAAGCTCACAATAGAAGATACGACTGTGGAGATACAAGATAAGTCGCAGGCATGATAAAGGTCGAGTTGTACTTTTCTCCTCTTCGCGTGTTCTGTGCGCCAAACTCCCAAGAATAGATCAGCTCGTCATATCCAGGGTCGTCGTAACTGATGAGTGTCCAGTCGAAGTCAGAGCTGTTGACGGTGGCCAAGTAGTCGCTCCCGGACAGCACGGAGCATGACTTGACCTGCCGGAGCGTCACCTCGTCCTCGTCCTTGGTGTTGATGCCGAGATGTTTACGCGAGCTGATTGGACCCGAGTCCAAGGAAAAGGACGTGTCGTTGTTGATGTGCATGCCGGGGAACGGAGGGGCCAATTCCACCACTTGAGGTATCGGCGAATGTGCGCTGGAGAAGATCTGGCACTGAGGCAGCGACGAGTTGGCACCGCCGTAGCAAGTCTGCGAGTACTCCCACGCCGACAGGAACTGCTGCCTGTAGATCAGGCCGCTATCGCCCTCGCCAGACACTGCATTCATGATGCCACAAAATTGACTGCGGGCGAGCACAGTGATGTTCTCGGTCGATATGACTGACGAGGCAAAGATGCCAGCAATGATGAAACCCGAAGACGCCAGTGTAGCGACGCAGACCAGGATGAAGAGATACATGAGGGCCACGTGAGCCGACTTGCGGTTGTGATACATGAGCCTGATGGTCTCGAGCAGGAACGAGCCTGGAGACACAGCATTTTTCAGTAGGACCAAGACCTGCTGGGTCGGTGCTGGGCGACTGCTGCTGCTCCTGAAGCTGAGGCTGAAGAGAAAAAATGATGTGAGCTCCCACCAGGCAGCACCACCGATGGTGATGACTACTGTGAGGATGGCAATGATGATGTTGGCAACATTGGACCTGACTGTGATGGTTGCACCGATAGATGAGTCGAAGGAGTGGTCATACCAGTAGCCCAGGTAAACTCTTTCTATTGGGAGGGCCGACATGGTTATAGGTGAAAGAGTGAGTATGTGTACTGGAAAGAGAGAGAGAGAGAGAGAGTGTGTGTGTGTTAGTGAGTGTGTATGTGAGAGACAGAGATACAGAGCTATGCCAATGGTAATGCCCCGGATTTTCGCATGAAGCCAGCTACATGCAGAGGTCGGCGGCCCGCTCGTATCCTGAGACAAGAAATTCAAAGGACATGGCCCATATATGATCTTCTGACAAGCAAGAGACAGGGCCGAGCCTCTCTCTCTCTCTCTCTAGTAGAGTAATGCCAATCTCTTGCGGGTGTCTGGGCTTGCGGGAAGCCTAGTGGATAAGGGAGGCGTCACGGCCCCTCGCATCTGACCACCCATGATTACCCAAGTCTCTCCGGTTCGGACCAATGCGCGAAGGCTGATGAGAAGCTGAAGGAGCATGACAGATGCAGCGCCAAGTGCCACTGAAGATTGACATTCGCCTTCGCAGCAGAGGCCACTTTCAATCTCACCAGGCCAATAGCATTTCGAGACTAAAAGCCTAATTCACCAGCATTGGCCCCAGCAGTAAGCACCATGGCCTGCGCAGGGGCCACTCCTGGTGACTTTGAAGCCAATCGAGTCCTGTTCTGTCGCTTAAGCCACGTGGCCCCCAAACAAATCCTTTGTCATGGCCTATCTTTTGGCCCAGACGAGTCCCACAAGCTTTTGCGCAAGGAGGTGGCGGCAAGATGCGCTAAACTGTTTCTTCTCCGGTAAAATCCGTATAGGTATAGCGACATATTGGAGGGGGCTGATATGGACTTTTGTAAGCAGTCATATCCGACCCGTGGATCCTTAAGCGAACTCTCCTGCAAGCCTGTGACTGTCGTGATGATCCTTTGGCTCGCCTGTAGTGTCAAGTGTATATTCTGAAACCAGGGGGAAAACAGAGACAGAGACACTGAAAGATATGGCCTGAATCAAGAGCTATGGGCCAGACTCGGATCTTGGGTGGGTATGGCTTTACGCTAGCACAAGCCGCAATGTTGGTTTTGGCTCCCAAAACTGACTGATCTGCACCAAATTTTACGCGCAAAACTAAGCCCAAAAGTGCGAGAGACTTGGGAGCTGTGATAACGTCTTATTCGGAACGTTATGTGATGTTACCCGATCGGCGCGTTCCAGGGCCACGATGCCAAATCTTTAGGAGGAAGAACCTGCCGATATGCGTTATCCTTCTCTTTGACAAGCACGACGCTTCTAATCGAAGCGAAGAACAAAGGCTTTCTTGGGTTAAGCCTTGCATGACTGCCAAGGTCAAAGATATAATGCCAAGCAAGCACGCACCATTTGAAGAGTTGGCGCTTCAGCGAGGGGAAAAGTAGAGGCTGTCATCAAGGTGCTGGCGGTCTCGCACCACCTGGAGTCTCAGTGGCTCCAGTCGCTTTGGCCGCGCCGGACGAGTCATGATCTGACCCGACGAGCGTGGGCGCGATGCGGCGTTTCTTGGTCGGCTCTTGCACCTCGCGCCCGCCGGGGGCTGCGGAGTAGCCGTCACCCTCACTCTCACTGCCGCGCTTGCCAGTTGCAGCCAATGGGGGCGGCAGAGACTGCTGTGATTGGGACATGGCTGCTGCTGTTGCTGCTGCTGCTGGACCTGCTGTGGCTGCCGCTGCTGCTGATGAGACGGCGAAACTGCTGCTTGCAGAAACCGGCAGAGGCGTCATGGGAGGCGTCGGCGCGGTCGGAGTGTGGTGAGGCACTACGGCTCCTGAGCCGGCAGCCGCGAGGCCAGGTACTGCACTGAAGGATGGTGTCGGGTTGTTGACCACCCCAGTGGAGCCCTGGTGCTGAGATGCCATGGCAGAAGGGTTAAATGAAGACTGCGTTGCGATTGAGGAGGCAGAGTTTGACCGTTGCGGAGATGCGGGCCGTCCCCTAGCTGAGTTGCCACCCGCAGATAATGGGACTGGTGATGGAGATGGAGCGGCAGCGTGTGCAGAGGGGGTCGTTCCGGGTATGGGAGGTGTGGGAGCGTGGAGTGGTGTCCCTGCAGGCGATGCTGCGGCAGATGTAGAGGTGTTGATGTTTGATGGCAGTCTGGATCTTGACGTGCTTAGTGAGCCACGGTAGGCAGATCCCAGCTCATTGGGCGCAAAGGTGAGCGCTGAGCAAAAGCCGTCAGAAGAGGATATCAGTAAGACCTGACCATCGTTGGACCTAGTCATCTATCAGTAAGTAGTTATATGAGGTTAAAAATTGTGAAGAAATAAGGGCGCACCAGGTGATGTCGGTAAAGGTGGCATAGTGAAGGTTGCTCACGACGCATAGAGGAGTCTGTTGCTGGGTGTCGTAGACGTAGATTGCATCTTGCGTGGCGACTGCATAGACGATGCGGTACGGCAAGGCAAAAGCAGGCTGCGGCCCTGGTGTCGGGGATCTCTGGTCTGCTTCGGCCAGTTTGGCAGGAGAGCTCTCCCTGAGGCTGGGCGAGGGAGATGGCCCGCCGTGCAAAGTAGTCGAAGGGGGTGGCATTGAAGGCACCGCCGGCTCAGGAAGCTGTGGAATGTCTTCACTGGCCGCAGAGGTGTCGACGGTGATGTTTCGCGTAGGGGCAGGAAGTCGCAGGTTGTAGAAGATTGGACAACACCTGACAGCAATAGACGGCTTCTTGTGGCCAGGGAGATGGGCTATTGGAGGCTTGTTGAGCCCACCCCGGCCATAGATGTAGACTGTGTTGATAATCTCATCTGTGGTCTTGCCTGGGTCTGTGGAAGAAGGCTGAGACATTTTGTATTGTCCCGACGGCGTGAAGAGTAGACTGCCGTCAGGAGCAAAGGTGAGTCGACGAAAGAAGGATGTCAATGTCTCGTTTGCATAGATGTTGGAAGATTTGACAGTCATGGAGACGTAGGGATTGGGTGAAGCTGATGGCATGACGGCTGGCAGAGGCATGGAGCTGGGTGCTGGGGAAGCAGATCTTCGTATTGATGGAGATGCATTGCCAGCCGAGGAGCGTCTGCTGTGTGAGGTGGGCGGAGGGGGGTTCATAGGCAGGGCAAGAGATGAAGGAGTGCCGGGGGTTGATATTGAGGGAGCTGGAGAGCCTGCAGCGTAGGGTGCGTGGGGGGTATCATGACTCTGGCGGCCCCTTACGCCAAAGTCTGGGGGAGCTGGGCTGTTTGAGGTCCTCCTTCTCCTCCTTGGTGGCAGGTCCATCTTGGAGACTCTGTTGTGTTGCGCCAGACTGAACTGGCCTTCGTGGTTGCGGAGACTGTAGACGTGGACCGACCGATCTGAGGACTGCGTCGCAATGTACTCGTTCAAGGGATCCCAAGCCACGCCCTGCACGTAGTGGTTGTGTTCGGCAATTTGCCTGATGATGGACCCTGCAGCGTCGTCAGTCTTTGCTTGTGATTCTTCTCAGGTTGAACATACCTGTCGAAGCGTCAAATATACGGGCGACGTTGTCCATGCTGCCAGTGATGAAGTAGCTGCCATCTGGAGACCACGCCAGGTCGTACATCTCAGAGGCATTGTTTGAGCGGCACATTCGCTTCACCATCCACGTCTCCTTGTCTTCGAGGCCTGAATCGTTGCCAAAGGTGTGTGAGGCCGCCAGTTCGGACTGGGCCCAGAGCAGGACGTTGCCGTCATCTCCAGCACTTGCCAGCAGTTCCCCTTGAATGTCTGCTTCAGTATCTTCTGCCTGTTTCGAATGCCAAATGCCTTCAAAAAAACACACCTTGAGGAGCCCACCGAACCACATTCACAGCCTGCGTGTGCTTTACCAGCGTCGACAGATATGTGACCTTTTGTTCTTCTGCTTTTTGCTCCACCATCCATATCTGACCATTGGCGTCAGCACATTGCTCTGTGTTGGTCCAGAGCCTCTCCAGGCAATACAAACGTACCCGCACATTGTTGTCACCGCCTGCTGTGGCCAGGCGTCCCTTGCCATGGGGCTCAAAGTGGGCAGAGTAGATGGGCGCGCTGTCGTTGTGCCAGGCAACGAGCAGCGGCGCGGCCTTCATGCTGCTGCTGCTGCTGCTGTTGCTATTGCTGCTTCAGGTTTTGCTGATGGGATAGAGGAAGGGCGGAGGGGCTGAAGAGGACGGTCCTGGTTGTGCATTGAGGCTGTAAACTGATTGAAGACCAGGTATATCTGGGGGGAATTTTTTGGGGGGTTGAGGCGCCTGGGACGCGGCGGGGCTGCATCAGATCGCGCCCACCAGAGTTGCCGACGCGTTTTCCCCTTCAAAGTCACTCTTTCTCCTCCTTTATAATGCAGTGTCTTATCGTCCTTGGCCCTCCCACCGTTGCCTCCCGTTCGCTTAGAGTTCTCCCGTACGCTCGCCACGCCGCCCTCTCTCTGCCGGTCTGCATCGTCTCCTGCATACGCTATACATGCATACAAGGCAGGGCAGGGCCAGGCAGGGAAAGGCAGAGCAAGGCAAAGAGCCGGTCTGTGGGCTCTGGGGCCTGTAGGAAGACGCGCTCCTCATCCCCTCTTTCTCAGACACGTCAGCTGCTTATCACGCTTTGCTTGCAGAGTTTTGCACATGCAGTTATTCTGTGCAGCGACTCCACCTTCCTTGAGAAGCATCGAGAGATCGAGATCAGATGCAGCAACGCGAACCCTATGGTGATGTACACGTGACAGATGGCCAACGTTTGAATTTGCCATTATCCCTGCGTTTGCTATTGACGTTACAGGACAGGGACTGGCCTTTTGCTGATATCTTGGCCTCGCACTACAGTACGACGTGGCTCCAAAGCTATTTGACCTCTGCGACGAGAAGGATTCAGCTCACTGCGTGTTTAGGTGCTGATATGATGCAACCTGAGAATAACTAAACAAAATGCAGTGCTTAAATTCCAATCCAAACAATGCGACTCCCCACTCCAAAGTCGGCCGTCCAGAACTCCTGAGAATTGTTGAAACGGCATCGTCTAGTCGATCTGGAAAACCTGGTTCACCATGCCTGAGCCATCGCGGGAATACGCCGTCAGAAATTGGCCAGGAGCCTGGTTGTGGATGTAGGCCCAATGGGCGGCGCCGTCACTGGCAAGGAATGGCCCCTCCCACGAGTTGGCACCGTCCCTGCTGATCATGACACGAGCCTCGCCGCCATCGTAGCCTCCAGTCAGGGTCTTGTCGACGAACTGGTCCGTCATGAACATGGCCACCATGACACCCCACACGTTGGCAATAGAGGGTGCGCCAGCCGTCTTGCTTGGAGCCCCGGCCGGTGTGTAGAGATTGGTGCGCTCTCCCCACGTGTAGCCATCGTCGTGCGACAGGACGTAGTCGACGGTAAAGTGAGCAGTCTCGGTGTTCTCAAAGACGCAGATGAGATTGCCGTTGTCGTCAATGCGCGACACCCCCGTCATGCCATCCCGCGAGGCCCGATCCAAGCCAGATACAGGAGTCCAGTCGGCCGTCCACGTCTTGCCACTGTCACGAGAGTAGACCATGTAGTTGTCCTGGTCGTCGGCATCTTTCTCAGACGAAAAGTAGCACTGCAGCGTGCCGTCGTTGGCAATGTACAGAGCTGGCTCCCACAGCCCATTCTGGCCATCTGCCGGCCTCTGGACGATGGTTGAGAGATATTCCCAGGTGACGCCATTGTCGTTGGACACCGACATGTCCAGCTTGAAGTTGCTGTAGACGCCATTTGGACGCTCGTGGTTGCGGTATGCCACCACCAGCTGGCCGTTGGGTAGAAGCGAAAACCACGAGTTGCCAATGTCTGTGCTGCCTGGATCACCACTCAGCACTCCATCTCCAACCCCTTGCCAGCTTGCTGCATTGTCTGTCGAGTGGTAGACGACGATTTTGTTCACGTCGCCTCGCATGCCATTGTAGCCTCCTAGCAGGCTGCCGTCCTGCAAAAAGGTTATGTGCATACCAGCACCATCTGTGTTCTGCGAGTCCACCAGATATGGTGCACCCATGGCGGTGACATCTCGCTTGGCCAGACCGATTGGTGAGGCCGAAGCTAGGGCAGCCAGAAGGACCGTCAAGACGACCTTCATCTTGTGGCGTGGTGTAGATATGTCTTGGCGACAAGCATGCAGCTCCAGGCTGTCGTCCGGAATATATGCAGATGAGGCATGCTTCTGCACCGCAGATTTGCCTCGCCGAATTTGCCATGGCCTGCCCAATGCTGCTGTTTCCCTCTGTGTATGGCGCAGTGTAGCATCTTTTAGGCGTGGCGCCACAAGCTTTGAGGCTAAAGTAGTCGCTACTACACTCGACCTCGTATTGACTCAGCTTGCGAACTCGTCCAGTCCCTTTTTGACAAGACAAAGTCTGTTCCTGTCTCTGTGAGTTGTTGCAAGTTGTTGCAATCAATGTCATGTTTGACTTCGCTTCGGCAAATCAAGGCGTTGCATTGTTGCTTGCGGTCTGTGAAATCCTGTATGCACAACTGTATGCACAGTAATTATGCATGACTTGTTAGGCGTTTCACCAACATGTCATGCTGGTCTTCTTCCACAGCAATCTTTGCAATCTGTTGATCTTATTTTCACATTGCACATCTTAAAACAGCGGATATCAAATTCCGGTTTGAGAGCACACACCAACAGAAATTGGACTGCCGCCGATCTTCTGTCCCTCTCTCGTATTCTGCCGGGTAAGCCGCATGCCTACGCCAACCAAGCCAGACAAAGCTGCTTGAGGTGTAAATTAGTCTTTGGTAACAAATGACAGCAGCCAGGAATAGCATATTGATCGACAGGACCCAGTGCTCTGCACGTTTGGCTGACTGCATGTCACCTAGTGTTTCACCATCTCAATCACACAGCAACCTCTCAACCGGAAAAGTGACACTATTAGACTGGGCAAAACCGTATACTCATACCTTTGCATAACTGGACCTTCTAGAGATGGTTTAAATTTGAATAGGTAAATCCCTTTGTAGGTAAATACTCTTGTAGTATCAAAAACAACCGGGTCTACCAAATATATCTCTGTATTCCTTCTGAAGTTCTATATAAGTGTATGATTATATGGGGATACCCGAAGTACAGCGCAGTTCTTCATGGCAAGCGTGTGATAGCTAAGCTTTTGATGCGAATGGACAGGAACCACTCGTGTTCGCAAATGCCAAGTACTCTTTACTACAACCTCCTACAGTAAAACACACCTAACAACCACTCAAAGCAGGCTGGATTGCGAAGTCTGCGTCCTGCAAGGGCACCTCAGAGACATCAACTATTGGCAATAGCACGCTGATCCGTCCCTAAACGTGGGATAGAGAAGAGATTTGGTGACTTGCATTCGATGCCGTGCTCAAGCATTCTAAGAAAATCAACGGCACAAATCCGGATATTCGTATTTGGAAAAGGCCTGTGATTTGGGGCAAGCGTGGTTCAAGGAAGAGATATAAATTGAACCTCTGCCGTTGACATTGAGCCAGGTATCCAGGAATCAACAACACAATTCTTCTAGAAAACCATCAATCAATCAAAAATGGTCTCATCTCTCTTCTTGGGTCAGCTTCTTGCTGCTGCCGCCCTGGCAGCTCCCACTGCATCCGCCAAGGCAGGCACTGCCGCTGCTGATTGCAAGTCACCTCCTCTGGGCTTCTACTACACGACCGAGTACAGCCAGCAGGTCATGAAGATCAACCCTGGTGACGCTGACGGTGTCTTCGTCGGCGAGTTCATTGAGGGTGACTTCCCCGATGCCTCGCAGGTGCACGCCAACGGCACCTTTGGCGGCCCACCCACAAACCTCTTCTACCAGGACAAGGCTACTGGCGACCGCTACGGGGCTGTCTTCACGCACATTGACCCCAGCTCGACGGCACAGGCAGTTGACATTCGCTTCGTCAAGGGCCGCCCGGGCGATGCTGTCTTCTACCTAAACCAGGACGGCACCTTCTATGCGTCACCCCTGTCGGGCGGTGACAAGACCCTGTTTGCCTGTGACGCTACAAACAAGGCCGGCGAGAAGGTGTCGCGCTTCCGCTACGGATTTGCTGATTCCCAGGGCAACCCTCCCACGGGCTGCACGTACCCGGAGAAGAGCTGGCGCGCCTACGACTACAACCAGGACGGCCAGGACCCAGACGACTGCATCAACGACCTGTAGAGATGTGTTTGTCTTTGACAAATCAAGGAGAAGAATAGGTAAAGGCATGGGGTTGGGTTTTGCATCAGTGGTTACGCTAAAGGGAGGAAAAGTTGGGTTAGACAATGCAATAGAATGATACAGCTTTCTTTGCTTTTCCAAACGATACAGCATCATCTTCTTTTGTGACATCTTGACTAGTAAAGAAAAGAACATAAGGATACAGGAAACAAACACCTAGATGCCCTCGTACAGCTGCGTGCCCTCGGCCACGTACGGGTTGGGGAAAGTCACGTGCGTCTCGTAGTATGGGTCGTACTCGAGCGGGCTGCTTGCATTCAACGGCCTTGACGGCCAGCTGTTTTTGAAGTTTGTCCAGGCCTGGATTTGGCTGAAGCTGACAGACGTGTCTTTAGTGACCAAAGCCGCACCCAGGGCATCGGAACGTGACGGGTACACGCGCGACGTGAGGGCGAAGCGATCGTTGATGAAGATTTCCACCAGCGACCCGTCGACAAACAAGTCGATATTCATTGCTTCTTTGGACCCGTTGGCGAACGTGTAGGGCGCAAAGTGGCCCACATAGGTCGTCTTGGAGAACTGCTTGATGAGCGACGAGTGCGAACGGTCCAGCACCACAGAGCCATTGTGAGGATAAAAGTTGAACTGCGTGTACTCCTCGTCGTGCGGTGAGGCGCGCACCCGCATGCCCAGGTAACCCCGATCGGGCACTTTTGCGACTCTGGCATGCAGGTGGAGACGGTCGCCCTTGACAGGCAGCTGTGACACGGCGTTGTTGACTCTGCGGTCGCCAATCCTCTGTCCACGGCCCTGAAGAGCGGCAACGACATCTGGGAGCGGTCGATTGGCCAGTGTGGTGACGCTGTACGTTTTGCGCCCTCCACTACCGTAGCTAGGCCCAGAATTCTCTTCCTTCCAGATGCCTGTGCCTTCTTTGATGCCGCTTGGAGGCACAACCACGCCGTGTGTCTTGAGGATGTATGCCTCACGTGGGAGGCCCATGGACCCCTGGAAGCCAACCGGTAGCAGTGCGTAGTTGTTGAGATCCTCGTCGCTCCAGCCCCAGACGACTCTGCGCTTGTTCTTGGAATCGTCAAACGTGTTAAGCGCGTACAGGTTGCCCCAGTCAAGCACTCCGGCAGCGCCAATGGTCATCTCGACACTCTCGTTGGCCCGCTTCTTGACACTGCCCAGTGCAAAGACACTCCAGTGCGCCAGCGGATGCACGCGGTCGGCATACCCCTCGGAGCCAGCATTCAGCAGAAAGTGCTGGGTTATTCCGTCACCACCGTTCTTCTTTTCCTCCGTCAAGCTGTAGACGCTGGCCAGCTCAAAGTTGTATGCGAAATTGCCCGTGACCGTGGCATCACCGCCAAAACTGACATTCTGCCCAACCTCAAACAGGGCGCCAAGAAACTTCCATTTGGTGAGATCGCTAGCCTTGGCACTGTAGAGGGGAATGCGAGGGCCAACCCCCCTGATACCACTCCCCATCACAAGGTAGTAGTGAGGTTCTTTGTATCCAAGCACCTTGTCGAGTTCCGGCATCGGCGCAAAGACGGGATCGCGCAAGCCAGTAACGTTCCAGCCTCCCGGAGCATCAGATATAACTGGGTTTCCCTTGTACTTTTGCCAGCTCCGTCCTCCATCTGAAGATGTTGCAATATGCTGCTGCTCTGTTTTCTTCTGGTACGGCAGTTGCCAGTTGTCTGGGAAGCGAGAGAGCCCAGTGTACATGAGCGTCAGGTTGCCATCTGCCTTGCCGTTCAGGTTGACTGGCTGGGCGCCTCCAGAGAACACTCCAATCCAATCAGTGGCAAAGTAGGGCGACGTCTCAACTGCCACCATGCTGCGGTTGCGCCAGTCATTGACATCTTTCCACGTCACCATGCCATCCTTGGACTGTGCATAAGACCACGACGTGTTGCCGTACGCCGCATGTTGCGGAAAGGACTGATAGAACAGATGGTACGTGTCAGTGCGAGGGTCGTACATTGGCCCACATGGGTCGTTGATGTGACCCCCTGGAGCCAGGAAATGATATTTAGGACGCCATCTCAAGTATAGTGAATTGTTGCCCAATTTTTCCAGATCTGATGATGGATCCAGATTCTGGCTGTCTGGCGGGTAAGGGTTGAAGGCTGCCACCGCCAAAGCACTCGACAGTGCTGTCAATGACAAGAGACTCAGTAGAGGGGCCATTTTTGGTGGACCAGAAAAGTCTATGCAATGGATTCAGCGGCGATCTCGAGTGCCTTTTATGCGATTCAAGGAGGCTTCCCCGCACACTGCCATGTGCTGTCGCCATACACCCATCATGCAGCAATGGCATCTGCAGGCCTCCAGGACAATGACGCATTGGGCCGAGTGCCGCCGGGCGCTATCGTGGAGAGCAAGACTCTTTCGGTGCGTCTAATGATTGAAAAGACAAAGATCGACGCCATGGTGCTAAGGAACGGGGACCGCTAACAAATCAAAGTGGCGGAGCGCATCGGGCCTTTTACGGCGCTTCATGATCGTTCCAACTAGGCATGACACGATCGTCACAGCTCTTACATCTGGTTCGTCCTTTGTCTGTGCCAAATTTTTGAGCGTCGAGATGCGGAGCGGCCGTTGGGGATTGTACGATTACACCTTGAAAACCTTCTCTAATTAGCCAAGAGGTTGATATTTTCATTCATGCAACTTTCCACTTTAGGTTTGGCGTCTTCCGCTTCTGGTCGATGCTATTTCACTGTTTTTGACTGCTTCAGAATTTACAGCAAGGATCACTGCTCTTCTTGGGCTAATGTGAGCTAATTCGCAAGCCGTGATGGGTTCATCTTCATAGTCAGTAATCTCAGATTTTGTCAAACCTCCTATTTTGCTTTCATGAACAAGCTTAATAGCCCATTTGCTCCCTTACGCTTCTTGGGTACGAGAAACAGTCGACCTTGAGGCTGCACATGCAACGTCTTATTTCAGAAGAACTTCAATCAAATCCATTTGGGACCCAGGTGGCGAAATGTGGCGATTCACGGCCAGTTCTGGTGATGCCTTGTGCAGGAGGGTCTTCCAATCGTCCAGATCTCGTTCTTTTCCATTCAGAATCTCGAGCATGGCAATGTCAAACCCTCTCATTTCTTGTTCAAGGCAGATTGGCACTACACCATATTCAGGGAGTACTTTTTCCATGATAAGGATCTTCGAGGTCTTGTTCATGGCGCCCACAATATTCCTAAGTATCCGAGCTGCATACTCGTCGCTCCAGTCGTGAAGTATATGACGAAGGAGGTAGACGTCGGCATTCTCCACAGTCTGTGGCTCAAAGAAATCATGTGCCTCAAAGGTCAAAGAGGTGTGTTGAGAGTTCTGGCGACCTTGAGCGACGACTTGCGGCAGGTCTTGCACAACGAAGCTCAAGGCTGGAAACCTTTTGGCGACAGCCAAGCTTGCAGTACCAAAGTTGCCTCCAATGTCGACAACTCTGCCGCTCCCAAGCTCTGCCCAGGGATATGCTGAGACCAGATGACTGACTTCCATTCCGGCTCCAGTACTGAGCCAGGTCATAGCGTCTCCGAAGCGCTTCATACGAGCAAAGTCTTGGGACAAGAACTTAAAGAATGACAAGTCAGTTCTGTGGGCAAGCTGGTAGCCTGAATGTGTAGGCTCTTGAGCGTTGGGCCATTTCTTGACGGCATTGACGAGCTGGCAGGAAGCAGGCCACATTTCTTCCTCGACAACCAAGATGTATTGGCGCAATTCGGAGCTTTCTGCAAGGTGTCGTGAAAATGCGTTGTGCCTGACAGTGCCTTTTGGTTTCTCACAGAAAATGAAGCGCGACATGGCGTGTCTGAAGATGCGCTTGATCATTGAACGGTCTATTGAAGACTCACTGGCGATCTCGTCGTAGCTTCTTTCCCCATCGATGGGAATCAAGCGATACAATTCAAGAGCCACAAGAGCATGAAGGCCGACAGTGGACGTGTGCTTAATTCTTGTTAGCAGGCCCTGACGACAAATGTAAACCACCTTGAGACGTACCAGTGGGTAGATGAGATGCTGCTGTGGTTCCCGCATAAGGCACTGCAGCTCTTCAGAGGCATTGATGATGGCCTGTCGTGCAGAATTTGCGGCCTCATCTGCCATAAGCTGAGCTGGCATGCCTTTTCCCAGAGAAGGCAGTGGCTCGTTCAACTCTGCACATCGCTGCTGCAAGGCTTCGTGGCTTTTCTGTAAAGTGTC
Organism: Erythroxylum mucronatum; assembly: GCA_027563825.1. NCBI lineage: Eukaryota > Viridiplantae > Streptophyta > Magnoliopsida > Malpighiales > Erythroxylaceae > Erythroxylum > Erythroxylum mucronatum. The sequence goes on along the minus strand of JAOSBP010096466.1, from coordinate 383,299 downwards.
AACGAGCTCAGTGGTTCGCTCAGTGGACGCCATGATGCTGTCTTGGCCGTTTCTTCGTTTCGATTTATGCTATTCGTTCCAAGTCCTCTAGTCAGGTTTGTTGGTAATGGAAATGGTTTCATTCTCCCCGCCCTCCTCTTATGCTGACAGACGAGGCTGACTCGTGGCCCTTGTGCCGTCACCGGGTCAATGTCCATTTGTGCCAAACAAACCGCAAAGGCACTAATGAGCTATTAACCTCGGCAGGGACTGCTCACCAGTCGATCCTGCAAGCTTTATCGTACAATATACAGCATATTCTGTTGTGAGGAAAGAAGCTTCGCTATTTACATTAGCAACTTTCTACCGGTCCTCCGTTTTCTCCGTTTATCTTTTATTCTTACTTCCTCTGTCCTTCAGCTCTGTATTTTAAACTTCTCTCTATATTAAACTAAGAATTCAACAATGATTATTAGATATACTCGATGGGCTTATATAATATCCTAATAGACCCTTGGCTCGATCCATGTTTCCTTAGAGCGAAGAAAGAACTCTCTTAAATCTAGATTCTTATAACATTAGACAGCAGCTATTCGTACAGTAACCATTCCTTCAATAACTACAATGGTAAGATGTGATATATTAAGCTAGGGTATTATATAGAGCTAAGAAGTAATAGCGCCAGAGGACAAATATATTGATGTAAATCACGAGCATACTCGAGAAGTCTACCTGTCGCTCGGTAATATGTGACAGGCATACTACCTATTTCTTTCTAGGTCACATGGCTGCTGTATGGCGCATAGCGTGTCTGGCCAGAGGGCACCGCACACCGAATACCATATCACCATGTGTAAAATAATGAATAAGTGCTTTGATCTGCGAGTATACTCGATCAGTGAACTCACTTAGTTAGTGCTACGTCCTTTATATTAGGTTTAATTTCTAAGTTGTCGTTTTGTCTCTCAGACAAGGCGGCGCTGATGAATACATTGGAGTCGCCCGTCAATATACTGCGCTCCCCTGAAAAATAAGGTAGCTTTAATTGATATATTGGGCTTACCCGTTACTACACTGCCGTTGTATGTTCATCAAAGGTATTCTGGTGAAGGCATATATTAATGCTGAATGTATTACACTCTGTCAAAAACACGACTGTGGCTTTTGTAGAGGCCTGGAAGGCAGTCTAAAAGATTAACATTCTACTAAACCTGAAGTGTGATAAGAACCACTAGCCACAATATGCTTGATAAAGGATAACAAGATATAAAAGGCTAGGGAAATTTCAGGCTTGTTCCATACAGCTCTGTTACATCTTTTTACACATATTGAACGCGCGTGAAGAGTACTGAACTCTTTTCAGGTATAAACTTTGATATTACAGATCTATGATGCAACAACAAAGTCTTTTGACAAAGAAAGGATCGGGAATTTCACCAAGTCCATTCTTTGAGCCACTAAAGAGAACTCTAATCTCGCTCAGAATTGTTCAGTAGTCCTTTAATATAAGGTGGATAGAGTCAATCTCAAAGACTAGGCCAATATCTCATCTTGAACGAGAGTTGAAGTTTCATCACAAATTTGGGAGCTTTTTGAACATGTATGGCTGGTAAGGGAACAAACCTGAGCTTACAAACGATGTTTGATTTAGGAACATCAAAGACTATCATGTGCAGGGCAAGGACCAATTATTACCACCCAAGGACACGCTTATCATAGAACAACAGCAGTGCAAATCGGGTATACCCATATACTTATATATAAGTTTAGAAAGAGCATAGGTGTATCGGGTGTGCCTGGTAATTCTTGATCCTACGAGAGGTTTTTCAATACATTAGAATTAAACTATCTCTAAAAGGTCTAACCATATAAAGATACGAGCTTAGGGGTTTACCCAATCTGATTCTGCCACTTTTTTCTGTTGAAAGTGATTCACGACAATAGCTTGGTAAGTTTCACAAGCACTAATGGCATCTTTGAGAAAATAAATCCTCCATTTTCTGGTCTATAGATCTAACATAAGGAGCGTGATGTCTTCTGGCCAGGATGACTGAAAGTAAAAGAAAACACAGCTCATATCTCTTCAACTGCATCCGCGGGTACCCAGCCTTTGCTTTTCCTCGTCTGCACTTACCTGGGCTCCTTGGGGTTGTGTGGGCAGGTTGGGCCAACACAGCAGTTGATGATGTTGGAAGCACAGCCTGCATCGGCACCATTGTCGTTGGGGTAGGTGTAGGCAGCACCGGCGCAGGGGGCGAAGAAGGGAGCAGCTGGTCCATCAGGGGTGTTGACACGGGGATTGATGCAGAGAGGGCCTTAAAAATCCGTTAGAATCAAGACACGTGGATACATTCTTTTTTCCAACACTTACCAGGGGCTTGGTTGGCACAGGTATTCAGCTGGAAAAGGGGTTTGGCGCATCCAGTTACAGGACCACGACCATCGCAGCCGCAAACTATCGGAACCGAGAACCCATCAACGTATGAGACGTCAACGTTTGGTTGGCCAGTCAGGCTTGCCTCGATCTTGCTGCCTCTGTAATCGGCGTTATTGCGGCCAACGATGATGCGGCCCGCCCAACCGGCGGGTGCAACGAACTGCAGATTACCGCCTGGCGAGATGGTTCCAGTTGGTGCACTGATTGGAGGAGGTGCGCCAGCATTGCTGCCGTACGCAACAGAGACAGCAGCCGTTGCGGAGTTGTGAACGTTGATCGTCAAGGCAGTTGCCGCAGCCTGAGCGACATTGGGACCGGCCGTGACAGTGGGAGTAACAGTCGCAGCATGAGTGCTGTCAAGGGCTCCGCCGTGCGCCTTTCCCAAGGACTGGCCATTTGCAAGGGTAAGCCCGAGCGAGGCAACAAAGAGAGCGGCCAACATCTTGATTCTGACAATTATATTGGTTTGGATTTTGATTTGATTCTTGATTCGACTCTTGGTTCGACTTCTGGTTCGCTTTCTGGATGATTCTCGTCGTCCTGGAGGAAACTCATCCTGACTTTATACCTTGAAGTCTCTCTATTGCCGAAGCCACTCGCCCCGGGCTTATGAACTTCGCATCTAAGCGTGCCAGCGACGGCCCCTTTGATGCAGCCTTCTTCATGTCCGTATGCAGAATGTCCTCCAGTTTTGCAGAATCTTCAAGTCTAGAGTTGCCTTGTCCGCCACTTGGGTATATCCGGTCTCAAATCTCAAGCCCGTGTCTGTAAGCGAACATCGGGCAGGGGTTCTTACAAAGTTTCCGAGTTTGCACAGCTAGCATGTTAAAGATGCTGAAAAACTAATAATCTAATTTGAGGCCATGGGAAAGACTCTGTTTGGAAGATGTTGATGTACTTGCTGGCCTGAACATAGTTCTGATTGTACTGAATGTCAAAATGAACGAACGCGTTAGATGTTTCTGATCGGACGTACTGATTGTGGATGCTACAACGTGGGGATGGGACGAGCTTACGGGCCGGAGCACCCAAACTTTGTTGGTGGCGCAGTATACGATTAAAGAAACACTTGGCACCGAGAATTCGAGTCTTCTTAAGGTCAATGACTCCGCAAAACCGCCCCCCACAAAAGAGGAGGAGACGTTGGGAGACTTTTCCCAAACAGTCGTCCCGAGCAGGGCGGCATCGATCCTCCCGTCTTGTGTGGCCCAAGAGATCTCTGGACGAATGGTATATCTCGGCATGGCGTTCGTATTGGATCTCTAGGCTCCGTAATGAATATCGATGCGCGGGGTGAACCAAAGCTGACAACAGTAAGCGCGGGCTGCTTACACGTATTTTCCTTGCCTAGCTGCCTGGCTGGCGCTTGTGGACGGTCTGGACTAGGCTTTTTCCCTAATTCGTTACGTTCTCTTGATTCCAGTGGATGATGACAGCCCCCTTGTTAGCTAGATTTAAGCAACAGAATTTGAACCTTGTCACTCTCTGGGAAACCTTGGCGAGCATGATCGTCTTGCGGAACTTTATGTAAAGATTGCGCCCGTATATATCCGGCAAAGCTGGAGTTATGAGAATCGACTCTTGAAATGTCAAAACATGTCCAGAGAGACCGTGAACACATGCACGCGGAATTATCCAGCTGAAGTCTTCGTCACGCAGGTCATCGAATTTGCCCCTTGCAGGCAAGCGGGATTGTGGCGTGGAAGCCTCAATTCCATTAGCGTCTGTCCACCTTTGTTTGCCCCGCTACGCACAATAGGCCAATCAGCCACACATAAGCCTTGCTTCAGTCTGTCGCCGTTGCAAACTTGATTACTGCCACGCAGCTACTTGTGAATCGCTGCCTAAGCTCTTTGGCCTTGTTCCTTCTTCTCATTGAGCACACTTCGTTCTACCTTTGTAATTCTGTCGACGCTTCTCGTGACCTGCAAGCCCTGCTCAGATCTTGAAAGCATGGTATCAAAGACAAAGAGCTAGGGACTAATGGTGTACAAACTCTTCATTCTCGCAAGATGTTGCCTCGGTCAGCTCCGTAATTTTGGCAGAGCTTGCTGACAGGATTCGCTTCCATGCAGCTGGTAACCCATGCTCAGCCATGTTTACATTACAACGTGTTGAGATCCCGTAAGATCGTGACAAAGATAGCAGACAGCCCCACACCGCCATAGCTTACCAAACCAATCTTCATATCTTAGATTGCAAAGCACATTCAGTGAACGGGGCTGCTCTGTACGTACCACCTTCTCTTTGCCACTGACATGGGTCATGCTGGCGGTGGCAGTGCTCGTATTTGCTAACAGTCTCGGAGCTGGCCTACTTGATAATTTGTAAGCTTCAGTCGTCCATGGCAACCATTCCCTGGTTGTATCTCTCTATATCGATGTCAGAACTTGCTCCTATGCTGATACTGGAGGAAGCACCGGAAAGTGACAGTCGTAGGCTATACAAGAACGTGACATTCAGGCAAACATCCTTCTAGAATCTAAGGCAAAAGCTCCAATAGCATGAAATGCCTAGATACATCTATTTACAAGCTCTGACGGAATCCTTGATACTTCAATCACAGCGAGAACCCTCATCGAAAGTTGACCCATATCAAGAGCTGAAGGCCTTGATAGCCGCATCAAAGTGATCATCAATGTCTTGCTGAATACTTGGGGCGAGCGACTTGTAGGGCTCGCTGAGCTTTTCTGCCGTGTAGGCTCCGAACTTGTCGCTTGCCTTCTTAAGGTCCTGAAGACTCTTCAAGGCAATCTTGGAGGGCGTGATGCCAGCAATTTTCTTGTCGAACTGAGGCTTTTGCTTGACCAACGTGTCTAGAGAATCGTAAATGGTTGGCTGCAGATCAAGAATGGCCACGCCGATTTGCAGAGAGCCGTCGTCACCAAAGGGTTTGCTCAAGTGCGCATGGGTTCCGGCCTCCCTAGTATCGCTGAGCACCTTGTTGGACTGGGATTGAATTTTCAAAGCGGTCTTGATGTCGCCACCCTTGAAGCCAGTCACAGTCGACGTGAGTGTCTTAGTATCAGCTGAGATCTTCGCAATATCCGCGAGCACAGTGTTGAAATCGGTTGTGGCACTGACTAGCGATGCCGCAATCAGAGATAGGGATAAAAGCGAGAACCTCATGGTGAGTTTCGGTAGAAAAATACAGTAAGGTTGATAATAACAGTTGATGTATTGACATGAGACCACTCGAGAAGTGGATTTAAAGAAGCTTTATATAGTAGAGCTCAAAGCTTGGGACTTTTACCAAGCCCATTTAGCCTGTTGCGCAGACTGCTTGAACGTGTCTAGAAAGCGAATGTAACAAGGGCCAAGAGCCACCACTTCAGATAATGCGAACGATTCAGGGAAAAATGCGGAGAATTTCGCGCCAGATCGACACCCGGCGCTCCTGTCAAAATCCATGACAGTTGGGGAATGGCAGCGCCAACCCTATTCTGGCAAGAAGGTGGGGATTGAGTTTACAAAATTCGCCTGAGATGAGCCACGATGGTTGCACGAGACTGAACGTGGCGCTAGGTTCATTTAAAAAGCCTCAACCACAAGAACTTAGCCAATAGATCCTTCACCATCCCTGATAGTTCGGGCCAGACCAACAAGCTGGGACAGACGAGGGGCTTAGGGCCGACATGATCCTGTTACCTTTGATGCTACGTGTATATTGCTTGCAAGCAAGTGGAAGTCTCTTGGCGGGTTTGGCCATAGTTATTTCCTTCGTCCTCTCGATAGAAAAGGTGGCACCATTAGAATGTAAATACCTGTTTGCTTGCACCTTTCCACAGCTAGACCCTCCACAGATAGTTTAGCTTTGAGCAGATAATCTCCCCAGAAAGATGAAGTATATCCAGATCCACCCTAAATATCTATGTTCTTTCTGAAGTTCTACGTAAGTGTGGCTATACCCAATTTGCGATGCTTTTTTCTCTGTCGAGGGGGGTGCCGTGTCTTCAAACAAGGTTTCCATTTCTCCTTTGCCTCGGCAAAGTTTTGTGCCGAACCATGGATCATACGATCCAGATCACTTATGTAATCTGCCAAGCACTAAGGAGTCAATCTAGCCAGATACCTATGAAGAGAGAATTCTTCTAATATTCTTAGGAGTCAGGGTGAAGGGAGCTCAGAGCGCATTTTCACATTGCCAGAGGGTAATCACCTGTCAATGCGATTCTGATTCACTCAAGGGCAATTATACAATTTTAAGGGAACAAATACCTTCCACCCTAAACGCGAATATTAGCTTTCGTGTGGGTTTTCTTATGGCTGAAAGCACCTGCTGAATCATCTCTCGTACGGACATCAAACGTGACGCTAACAGCCCTCGGAGAGATGATTTTGCTATAGCAGCAGTATCCAAAATTCGAATCGCATGGGAAATTGATCCGGAACAAGCAGGATGCATTGTGTATTTTTTAGCTGTAATACAGCTACATTGACTAATTGACCTACCAACCAAACTCGATGAGTGTATTTTCATCGTCAATCAACTTGCCGAAAAGTTCTTTGGGATCGTTCTCAACAGCAGCGCGTACAATGGGGCGAGCTCCTTCTTCAGGGGACTTCACCCCAGTGCCGCCTCCGAAATTTGTGCGACAGTATCCGGGAGCTGCATGGACAGATAAAATGTTCTCTTTGGCAAGAACAACAGCATCGACGCACGTGATCATGTTGACTGCGCTCTTGCTGCTGCGATAAACAGGAAATTCAAAAGCCTTGGCACTGTACTCTGAAGTAGGCGAATATGCCATTCCAACTTGGCCTAGGCCACTGGTAACGTTGACAACGCGACGATCGTGGTAACTGGAGGCACGTATAAGGGGGAGGAAAGTGGCAACCATGACGGCCACTCCAAAGACATTAGTATTGAAAACTTCTTGGTACGTCTGCCGAAGCGTTGCATGCGGGTCCGCTGACCGATTGATGCCGGCGTTATTGATGAGGACATCGAGGTGGCCAAAATCTGACTCTACAAGCTTTGCTGCTGCTGTTATAGTCGCATCGTCGTCCAGATTTATAACCAATGGCGTGAGATCATTTTCGTCCGTGCTCTTGCGGTGGGTGTTGATGTCTCTAATGGCGCCTTTGGCCTTTGCTTCTGACCTTGCAGCCACGAGAAGATGATAACGGCCAGTACTAGCCAACTGAAGAGCCGTGTGGTAACCCAAGCCCTGATTGGACCCGGTGATTAGAATGAGCGGCTTTCCTGAGCTGGATGGCATTTTTGGCGCAAATGCTCAAAACAGTATATGGAGGATTCAAGTAAAGGATGAAATGGGCAATAGACGTGCAATAAATACCTAAAAGTTTATAGCCCACAGCTTTCTAGCAGCTTAGTGTCTATACAGATCTGATATAACCAAGGAGTGAGGATAATGTGCATGTAAATACGCCTTAAAAGCGACGGAGTTAGTGTTTCCCCGATACATTTACATCTCTCCGTAATGATCCATTTAGCGAATAGCTGGGGCTAACACTAGCCCTCACAAAGAGGGCACCTTCCCGAAGCGCCCATGTTTGACACAATCGCGATGTTGTGTCTGCTTTGTGCACGGGAAGTAGATGCTTTCTTGATTTTCGGGGAGCAGGCAAGTGTTGAGCACTAGTGAGAATTTGGTGGAACAAACAATGGTCCCATAGAGAAGGTCTTGAAGGATCATAATCGCATACCTAGAACACTATTGCGACACAAGAACACACATAGGGCTGGGCTTCAACGGCGGCCTGTCTGCATTAAGCATATGTTTCACGAAGGGTTTTTATATCAAGTGCCCTGCAGCTATAATCACTGGCTATATCTTTTTCAGCACCGTCAAAGAAATCACGGACAAACACGATGCTAAAGCCGATGGAATAATCAGCACGGCTCCTCTAACAGAGTCTTGCAAGGTGTTTTCTAGGATTCGACAGGCCACAGCCCCTACGTCTCGCAGGAATCAAGCAAGCTCGGATAGGACCAGCTTACTGTTCGAAATCTCTGTGTATGGGTAGTGGGGTTTCAGTTGTACAAAAACTAATAGCACGTCTTCATCTGTACATTTAATGCGCCCATCTGAATCCGCATAAAAAGGTTCCAAGAGTGAGCTCACACTATATACAGGTTCTTCGGTCGTATCACGAATGTCTTTGGTGACTTTCCTTTCCACCACAGCAAACCTACCCATTCTGCTTGGTTCAAGTAATACAACTCTTGATCATTGGAAGTTGTTGAATATTGCCTGTATGTACCTTAACAATTCGAATTAAGCTACTCCTACTAAGACAATCCAAGCTTTCTAAGAGAACTTGCCCACTTCCACAGTCAAATTCAAAGTCAAGTTGCACATCTGCAGCAACCTAGATTTCTTCAGCAGGCTTGAAGAAGTCGCTTCTGTTAACAGCCAAAGCCGCTACATCCGCAATGCTAGTATTCCCCAAGATTTCAAAAACAGCAATGTCAGCGCCCACATACCGCAAGAACCAATTACGAACTTCGATGGCCACTAGCGAGTCTAGCCCAAATGCGTGCATTGGACGCTCGGTGTCTGAATTAGCCTGATCGATCCCCAATATACTAGCTATTTTGGTCAGCAGTCCATCGAGAACAGGGGCTGTAGCCTCATGATGGCTTTTTAGTGTGTGTAGGTTTGTTGTGATGTTTGTAGAGATGTCTGTCTTGTCCACTCCTGACTGTCCTGTGTTGCGAGTCGCACGTAAAGCATTCAAACAGCTGAAAAGACTTTGCTGATGGCACGGTCCGCCAGCCGAGCCTCTAGCTTGGGAAGCAGCAAGCGTTTCAAGGCCAACAACTGTCTGTGCACGGTCTGGCATTGCCACAGGCAGCGATGGGTCGCAGAGGTGGGCAAGCAATGCATGAATATCAGCTTCAGTCACCTCAAGGAACCCAATTTTTTGCAACCCAGAAGATCCGTAGTTTTCAGCCATGTACCCGACATTAGTCGTGATGCCTAGATCAATGCTAGTAGCTTTGAAGCCTCGCTCTGCCCGTGAGCGCGCAAACTCATCCTGGAAAACATTGCACATGGCGTATGGAAGCAACCCTGGTGAACCCTCAATTCCTGTAATAGAGGAGAACATAGTGAAGAAGTCCAGGTCATTTGGCAGGAGCTTGTCAAGGTTCAATGTACCATCGACTTTGGGACTTAGAGCTTCTCTGACTGACGGATTCATTGTTTCCTTGGATTCGGCTTCGCGCATCACCATGGAAAGCTGCATGCAGCCACCTGAGCGTCGATGCCGCGCCCCGCAGGATGGGTGGTGCAGCTTTAACCCCTTTTAGATTGTAATATTCAATGTTCTGTCCCACAAGTTCCAAGCGGCATTCCCGCACTTCCAGTGTACATTCCGAGAGCCTTCTGTAAGCGCTTGTCGCTTGGTTTCAAATACGGGCAATGAGGGTGTATGAGTATGCAATTTGAGTGGCCTTGCTCATGATTCCAGCCTTATTGCAACTAACAAGTCCGAGCTGCCTAGTCGCTTTGCTCCTGGAAATGACGTCTGGCTTTAGAGGTTGCTGAGTAGCCCATCAGCTTAGCTTTCGCTGACATCTTGGTTCGTCCATTGACATGTGTCAAACATTAGTGCAAAGTTTCGGAGCAGCCAGTGTCAGCAGACAAAAGGCTAGTAAGGGTGGGCGCACGTGTTCACTCGCTGAATAGGCTTTGAGCTTCAGCTCTGTTGACCGCGTCGATTCTTTGGCAATGCTGGAAACTGGGGAAACCCGTCTAATGCAACGAACAGTCCAATCAAAGTTGCTATGCAGGTCCCTCTGTACCCTTTGCTACAGGGAGGATTGCAGAAGTCACACATGGGCGAGGAGGGTATACGCAGGATGTTACATCATGTTGGGAAAGTCACTCAGCTACGAAGGTTGCGTGTGTGCCGCTGATCATTCCACTCGTGCAAGCGCACAAACTGGAGTCAAAGCCTGCTGCTCAAGGTGACGTTTGAGGCAATTTTTGCGTCGATCATCGAAGCAGAGACTCTTAAGAGACTCTGAAATCCAGTGAGTTAGGGGCTCTGCTTTCTACCGTCGACCGGGCATCACTGCAAGGGTCTGTCTACGAAAGAAACCAAGTCTTCAGTGCTGCTGCCATGAGCATGGCGACACAGGAGCGCCATGTCGATTCCCTTGCTTCACCTGAGACGCGACATCGTGTTGAGGTCATTAACCTGGGCCTTTCTCGAACAGGAACTATGTGTAGGTCACTAAAGCTGCACTGAGTTTGTCCGTCTTTGGCTCATGTCATGTAGCTATGTACCAGGCAATGAAGACGCTCGGCTACACGTCATACCATATGAGTGAAGCTTGCCTCATGACTGCCAAGGGCCACTTGACAATGTGGAATGAGGCTATCGCTGCCAAGTATAACTCAAGCGCTCTCACCAAATACACGGCAGCCGACTTCGATAAACTTCTTGAGGGTTACGACGCCTTGACTGACATTCCATGTATACTTTTTCTCCCTGAATTACTTGAGGCGTACCCTCAAGCGCGTTTGGTCCTGACGGTGCACCCTCGCGGTACTGAGGCTTGGCTGCGTAGCATGGACAACAGCTACTTCCGCATCAGCAACTGGACCATCTGGCCCTGGCTGATGAGACGTGATTCAGACTTCTGCATGCCTTACATGACCCTCATCCGCCGCGTTGTTGAAATTTGGACGAACACAGCCTGGTCAACAGCAAAAGACTTTTCGGTCGTGAAATCGAGACTTGACGTTTTCTACGAGACTCACAATAATGAAATGCGAAAACTCGCACGCAGATCAGGGAGGGAGTTACTCGAATTCGATCCTACCAAAGGATGGGAACCGCTCTGTAAGTTCCTGGGAAAGGAGATTCCACCTGGGCCCTATCCGCACGCCAACGAAGGTAACTATGTTGTGAACATTCACAAGTATATAGTGATCCTCAGACTGCGGGCATTATTCGGTGCAAGCGTTGCCAAAATTGTTGCGGGCACTGTCGTGGCAGCTATAGCATGGTGGTGGGTTAGCAAATAAAGTAATAAACGAACTAGCAAAGAAATGGATCAAGTTGAACTGATGGCTGATCTGGTCATTACACTCAGCTCTGTGTCAAGTGTGTACTCGCCTTATGGCATTCGGCCTCACGCGAATTGGCTTTTGGCACAAGCTCTGAGCGACGTCGCGCCTTTGATAGTGCTATGTTTGACATTGCAGACGCGATTAAAAATGATCTCAAAGACCCACAGCTGACCCTTTACCGTACCAGCAACATTTTGATAGCTACCGAGGACATATATGAGGCAAACGTATTCACCAGAGGCTCTGAATCAACGGGGCAAAGCCCATCATCTGGCATCCAACAGTTCTTTGAGGTTCTCTAATAGCTAAGATATGAGCCCTCATCGCAGAATTATGGAGTATACTGGCAAGTGAACGTAAACACCCGGCGCCACTATGGTCAATCAGCTATCGCAAGTAACCTTACACAACAACAAGTGAGTGATTTCACGAGGGGAGTATATCCACCGGCCAACCACTCCCTGATTGCTACGTCCTTTGTACAATGTATATTTCTGCTGCGGCCGAGTCTCATCGCTTTTGTTCAGCAAAGGGGCTAGTTCGATGCAAGTGATAGAAGCAGGGCCGCGGTTGGCGCCGGTTAGGTCAACGGCGGCGTGAGCGCTACGTAGCTAGCTGACACTTTCTACGCCAAGCTTCGACTATCACGAAAGACGCAATTCACAGGCTCGAAATATGTCTACGGTGGAGTTCACATTGCTAATCCCTCTGGATCTGGAATGCCGGCATGTCTTATCAATATGTGAGCCCGCGTCTGCTTCGCAAAGGCGCATACGACTGTATGTTATTACATGCCCCATGCAACACTTATTTCCGTTTGGAAGGCGGGAATAACAACTTCCCAAAGCCTATCGTGGATGTCCAGTGCGGGCCACGAGCCATGAACTGGGGGGCCAAAGAGACTGTCCCACCAATCATCATCAAAGTCTGACAGTGAATCGCAAGGCTGGCCCCAAACAGGCGGGGAAGTGAAGGATTCCATTATGCTGTGGCCAAAGGTGCGCTGGTGGCTTGAGTGGCGTGTAAATGTACACGGCTTCTTTGCATTCGATGCCTCAATCAGCAAAGCGTAGCCGCGTTAGAAAATAACTGTAACTCTGCTTCTACTGTCCCTTCATTGCAAGTAAGCTGGTGTGTAAGACTCCCCAGGCCACAAAATTTGCAGACCTACTTGTTACAATGGGCGATTCGGAAAGTATGGGCGTCAAGGTACCTCTGTCCAAGACTGAAACGGGCATTGCGAGCGATGCGGACCAAGCTCCACAGAAATCGAGCCTCAGCGGCTGGCGCCTGGGAGTAGTGCTGTTCACGTCAGTATTGACCTTTCAAAGACACTAACATCAAGCGTCCTGATCTGACGACCGATAGTTTATGCCTGGGCCTCCTCGTGTCGGTCATGGAAAGCAGCATTGTTGCTACTGCCTTGGTCACGATTGGTCTCGAGTTTAACGATTTCGTAACGGCTACATGGATCATCCTCGCCTATTTGTTGAGCTATATGGGTAAGTGCCTTACACGCTCAGCAAGCATCTTCTCACTCACTTTGAACAACAAGGCTTGGCGGGCGTTTTCGCTCGATTGAGCGATGTGTGAGTACTTCAAGTCCGATGCTTCTTGCAAGATACAGCAGACTCATTTGCTGGCAAAGGATTGGCAGAAAATGGGCAGTCCTAACTGCCTGGCTGGTCTTCACGGCATTCAGTAGGCTCATGGCTCCTACCAGCGGAGAACCGGCTCTAATCGCCTGCTACAGGTTTAGGATGTGGCCTAGCCAAGACTCTTCCACAATTGATTGCATTTCGGACACTCCAGGGGGTGGGTGGATCAGGACTGTATACACTAACGGCAAGTCCTTGTCTCTGTGAAGGCAAAGTCATCAACTGACCAATGCGAGCCAGTTCGTAATCGTTCCCGAAGTTTCACCGCCAGGTCTCTTCTCGTATGAATCTTGAAAGGTGTCTGCTTGTGATATTACTGACTCCTCACAGACTTATGAGTGGCTGCCTTGGGGCTGTATTTGCCATCGCCGGTATCCTGGGCCCAGTCCTTGGCGGAGTCATTACTCGCTATTCCAGCTGGAGATGGGTGTTTCTTTTGAATTGTCCCATTGGCCTTGCAGCAATTTTTCTGTTCCTTGTGTCCTGGCCCGGACATGTGAGAAGCACCGTTGTACACAAGGTGAAGCTGGCCCACATCGACTGGATCGGAGCTATATTGGTAGTCGCAGCAACTGTCCTGCTGATATTTGGCCTTCAGCAAGCTGGATCAACCGCGGTCAACTGGAACTCGGCGTCTACTATTGCAACCTTGACAGTTGCCGGCGTCAGTTGGTTACTTCTCGGCTGTTGGATCATATACATGGACAAGCTACATGCTAGCGGCAAGACACAGGCTGAGGCCATCTTTCCATTGTAAGTGGAGAAGGCTCCACGAATCGAACTGTTTTGTCTTCAAAACGGTATGACTTACAAGTGCTACAGGTCCGTCGTTGTGAGAGGAAAACTTCCGGTCATCATTATGACTAATACCCTCACGGGATTCTCATTTTTCCTAGTGCTGGTCTACCTTCCCGAACGTTTCCAGATTGTGAACTTGAACAGCTCTGTCCAGGCAGGCGTGCACCTTCTGCCCATGCTATGTGCTACTGCTGTGGGCAGTACAACTGGATCAGGCCTGTCCGTGAAGAAGAACAACTTGCGCTGGACTCTGATGTCTGGCTCGGCGTTGATCTTACTTGGATGCGGCCTTCTATCCACTGTTAAAAATAGCTTCAAGATCCCCAGCAGCGTGTACGGCTACCAGTTCCTTATAGGGCTCGGCATCGGTCTCACGTTCGCCACGGTAAGTCTGATTCAATAATATGTTATTTCATAAGCTAATCCAAACGAAGGCGTCCGTTATGTGCATAGTAGAGACTCGAGTTCGTGACATGGGTGAGTCTTCAATGGCATGCTACTCTAGAACATATCAGGATTTACTGACATGTATCAGCTGTTGGACAAGGGGTTGTCAACCAAGCTCGGATCTTTGGTGGATCTATCGGCTTAACCATTGCCACCATCATCTTCAACGGCAAAGCGAGGCGAGACTTGGTCGGAGTTCTCACAGATGATGAGCTGCAGCTGCTTCAGCGAGCTCCAACCTTTGCATATACATTGCCTGTGGAAAAGCAGCTCGCGGTGCGAAATGTGTTTGCTTACTCTTTCAACTCACAATTGAGAGTCTGCACGTATGTAGCCGCAGCATGCTTCTTCTTCTCGCTATTTTCCTACTCGAGGAATCCGCCTCAGGTTCTTGAGCGCAAAGAGCATATTGAAGCCATTCTAGATGGTCGCGCTACTGAAGAATAGGCCTGTTTGGAACTCTGATGCTTGCTAAGCCTGGACGAATTGTTCAAGCCAGCGCAAATTGCTTGCGGTCACTGGCGGAGTAGGTTGCCGGTGATTACGATCAAGGTGCTTTGCTTAGAAGTCCTACTTTTGGAGTGTAAACCGCTAGCAGTTACTTGGAGCAACATAATTCTGCGTCTACGAGGCCTCAGAGACTCCTTCAGATAGGTTGACTGTTTCAATGACGTTTTATGACAATTTCCCATTCACATAAACTTTGAGCACGTATCACGAGGAGATGTAGCTGTTGGTCTTCAATATCTGAAAAGGACCTTGCCATATTTTCCAAGATTTTCGGGGTAAGCGATCTATAATAAATGGACTTGGCCTACTTTTGGCCACCGCTCTGAATAGCTCCTCTGCGCCATACAGCCATGTAAGAGACATATCTGATAGTGCTCCAAGAAAAAGCCAATCGTCTACCAATCGGCGAAACAGTTATCAGTTCCTGAATTAACTCACATGTACCGATTAGAGAATGTCCAGCTCAATTGATGCAAATTGGAAGTATCCCTTTCTGCTAAATCTGGTCACACATGTTTTGCAAGGTGGCCTGCAAAGAGTCTGGCCGCTCTCACGTAAGGTCATCTGCGCCGGTAATCGATCGTGTCAGACTCTAAAAGCTAATCAGGCCCTGCAGCGGAGTTATTTAACTGCAGCAGGACCGACCGGTCTGGCCAGTCGTCCAGTTAACCAACTGCACCCACCACCAACTCATTAGTCAGTGCCCAACTCGCACCAACAGTTTAGTCAGACGGAGCTAAAGACGACTAAATTGATGACCAAGCGCGGGCCAAGGCCTGCTAATGCAACATCCAGCCCGCAAGCGGTGTAGACCATACTTTTTTTTTACAGTGAGGGTTTCGGTGCTGCCTTGGGAAGAAACCATGGAATTTGACGGTGGTGTCCTCTCTGCTAATTGAAGAAAACGCTGCCAGTCTCTATAAGAGAAGAGCAACTCAAAAGTCAATGACGGCGCCACAAACTCGATCCTTGGCCTCCTTTTTTAAGCTCGCGACATGCCTAGCACCAAACTGCAACAGGCTAGAAGAAGCGGGCTTGCCAAGGATGAAATGCTTGCAACAATAACTGAAAGGGTTTCACTGCATGATACTGGCGTAGACTGGACCCCCATTCGTCCTGCTTGTCCTCACATGAACTCATCGTTGCCGCTTCAGGAAAGTGGGTTGTTCATGGTTTTGCCTGGCCATGATCATCCCAAATGCTTGTCAGCTTACCTCCACCAACTGAATCGAGGTTTAATGCTCAGCGGTGGGCGCAGAGCCAAGGCATGGAAGCGTCGGACGATGCGTTGGCACACCTTGTTACACATTACCACAAATAGAAATACGACACCGAGGAGGGGTCTTTCACAGGATTATAAAAAGGGCTGGTCAAAGGCTCTTCAGTCTTGATTCTGCATCCCCAAAGCAATATCAGAATCTTATCTCTATACCAACAACCAACAAACCCACCAAACCTTCATCACCATGCAGTTCATCAAGCTCGCCGTCATTGCCTTTGCCACTGCCGTCATGGCCGCACCCAATGTCCTTGAGGAGCGCGTAAGTTACCTTGTCTTCGACTTTGCTCCTTGGCCCTGCCTTTTCCCACTTCTGAACTCCCACAATTCTTTGAAAAGATTTGCTGACGGAAGACGTCTAGGCCGGCTGCGGCTCAAAGTACAACTCGTGCAATGCTCCCCACCAGCCTCCATGCTGCGCCGGCCTGCGCTGCGCCAGCGGCACCTGCCTCTAAGTGGAGGGCCCTGTTTTTGATGGATTCACGGCAACAAGAGAAATGGGGGGAAATGGCAAGATGTCTGAAGTAACAGGCGACCTCCCTTTTTCCTTTTGAAAGAGGGACACTAAGGGTGCTCTGTCCATTCACTTTATCTTTTCTTCGGCAAGACCAAATGCATAGAAAGTGGAAAAGGAAACCATTCATTGTTTAACGTGCTGTGCCGATATTTCTCTGCATTCTGTGGATTTGTTTGCGAAACATTCATGATGTTCGACCTGTGGTCCTGGCCTGGTCAGTGTGATTTTGCAACTTTCTAGATATTCTCTCTCCAAATGCCATGTAAGCTATAGCTACCTTTGTCATAGGGGTCTCCAGCTGGATGTGTGAACACTGCTTACACGTTTACCATCATCATCATCATTGTCGAACTGCGGAGTCCAGTGGCAGTGTGAAATTTCTCTTGCCAGAGGACGCAGAGACCCAAAAAAAGAACGGGGCAAAGCAATCAGGGTTAAGGTAAGGTTTAACCTAGGCAGAAGCAACCCCAAGAATTTTTCAGCCGACACAAAAAGACTGGAGCCAAAATGCATAAGCGAAACTAATCAGCAGCCTGGCAAACCTCCCCTCCCGAAAACAATCCACCTAAATAGCCAAGACAGTAAGAGAAGAGTCAGCATGGGGCTGCAGATCATCTGAGTGTAAGCAAGGTTGGTATGGCAGGTTTGAACAGCACTTGGACAATTACGTAAGGCATGAGCGTCATGAGGCCCCACATTAAAAATAACAAGCAGAAGCAGATTTGCAGATCGGGGTCTTAGCCGCGAAAAAAAGGAGTTACACGTCATGTAGGTATCTTTCTCCAAGCAAGCAACTAGACTTCCTGAGCGCAACATCACTCATAGAGAGTCTCTGCAAAAAGACCCTTAGTAAGCCGGGTCGAAAGTAAAAGTCCAGAGTAAACCCAAAAAATGGAAAAGGCAAAAGCCTAGAATTGAGAAGAACAAGGTTTTTACCAGGTTACATTTACTCTGAATAAGCGAAGCAAAATAGGCAATGCGGACACCGAGCTCCGTATCACCGCCGCCGCCTCCTTTTAAACTTTTTGCTATAGGGATTGCCTCCTTCAAAGTAGCACGTTCATGCAGAAGCGAGTATTTTGACTAATCGGGCAAATGGTCGTCGCTACAGGACTTTGTCAAATGATATGAAAATTAAAGTTTCTCTTTTTCATCCGGGAAGAGGTATCTGCTGAGCGAATGCCTCCTCCCAGCGTCTCTAGTCTAGGAATACATGGGCTTTACTGTTTTGTAAAGCCCTTTTGGCCGTAAACATTTTTTGAAATAACAATTCCCCCAAACAGAAACAAAATGCCTTTTTTGTATAGATCAAAATGTCAAAAGCGCCTTGGAAATGGGACAGGCATACCCTTTGCTGGGGCTGGAAAACGTAAAAGAAAAAACTCCTTTTTGTTTCTCAGGTTCGTAAGGTTCGTTTTGATCTCATGTAGTCTTTTTGCTTGCGTGCCTTCATTGGCTTGTGCCATTTGGTTCGTTGATCGTCATCGTGAATAGAAAAGTGAATAAAAACATGATTCGTCAGTCTAGAAGTGTAGATTTGTCGCCAAAGATTCGTCATCATGTTCGCCACACACTGGGCGAGCTGGGGTCATAGCCTGCAAGGTTGAGGCTGCGACGCTTCTCGCTGGCGCCAACGCGGCCTGCCAGTCCTGCCAGGCCGCCACCACTCCCTCGTCGCTGACGGGCTGCTGGTCCTGCTGCCTGTGACGGCTCTGTTGAAGCAGCACCCAACATTGGGATGCCAGAAGTTGCGCCGGCAGCAGCACCCACGCCAGGAATAGGCTTGGCTGCCTTGTTGATGTCAAACGACAGATACGGAGCGGCAGCCGTGGCGGCAGTGAGAAAGGCAGCAGTTCGGCTCAGGCGAGCGCTCTCTTCGCTAGTGTCGCTGCCACGGGGTCGCAGTACCTGGTTGTCAAGCCCGTTTTTGGATGTTGGCCTGCGAGCTGCCGATGTGGGAGAGCTGGGGGTAGCTGAAGAGCGGCGCCGGTGTTGCGTGAAGAAGCGCTTCGTGGCTGAAGCAGAGCGAGAGTGACGTCGAGATGGAGTGGGTGTAGTAGATTCCGACGTCACCACTTCCTTGGGGGCCGGTGTGGTCGTTGCAGAAGGTGAAGGCGCAGTGTAGGAATTGCGCGATGCTGTCGGGATTGGCGGAAGTACTTTTACATCAGAGGTCTGTGCGAGTGTAGACGTTGACATGGCGGGACTTGTTCGATTGGTCAGTCGAGCCATGCGGTTTCGAAGCGCAGAAGCAAACTTGGGAGGTTCGTTTTCTGCAATGGAGCTGACAGGTACAGCAGTGGATGGGCGGGAGGGAATCTGGTCTGCAGCACCATCAAGTGACGGGCCAAGAGCTGGGCGATGCATTGATGGTCGAGAGGCGTTGTTTGCACCATTGGCAGTAGCAGCAGCAGCAGCAGCAGTAGTAGCAGTACGTGGTGCCGGAGCAAAGGAAGGCTGCTTTGGAGGAGTTCGATGAACTGGCACAGCTGGAGCAAGGCCAAGATGTGATGGCCTGCTGTTTTGAAATGTTGTGCCGGCTGCAGCAATGCCAGTAGTCGACGAAGGAGTTGGACTGAGACTGATGCTTCGATGCAGCTGCTTCTCAGATGCCAGCTCGCCTGCCAAGGTTGGGGGTAGAGTGTTGGTCACCCGAGTAGCTGTGGTCGGCGTATTGGTCATGTGGATAGAATTAGGTCGTGTGTGATGGGTACGACGTCGTGGTGTCGAGCTTTGCTCTTGCTGGACAGGACGATAGTTAGTAGAGGCCGGGACGTTGCTTCGGTGGCTCGGTGTGAAGCGAGAAGGCATGGTTGCAGCTTCACGCGCATATCCGTCATGCCGGAACAGCGAGGCGCCAAATTCCTGCGCGTCCATGTCGTCGTAGTCCAGCTCACGAGACTGGGAGCGTTGGTGAGTGAAGAATTGCGGCGCCTGGTCGTCGCTGCGCCGCCCAGCTCGGGCTTGGGATTCAAGGTATCGAGAAAACTGGGCATGAGTGTCAGCCACTCCCGCCCCTTCGACAAAACTCTTGTCCTGGATGATGGACGACGACGAGCGATGACTGAGCTTTCGAGTGGCCAATGTGTCGGGCGTAGGTGGGTACATGTTTCGATTGAATGGAATATCCAATCTCGGGTCTGGAGCTTGCGATTCGGTGGGAATGAAGCGTAGTGGTGGCTTTCGAGACAGACCCGGCGAGACAGGGCGAGGCGGCTGCTCAGCTTCACGCTGCAGGGCGCCACCCAGGGATTGAAACTGGTCGTGTGCGCCGAGAGAACTTCGACGTGCCGGCAAGACAGGCGAAATGGCTCGTTCGTGGACCCATTGATTGGTTCTGGCAAGCTTTCGCTCACGTGGAATCACAACCACTGGACTTTCAGCAGGTGAATCGGGAAGATCATCGAGAGTTGGGGCTGCGTTTTGTTTGGGTGTAGTGCGGCCATAGATGCTCTTAAAGTCACTCTCGCTCAGCTCACTCAAACCAGGAGATCGGGGCGGTTCATCTAGGTAGTCATCATCTCTGGTCTCAACACCCGAGACGAGAGATGTCGCGCTAGGAATTGGCCGAATCTGGCGTCCATGGTGAACAAACATGCTTCGCAGGGCGTTTGTGGCTGGCTTTTCTGACTCGATGAAAGAAGGCACCGTTGGTGGTTTGGATTCTTCAGCATCTGCAGATCGCCGCTCCGCTAGCTTCTGCTGGTTTGCTTCTGCTGCTGTTTCTTTGTCTGTAGGTACCGTCTTGACCGGAGAATCCTGGAGTTGAGCACTTGTGTTTGTCGAAGCAGAGGTCCCAATGGTCAAACTCGAAGGGCGCGTGTCACTTGAGAGCTGCTCCTCAAGGCGCCTGACCTTGTCCTCCAAGTCACAGATCATGACGACGGCCTCGTCGATTGCTCTGTCGCGTTTTTCTAGTTCCACGCAGAGATCCTGGTTGACTTCAACAAGTTCTGCCGCATCCTCTTCAAGCTGCTGCACATTTTGCAGTCTGCGCTCAAGCTCATCAATCTTCTCTTTGCGATAGTAGAGCTCCAGCTTCAAGTCAAAATTCTCTTTGCTCAATTTATCAACGTGTGCATCCATTTCTCGCGCCCCAACAGCTCGTGGCTGCGAAGAAGTTGTCGATTTGGTTGCCGTCGACCTGGAACCATTGTTCGAGGGTGGCGCCATTGGCGAACTCTGGCAAAGGTGGGTGTTGCGACGACGGTTTAGAGGATCCAACATTCCCTGTTTGTCAAACACGTTGTCGTCCCTTGCAGGCTGCACACTGGCAGCAGGACTCGCGTGACGTGGTATCCTGGCACTCTCAGCCTTCCGTTCGCGTATTCGATTCTGCAGGAATTCGCTCTGTGGAGCAGGCTGGTCGTCCATGTTTGCGGCAACGTGTCTGAGTGGCACGTGCGCCTGGGAAACCACTCAAACGAAAAGGCTGTTATGCCAACGCGGGGACGAATACACTTGTCAGATGTGTGTGTGTGTGTATATGTGTATGCGTCACTCGTTGAGAGAGAAGGAGAGGGAGACAAAGGAACGATCTCGCGTGCTGTGGCCAGCGGACCGAAGATCAAAGCCACTCAAAGGGCTTCGGGGCAGAGGTCAGCGCGCGCAGCGCCAACAGCGGACAGGAGAGACGACTGGGGGCTCATTTGAGGTCCAGGGGAGGAAAGGTGGCCTGGTGAGTGGCAGAAGAAGGCGACTTGGAGGAGGAGAAGAAAGAAGCAAGAGAGAAGGGTGCCTGCTGCGCACCACAGGAGGCTGACGAGAATTTTTGGGGGCGTAGCAGCAGCAAACAGTGGCCCAGGAGAGAGAGTAGACAAAGTTGTGGGTTGTTTTCGTGTTGCTAGAGACGCCAAGGCGCACTAAACGCTTTAGCCGGCTCCCCCAGCCAATCAGACGGGCAGCGGCAGCCAACTGACGTTTCCCCTGACTTGCCGCCCCCATCCTACTGGCTGAATATCTTTTGTTTTTTGGGCGACTCCACTCCCGATTTCTGGTCTCAGGCCGGCGCGCGCCCTGCCGGAGCCGACACATGGCCGGTGTGTTCCAGCAGAGTGGAATTGGTGAAGCTCCGCCAAATTCAGCCGCCGCAGCCGCGCTTGCCCATCCACAGTGCTGGGTCTTTCACTTCTTGCTGCAAAACGCCCGGATATCTTTGTCCGCTGCCTTTGAGCACCGTCAAAACCGTGTCTGGGCACAGCGCTCAGAGAGTCTTTTCAGGAAGAGTTTGAACTTGTGCTATGTTTTGCGCTGGAATGCAATCTGGGGAGGTGCTGTGCTTACTAAGTGCCAAGACTGGTGATTTCGCTCACTATGGATGTACATTAGAACATCCATAGTGTGAGCAGTAGTTAGACATTCTTCCGAATGCACCAGTTCCAGACGATACGCTATTCTCCAAACACTATGCTTTGTGCTAGATGGCAATATAGGTAAGGTCGCTACGGCGTGGGCAACATAGCATGCAATATGGGCGCTGACTACAACTTTTTAGGGCACTGTCTGAGTAGCTTCATCCTCATACTTCAGACTCAAAATTTCTGCTGTGCCCAGAGGGCTTCTCCAAGCAGCGTAAGACAACAACGTGCTCAGGCCTTTCCAAATCGGCGGTATTGTTACAGCGTTGTGGTGGTGGTGTATCGTCTGGTGCTGGTGCAATTATTGCTACTACTACAAGATTCTAACGTACATCCATAGTATGGTCCAAATCACCAGTCTTGGCACATGGTAAGCACAACATAACGCAATCAAGTCTCCAGGAGAAGCATCTTTTGTAATCTTTTTCTTTGGATCTGGTGTTTTCAATACTGACTACACCACTATTGTGGAATGATAATGTGGAATGAAGACAATAAAATGCAAAGCAAGAGTGACTATTCCTTTCCATCCTTTTTCCACCGCAGGATTCTCATTAACATTAGAGGGAAGGGGGGAAGTTTTTTTTTGGTGGCTTTTGTGGAAACTGGCATGTTCCTTTTCAACTTTTTTTTTTCCATTTTTCAAGAGACAATCCAATATGCATCTGGTGCCATTCCGCTGGGTATCAAGATCGCCTAAACATGGACTCTAGGAAGGCTATCCAACACATTCTAGGTGGCCTTCACCGCCATCCAGATCCACCAAGAAACAATCTTCTTTCTTCTTCTTCCACAAGATCTTGGAACAATCCACTGCTGGGCAGATCTGGTTCAGTCTGCGGAGAAGAGGGCTCAGCGTCAGCTGCCAATCCCAAGCTGATATCCTGCATCATCTTCAACTCCGCCTTGTCACCATCAGCACACACATTTGCAAAGGAAACAGGGCTAATGGGTGAGAAAGAAGCCGGAGAAACACTCGAAGAAAAAGCGGCGGCGTCGCCTGACGAGTGAGGTGGAGTAATACCCGTAGAACGAGCTGGGGTCAGAGTCAGGCTCGAGGAAGTAGGCCTGTGTGTCAGGTGCCGGCGCAGCGCACTCTGCCGAGCCGCCTTGGATTTGGCGCTGGCGTTCTTGACGACGTGCTGCATCTCCTCTTTCGAGTGAGTCCTCTGGTGCACGCTGAGCTGCGACGCGTCCACGAAGCTCTTGGGGCATTCAAGAACCGCGCAGCGCTTTCTGACACCAATGTTGTGCTTGGAAAGCTCATGAGTCTTGATCTGCTGGGCTTGGGAACTGCGATGGTTACAATGACTGCATTTGAAAGGCTTGTACCACTTCATGTGAACATCTACCAGGTGTCTCTGGGCATCTCCTTTCCTGACGGTTGTTTGGTGGCACAACGTGCACGTGTAATTGGGGGAGATGGTCCCAAGCAGTTGCTCGTATCGGTCGACGCCAATCTGCCGCTTTCCTCTGACAATGTCTTCCGACTTGCAGCCCAGTTTGGCGTCCTGAAATGCTCGAATAGTAGCCGGATCGAGATATCTGACCTTGACGTGCTTTTCCATAAATACCAGAGGGCTGAGGAACAAAGCGCCAGACTCCATAACGGAATAGCTCGGAGAGACAAGAGTCGACGTTGTAGCTCGGAATAATAAGAGTCGTCGAAACGGACGAAGAAATAAGAATACGAATCTAGTTGAATGAAAGTGGATCGAGCTGGCCCAGCAGATAGAGAGGGTTGGAGAAGACCTGTGGCTCAAGTCGGAAAGTGTATATGAGATGATCCTAAAGGATGCCGCTGCTTCCTGCCTGAACTGGTGCAAATCCCAAAAGAATGGCGGGTCGGTCGTCTGAGCGAATGGGAAGCGATGAAAAGAGAGCAGAACCTCCAGTCACTCGAGTCTTGACATGAGACTGCACAGAGAAGTAACCAATGTGCGAGAGATGACACAGAAGGACGAACAAGCCCTGCTGTTGAGTAGAGAGGAAAAGGCAGGTGCAGAGGTAGTAGTAAAAGGCATGGCCAAGATTTTCCCGCTCCCAGAGGCGCGCAACACCTTCATCACCGCCAGTCATAATTGAGCGCACAAGGGTCTGAATGCGGAAAGAAATTGTTCCTGGCTTGGCTCATGAAGCTCTCCGTGGAAGATGAAAAAGATACTGTAGCTATATATACGTTGTGAGTGCCGTGAAACTGCCCTTCCGTAGTGACAGCTGCCGTAGTGGCGGTCTGCTTTATCAAGACCAGAGAACAAGTTGAAATCACACGTCTGATAGACGTGACATGATGGAAATGGCGGCCCTTTTGACTTGTCTTTGCTTAAGAAGCATCTCTGGTATCCAAAATCTGAGCGTTGCATCATCTGAGCACTCGATACATCCCCACCAGGAGTCATGGTACTTGCTCCTTTTCTTTTTGCCTGTCCAAAGCCGCATGCAGGTAACATCTTTTTTTGGCAGAAATGAAACACCAGTGGAAAATTTGCCAGGTTGTGTCAAAAATGATGTGAGGCAACTGACTCTGGGAGAAGAAGCGAGTGCAACAATCATATTAACAACGTCGGTAAATGCCAGGCAACTCCGGTGAATGCCAGAGGATATGGTATTTATATATAGGATGGAACAAGCCAAAAAATCTCTTCGGTTGCTTCAGGCCAGCTGTTAATATTGAATTAGGAAGAAGACTGTCGAGCGTCAATTGCACAGGATATGGACTGGAGATGCTTGGCATTATCATGAGGCACAGCCACCGAGTCCTCAACCCTATCATTACCGAGAAAGTTTTCCCCAAATTAGCCTTGTTTTGCGTAGTTTGCACTGGATTTAATCAGACGTGGATAGAAGAATCCTCACCATTTGCAAATGGGGATGGGTCGGCACCGCCGTCGCCCTTTGCCACGCCCATCCCCTGAAGTGGCCGCCCCGGTACAGCAGCGCCATTCACTTGCCTTCAGCAAGAGCTTCGAGGATTCCAGATTCAAAGACGTCGACAGGTTCCCACATGGAGCGATTTCTCTTGTTCTGAGCCCAGACAACATCGCCTTTGATGTACACCTGCACACCACCCACTCCAGCCGCACTGGCTGTGATTCGAAACAGAGGCAAGCCAGTCTCTGGGTGTGCCTTGCGCAGTGGCATCATGAGCAAGTCTTGCTGCTCGCAGAGGTCCTCAAGTATGTCTTTGAAAGTGGTGGCTTCGTCTGCGCGGGCGTCTGCCTTTTTCTGGTCTTCCGCTGCTCGAGCCTTTGCCTCTTCCTCTGCCAGGATGGTGGCTGCCAGGTCCTGTTTCTGAGCTTGACGCTCGGCGTGGCTGGTGGTGGGTGCTGGCAATTCTGTCTTGACCCTGTCGGGACCCATGTCAAGGGCCTGGTTCATCAAGGCCAGACCCCTGTCCCATTCTGCTGCAATGACAGGGACCGAAGCTATATCTTCTGGAAAGACGTCCTTCTGCCACCACGAGAACCACTGGCCGACTTCTTCGTAGTTTGGATCTGAAGTCAACCAGAGGTGCAATATGGAGAGCCACTTGGGGAAGAAAGCATCCAACAGAACGCGGCCGAATTTTTCTGGTTTGAAGAGAGATTTCCACTTGAGGATATTTTCTATTGGGGTAATGTCCTGGTCTGAGGGGTCAACTTCGAACTTTTCGTGAATGTAGCGAGCCAGGCGAGGCAGGATCTTGAGGTCGAGGTCTCTCTTCATCTCTGACCGCAGACCGCGAACCTCGAGCCACCTGTCAAGGCCTGGAATGACACCCTTCTCAGGGTCCCACGTGTCAAATGCAGTCCTATATTTGCGCTTGACGTCAGCAAGCAAGCCTTCTGAGCTTCTTGCATCAAGATGGTACTCGTCCAAATGCGCAAGCCAGGGGAATAACCAAACGTGAGGTCTGGATGAGGTCTTGTCCTTGTAGGTTGCTGCGGGCTTCCAAGCTTTGAGTGCACCTGAGAGTTTCTGGACTACAGATTGATTGATGATGACGTTGAGGATCGAGTGAGGTAAGACTGGCTTCCACTCTTGCACCAGCTGAAGCATGGGTTCCGCATCGTATGGCGACCAATCATTGACAACAGCACTCCGAATCTTGGGAAGCCAGTTTTGGAGTATCATGCTTTCATACGGAGACGCGTGTTTTGATATGTGGCCATTGCCAAGACCGTCGTCGTCGTCATCATCATCTTCATCGCTTTCAGTATGCCGAGTTTTAACATTGAGCATCGGCTTGACCTTGTCGAGAATGGCGGGGAAAAAGGAAGATTTGTATGCATGCTGGTGATCAAAGGGTTCCCAGTGCGACATATGTTTTTTGAATGGGGGAAGCAGAGCAGCAACGGCAACCTCATCCAGGTCGTCTGGCCCTCCATGTTTTGTCCAAAGGGCATCAAGCTTGTCTGCAAGCAACTCAGTAGAGTTCTGTAAATTCGCGCTGTCGTCAACGTTTGCCGATTCTGGAGCGTCGAGGCTGACTGCCTCTACTGCAGTGCACAGTTCCTGGGTTCTGGCCAGGTCTTCTAGATGACGCTTTGCTTCACCTTTTGTCTGTTGTTGCTGTAACTGGACGTACTTGCGCCGTTGCTGCAGCTCATGCCACGCCTCTGCGAATGCCTCGAGCTCCTTCTGTGCAGACAGCGCAAGCTTGGATGAGTCAGTCTCTGAAGCTGCAACCAGGGGCTGTGCGCTGAGGAGGCCAGCAGTGGAAGTGAGCAGCTTGGGTTGCTGCCCAGTCATATCGACCAGCGACTTGAAGACATTTGGAACCTCGAGGCCTTCTTCTGCCTCTATCTCTGCCACTGTGCGGAACTTTTGTTTCGGGCGCGCTGCAGACGCGTAGCCAGGTGGCGCATAGCCAGACGTGTGGGACTTTTTAGAGGCTTCTTTCCTCCTCTTGCGCGCCTCACGCTCCTCGTCCGACGAGTCTTCGTATTTCTCGCCGCGTCGCTCAGCCTGCCGTCGCGCCTCTGCCTTTGCCTGTGGTGTCTTCTCCTTGACAGCGCCCACACCAACACCCTGTGGTCGCAGTTTGACCTCAATGGGCGCGGCTATACCGCTGGCATCCTTGCCCAGCCCTTCTCCCTTCTTGTACCCCATCTTGGCCATCATCTTCTCTGCAAACGACATTTTGGGACCCGGCGCGACCTTTTGCTTTTTGGACGAGCCAGCGTCGCCAAAGTCGGCTGGCCTCTTGGGCGAACGACTCTCCATATCGTCGAGTTGTCTGAGGGGTATAACGACGTGTTTATGGCTGTGGATGTTTGCGCCGACGGGTGTGGGCCAGAAAGCGAGCCATTCGTGGCCAGGGTAGGTGGACGCGAAAAAAAGCAGCTTAGAGGCAGCCGTTGCCTAAAGGCACTTTTAGATTCGTGGCCCTACCTTAGGCCGGGGCTAGTTCCTGGCTTGTGGCTGGTTGCAGAGAGCAAAAGTGTCCAAAAAGGCTCAAAACGAGAAATGGTGGGCACTCTCCAGACGGGGCATGCCGAAATTCTATCTTTGGCGACAAGGGTCGAAATGGCCATGTTTTCCCTCAGCTCTCTGCTTCCTCATCCACTCCTTTCTGGCGCTTCATTTCTGCATGCACCTGGCCGGCAGCTCGATATATGCCCCGAAATTAGCTGCTGCTGCTGCCAACCGGGATTTTGGGTGTGCGACATTGGCCGTACCTTGATTGTTATCCTCGAGTCACGATCCGCCAAACTTAAATTCAGCCAGGCCTCCCCCCCCCTCCAGGGCCGATAACACACACACGCACTCAGAGTCATGAGTTGAGAGCTGGAGCAGAAGGTTGCTGCTTGTCGCCATGACTGTGCCCGCCATGGACCACCCCGAACCTCGCACGGCAAGCGGTCTCAGGACCAGCCTCGATTCGAATGGCATATCTGCGGTGGACAGGCTGGAGACATCTGCAGCCAGGCTGAGTCTTTCAGAACAACAGCACCTGACAGGGTCAAGCCAGATACCGCAGTCTCCTCCAGCAACAGGCACTTCGCCCCCGTCCCCGACTCCAGCTCCACTCAGAATCAGGGCTGGCAACGATGCCACGAGGACAGAGCAGACTCCACAGAATGACGAACAATCTCGCGATAACCAGACCAGTTCGATCGTGTCACCTCGAGGCTCAGTGCGCTCAGCAAGGACCTTCTCCTGGACGCAGACATCGCCTCGGCCAAGTCGTGCCAACTCACGCAACTTGCACACCAGAGCTCTGCCCGAACCAGAGCAGGAGGGACGTCCACTTGAATCAATGCTCTCACGGACAAATACAAACTACTCGCGCAACAGCACGTCGAACAAGTCTCCATTTCCTGCCTTGGACGAGGGTGGGTCAGAACTGGCGCAGAACCAGCACACGTTGGATCTGCTCACTTCTCAGGTGGCGCCCACACGATCTGCCAGCACCGCATCCAAGGCCAGCACGTTGCAGGGCGCTCGCTCTCTCTTTCGCGACTTTGACGGCACACACTACACTACTCTGCCAGGAGACATTGCTGAAGAAGATGAAGACGAAGAAGACGACGAAGGCTTGGGAGTTGGCGAAGCGTCATCTTTACTGCCCGCAGACGAAGATGGTGTCAATGGCGATATACACACTGAGGTCGCTTCAGTCAACAACGACGAAGACGGCATGTCATTCATCAACTTTGGACGTGCTTCTTCATCCAGAGACGCACAACCCGATCTCAAGGATCACGAAGAGCAAGAAGAATATGAGGCGCCTGAAGAGTATGAAGATCAAGAAGAGTACGACCAGTTTGATGAGGGCGACCTGCCCGGCTGGGCTGTGCCTCCTCCAGACGATGGCATGGTCTTCTACCCAGCGCCAGTGCCAATGAATTTAAACCTACCAAAGAGGCTATCCCAACAGCCAGCTGCTGCTCTACAAGCTCAAAGACGATCTCAAGTGTTGGGTGCCATGGGTGCAGATGCACGTCGCTCAGCTGCCTGGCTGTCGGGCGAAGGGGCCACCACAGAGCCAAGGCAGCGTGCCTCTCACATGGACAAGCGCAAAACCATCAATCTTGCAAAACTTCCTCCTCAGCTACGAGCTAGTGTCTTCTTTGATCATGGCCCTGTGCAGCATGAATTTCAAGTGCAGCGCAACTCGGCCGTGCTAACGTTGGAACGCATGCTCGACCTATCCGCACAGACGCCTGTTGGAGTCCCCACTTCAATGGCAGAGCAGTCACAGAAACCGCGCAAGTCTCAATCTGCATATTTCGGCAATGGCGACCAAGGAAGTCCTGGTCTGCATCAACGACCGAGCAACCTCAATCTGGCGCAAGAAGGAGATGAAGGCCAAAGCCACGTCGCTGATCTTGATGTTCACCAGGGCGACGGAGGTGAACGTGATGTTGGCCATGACTATGTCCACATTGCAGGAGAGGCACAGACGGAGGCTGGGCTTGGGCGTGGAGAAGAAGCCGACCACTACGACCAGGGACAGGTCGACGACGCCGAGGCCGCGGTTCCAAACACACTCCTGGCTGAGCTGCAGCTACGAAAGGCTCAGCTCAAATCTCGCAACAGGACTGCCGCAACGGCGTTTCCAGACGGCATGCACTCGACTCTGCTCGAGCTTGATGCCGTGGCACAGGTGGAGAAGAGCCGACGCAGAGGAAAACCTACCCAGCTGGCCTGGGAGGACACGGAGGAGAAGCCCATCGCCAAGGCTGGTCAGGATGACGATGATGTGCCACTCGGACTGCTCTATGGTAACAAGAATGGTCTGGTCAACCAGGCTGGAGAGCGGCCGGTTGGCCTCATGGAGAAGCGAGAGCAAGACGAAAACGAGCCGCTCAGCCGCCGCAGAAACCGACTGCTTGGCATCCAGACTCGTCCTGAACAGCACAATCGCCACCAGTCTCGTGGTTCTGTGCCTGTCGTGGGCGTGACTCCTCAAGACATTGTCGAACCCGAAGTGGAAGAAACACTGGCGCAGCGGACCAGAAGGTTGCGGAGCAGCAAGGTGCTGGATGCTGCAATCGGCATCGAGTCTGGCAAGCACGTGCGCGCCGTCAGTGACGACTTTGCCTCTGAGATGATGAGCCAACTTGGGGTCGAGGCTAGTCCTAACGCCAGCAACAGCGCCACGACTCCAGAGCCGGAAGAAACCTTGGGTCAACGGCGTCGCAGGCTGCAGGGCGAGCGACAGGCGGTCGGAGAGCATCCAGAATTACGCTCATCGCAATCTCTGGCCAACATCCTTGCCAGCGCCCCTGCTGGTGTGGTGCGCGTAGATCCAGCCCGCGCCAAACGAGTGGGCAGCACCGGCCTGCTTGGTGCCAGCGACGTGGAGCTTGCCGCCAGACGACAGTACATTACCGAGCGCAATCTCAAGTCTTCAGTGTTTCTAGGCCATGACGGTCCCCTGGTTGACGTGTCGTCACATGCCCGCCAGCCAGCCTTGGTGGGTCGGATGAACCAGGAGAGGAATCGCATGTCATCCTACAACGACGGCGCTGGAGGAATGGGCATGAGGATCAACTCTGGCAGCTCTGGTCCTGACCACTCACTTGGACGAAAGAGCAGTGCCATGAGTCTTGGTCTTGTCAGTGGCAGCGGAGGCCGACAGACGCCAATGATGTCGCCACAGCTGCAGCAACAACAGCACTGGTCAACGCAGGGCTACAACCCGCACGCCAGCATGTTACAGTCGACCACCAACCTGCAGGCGGGCCACTTCTACTCACCCAGCGCGCAGGCTCAGTACTGGCAGCAGCAGATGTATCCGACCATGACTCCAGCGCTGCACATCAACACCAACATAGGCACTCACAACTACAGACCTGCTGAGGCGAGCTTGTCCCCAGAGCAGCGCACCAACATTGACCGCTGGCGGCAAGGTGTCATGCCCTGATTTCTGTTTCTTAATGTCAGCTGGTTTCCATGTCATGTGCAGGGTTTCTGCCTGCACTAGAGAGCATATTGCATCTGTATCATTCTACATTTGTTTCTGTCTAAAGGAACCAGACAAAGTTCATCTACTGCATGGAAAGAGAAGAATCATCATCATATCATGTGTTTCAATGGGAGGGTCCATGCATATATAGAGAACAGCATATCATAACTGAGCATCATATTTAACTCTTTCTCCCTTTTCTCCCTCTAGCATTCCCACATCTTAAAGTTACAATCGTCGTCTTCGTCTTGCAAGAAACCAAAATTCAGCCAAAGTGCAGCGAAATGGGCAGCTCGTGGTACATCTGATAGTCAAACTCGTTGCTCCACTCGAGCACAAACACCTTTGTCAGTGCCACCGCCGCTTCGAGGCTCAAATTTTTCTCATCTGGTCGCAAATTATCGATCTGGCGCCAGAACGATACGTCGTCAAGTTGATCGATGCGCCAGTCGCTCGTCAGCACACGCATCACGTCCGTCACCACGCGGACCAGGTCACCTGAATTGCCCTGACCCGCCAGAACAGCCGACGCCGCCATGTCGCCCATGCTGTGGCGCACAAACTGCGAGTCCCAGCCTCTGGCTTCTAGCAGATAAGGCCGCTCGTTGACTGCATCTTTGAGCATGTCTGCCAGTTGTTGGCGGTACCTGTCCATTGTGGGCTTGGCGTAGGCCAGCAAGATATCGCGCAGGCCGCGATGGATGCTCCAGGACAGATGATTCCACGGCAACGAGTCCAGGGCGTGGGCAATGACCTTTTGTTCCTCTGGAGGCACGATGAATTGCACTGAGCCATCTTTGTTCTTGCTTGGCACAGTGAGCACTTGACTTCCCATCTTCTGTAGAGTTTCCTTGGAGTCGGCGGGTCGCGCAAACACATAGTCGACTTCATATACCTTTCCGCCGAGCATGTTGTACAGGTGGCGAGATCCATGAGCTCCGGGAAATCCTTTTACAACATGCTCCAACACATAAGTGCCCGCTTCCTTCCGACCGCAGAAGGCCACCTGGAACTTCGAAGAGCTGGAACCAACAACCACTCCCGCAACCATTTGGGCACAGCGGTCAGCGCGCTGCATAAATGAAGCTGGGTATACGTCGGTGGCGGCAGAATGAGAATCATGAGGCGCGAACCGGACCAATGCCTCTTGTCCAATGGGCCAGTTGATATACCACTGGCCGTTGTACGAAGCATAGCCTGCCCGAAGGCCAGAAGCGTCACTGTAGGAGAAGACTGCTCTGGCATTGGTCATGACCATGATGGTGATGAGTGTCGTTCGTGAGATGGTCACACAGGCATGCTGCTGATATTGTACCAGCGGTGTCTGCTCCAGAGACCTCCATTCAGTGCGAGATCTGGGATCCTCGACCAATTCATTTGGGGTTTGCAGGTCGTTTGTGCGTACAATTGCCATGCCCTTTTCTGCTGCGTCTGACTGTGGCTGTGTTGGACGTATTGGCGGGACTTCACTTGCATGGAAAATGGCCATGATGACCGCCCAGCCTGCCTTTCCTGGTGGCCTGCATAATGGCAGTCTTGAAAGATGGAGCACGTGTTGCCCGCAGAATCCTTGAGTCAGGCCAGCTTTGATCTCCGGGCCCGTCAGACCTGGCTTCCGGATATACCACCACCTTGGTCCTACTTGGTGAGAATACCACAGCCCTAAATACTCTGCAGACCGGTTGGCATGAAAAGGGTCCAGCCTGTCGTTGATGGCGCCGATCTGGGTGATCAGGCCGCCCAACCCTATAGCGGTCGCGGCAAACGACAGCCATGTGGCTACGTCCGAGGCCGCCGCCATGCGGTTAGGTCTAGGGAACGACACCTCCATTAGCCTCTGATGAGTGGGTCTTGTGCTGCGAGATGAAGGACAAGTCCAAAACGGAGCATTGACTTACCTTCTCGAAAAGAAAACAAGTAAGAGCTGACTAGCGCTGATCAGCCCGGCGGAGTAAGACTACTGAACCACCACTAATCCTCTTTATCCCACAAGGGTCGACCCAGGTGCTCTTTTTTTGATATGGTTGAAGCCCATGTAACGCAAGAATGCATCTCAAAGAAAACAAAACAAGAAGAAACGAGACGTGACGAAAGAATCAGGCAAACACGCAGCCCCCCAATTTGCCTGACTCTCGTTCTGGCCCCCTTATCCTTGGGCCTGGACCTGTTCCCCAAACACAACAAAAAGGCTTGCAGTTGGATCCAGTTGGCACGTACTACATAATTTATGGCTATTTTGGAGCTGAAGTGTGCTACAATCTGACATCCTGGAACTGCCTCGCCCAAGCTATAACATTGGCATTAATTTGAGACTGAAAAGGAACAGCAGCCACTAGGTAGACTGGCGCCAGATCTTATTCACTTTATATTGCAAGCAAAGTAAAATCAAGAGTGGTGTGGTGCAATAGATAAATTGTAATGTAGTGCCAGGGTATATATCAAACTGATTATGTGCTCATGTCCCGTAAAGGCCATATAATCCAGTCATTCGACAAGAACTACACTTGCATCCATCCAGTTCTTTGATGCCTTCTTGAGATCCAAACATCATGATCCCAGTCAGTCCCCATATGGCAATATATGAATAAGAGTGTTTTCTTGGCTCCGTGTGGAGAAGTGGAGAAGAGATACAGCGAAAAAGGAGCATGAAGCCGAACTTGCTTCAATGATAGAGGACCATATAGATGTGCCACGATCCTGGTCTCAGACTTCAAGACCCTCAAAACATCATTCTTATTGGAGTGTTTGATAACTTACTAGGTGAATAGGCCAATGAGCAGGACTTACAGCCTGACTCTAGATGTCTTTAATCATCAGGGGCATGCAGTGTAGATCGAGGCCGCATATGATGACAACAAGAGCTACAGATCTTTTTATTCCTGGCAAGCACGAATAAAGCATTCAATCATTTCTATAATACAGAGTTGAAATATATGCTCCAATTAGAAGAGAAGACTGGTGATTGGCCCGGGCATCTTGATTCCACAGTCGTCCAAAATCAACTGCATACCAGAAACTTTGTCCAATGCTTTCATCACTCCTCCCATCCCAGCACCAGAACAATGTCAATACGACACTCGGGTGCCAGGCTCGTTCGCTCATTTGAGTCTGGCACAGTCTGCGCGCCATGTGCCCAGAGGTTGCTGCGCAGGACGCCATGGCGCACTCTTCGCTGCGCGTCCACCAGCTCGACGGCGCAGCTCAAGCCAACATGGTCGCAGAGCACCCTCTTGTACCAAAAGTATTTCCAGTCGAACCACTTTTGGGCTGGTTCAGGTACTCGAAACGCGGCCAACGAACAGGGCATCCATTCGAGTCCATCAAACGACATCAAGCAAACTCTCCCTGAAAACAACCAGACACTCCAATCCTCAGACACGTCAGCTGCCGGCCCAGGGCTGGCGGATGCAACACTTCCACGTCGCAGACGGAAATTGAGAAGAGAACATGGCCCAGACACACCAGAGGCAATACCGGCAGATGCATCCTCACAGCTCTCCCGCATGTCTTCAGACGCTCCTCGAAACTCGCTGAAACAGCGCTTCTTCACATACCTTGCCCTGTCCAAACCACGCCTCACCTTTCTCGTCGTCCTCACAACCACCTCAGCCTACACTCTCTTTCCTGTCGCCGTCTCACCAATGTCGGCATCTTTGACGCTCTCTCCCATGACCTTATTCAACCTCACAGCGGGCACTGCGCTGGCCAGTGGGTGTGCAAACGCACTGAACATGATGATGGAACCCGAGCACGACGCCAAGATGACTCGTACACGCAATCGACCGCTTGTGCGTGGTCTCATCAGCAAGCGGGGAGCTCTCCTCTTTGCTCTGCTGACTGGAGCTGGCGGGGTGGCTCTCCTCAACTTTGGCGTGAACCCAACAGTTGCATTTCTGGGCGCACTCAATATTGCGGTTTATGCCGGATGCTATACTCCGTTGAAGCGTATATCGGTCATCAACACGTGGGTTGGTGCCATTGTCGGTGGAATCCCGCCCCTGATGGGCTGGGCCGCAGCTGCTGGCCAGGCCACTCAATATCAGGATGCCGGTTGGCGAGACCTGCTCTTTGATCCTCAGACCAGTGCTGGCGGCTGGCTCCTTGCTGCATTGCTGTTCGCCTGGCAGTTCCCGCATTTCAACGCTCTGAGCTACACCATCCGCCACGAGTATGCCGCCGCTGGGTATCGCATGCTGGCGTCCATCAACCCACGCAAGAACGCCGCCATCGCCCTGCGCTATTCGGTGCTAATGCTGCCAGTCTGTGTGGCACTGAGCACAACGGGCGTCACCAACTGGGCCTATGCTCCCATCAGCGTTGCAGTCAACACCTGGGTTGTGCGCGAGGCCTGGCGTTTCTACAGGCACCAAGGAGCCAAGGGCACTTCCCGGGCTCTGTTCTGGGCTAGCGTCTGGCAGCTGCCTCTACTGCTGATATTGGCTATGGTCCTGAAAAGCGGCATGTGGGAGCGACTGCTCTGGGGTGGGCTGGACGGAGAGGCGTGGGAGGACGCCATGCGCGAGCCCAGCCACGACACAGACCAGCAACACGACAACGAACATGATGAGACTTTCAAACAAAAGAATTAGATGGCGATAGAGAGCCCTTGTACAATATACCAATTAGAAAACAACTCTCTGTACACGTAGTCTGCAGAAACAATCCAATCAGTCAAAGATGATATTGAGTTTGACGCGTCCTGTTATTGGCATCTTGATACCTTGATACAATTCATAGCATACTACAGCCATATCAGACACTGAACAAGAGAAAGAAACAATCCTGCCCAATAACGCCGGCTTGCCCTCCTTTCCTTGACTTCCCTCTCATGTTCACCTTTGTCATCTTCCAAGTAATTGGCATACTCTCATCGCTTGCGTTCAAAGAAGCCGCTGCTACCCATGACGGCAATGCTGTTGTCCATAACCCACTCGCCCACACCCAGATAGCGATCGATCCAGCGCTTGACCTCGGGCGAGTCGGACACGCTTTCGCTACGCACGCTGGGGCTTGACCCGTTAGTCAGTTTTTTGATTCTCTCTTTCTTCTCTGTTTCTTCTTCCTCTTCCCTTTTCTCTCCGTCTCTCTTCTTCAACATTTCCCTAAAGACAGCAAGGACAACAAAGGAAAAACATACGTGAGGCCGGTGGAGCGCTTGACGCCAGCCAGGAAGGCGGATATCAGGACGGCGTCAAAGGCGTAGTGTGTCAGTCGTCCGAGCTAATTGCTTTCTGTCAGTCTCCTTTCCTTCTTCCAAAATGATTGATCGTGTAATATATCTCGAAAAGAACAAAGACGAGGCAGCAAGTGGGGGCCTGGATGAAAGGACAGGAAGACGTACAACCATGATTGCGGCGACTTGTAGATGACCTTCTTTGTAAAATATCGACAAACTCAACCAAAACAGACCAACCAGCGGGATCAAGTCTAATGGGCGGAAATGAGTCAAGAGGTCGAGTATGGCAAAGAAGAGGTAGTAAACAACCCACCCGGCGCATCACGAGCCAAGCGCCGAGGTGCGGCTGAAGCTCGCAGTGTGCCGCACCCGCAACCCTGAACATCAAGCAACTTTTTGGTCCATTAATTCTTTTTCCCATTCTCTACCCTTATCCTCGATGCAGATCCCTGTACTCTGATGAGATAGACATCGACCAAATTCTCCAAAGAGCAAATGGGTCCATTCCAACGATAGTAACGCCATCCGCAATGGCTGGCTATTCCTCCAGCTCCCTCTCGCGCGTCCGGCATGGCCTGTCACAGCCGTGGATCTGCAGACAGTGCCTCCTGCATCAGGCCAACAGGCAGCAGCGTCGGTGGATATCTCGCTCGTACCTCGAAAGGGTCAAAGAAGGAGAAGAAGAATGGGCAGAGCTGGCAAAGGAGATCCGTGCCGGCAAGCGCAAGAGCATACTCAGCATACTGTACGAGCGCGGACTTGTACACGATGTGGCTGGCGATTCCAAGGCTTTTGAGCGCGCCCTGACTCGCAAAAGAGTGGGCATATACTGCGGCATTGATCCCACAGCCCCAAGTCTCCACGTCGGACACATGCTGCCCATGATGGCTCTATTCTGGATGCATCTGCACGGCTATCGAACCATCTCGCTCATTGGCGGCGCCACCAGCAAGATTGGAGATCCCACAGGTAGGACAACTGATCGGCCAGAGATGACATCCACAGAACGAAAGGCAAACCTGGCAAGCATGCACTATCAGCTCAAGAAGCTGTGGGTCAACCTTGAGGCTATTGGTCGAAAGCACGGATATCAAAAGGACAAGCATTGGCGCAGAGCCTTGGTCAACAACTCAGTCTGGTGGAATACCGTGCCCTTTGTGGACGTGCTGAAATATCTCGGCAAAGGGCTACGCATTGGCACCATGCTGGGCAAGGACATTGTCAAGACAAAGATGGAGAGCGGCGTAGGCATGTCTTTTGCCGAGTTTTCTTACCCTTTACTGCAAGCCTGGGACTGGTGGCACATGTATCAGAGCCAGCAGGTGCAAGTCCAGATTGGAGGCTCCGACCAGTACGGAAACATTGTTGCTGGCGTCGATGCTGTCAAGTACATGATCAAGTCACATCCCGACCCAGACATTCGACAGGAGAAACTCAAGGATGACGATTCGCCCTATGGCTTTACGGTGCCGTTGCTCACCACATCTTCAGGAGCAAAATTTGGCAAGAGCGCAGGAAATGCCGTCTGGCTCGACTCTCAGATGACAAGCATTTTTGATCTCTACGGCTTCTTTGTCGGCACAGCAGATGAAGATGTGCGCCGATATCTAAAAATGTTCACCTTTCTTCCCATCAGCGAGATCAGCAGCATCTACGACAAGCACATGGTCGACCCCAGCAAGCGCACTGCCCAGCATGCTCTCGCTTACGAATTTGTAGAGCTTGTTCACGGCGCTCAAGCAGCCAAACACGCGCAGGAGCAGCACCGTGCCCTGTTCGCCAACAGAACAACTCCAAGTCTCTCATCTCTCATGGCGAGTCAAGAACAGACGCCTGCAGAATCTTCAGCCAGTGCGGGCCCAGGCCTCAGATACACTGAAGCCACGTCGGATGCCGGCTCAAAAGCTCCTCAGAACCCAAACCATGAGCATCAACACTGGAGGATCAAGGAAGCTGCCGACTTTGTCAATGCCAACGTCAATAAGTACGCCCCTCAGACAAACGCCACAAATCAGAAGCCTCTTCACACCGTCCTGCCCAAGTCTCTGGTTTTTGAACAGTCCATTGCCAAGGTGCTCTGGTCTGCAGGACTGGTCAGCTCGAGGAGCGAGGGCCACCGTCTGGCTGTCAACTCTGGCGCATACATTGGTCGCAATCCTGGCGATAACGAGGCTATGCGTGACGCTGTAGAATTTTTTCCCGCCAAGCTTCGAGACCCTCACCAAACTTGGGACTCTGTCATACGGGACAATCCGGAGTCTGGCACTATGGATAAGCCTGGCGAAGAAGGACTTTTGGTACTGCGAACCGGCAAATGGAAGGTTCGCCTGTGTCGAATTGTCAGCGACGACAAATTCAAGGAACTCCTAGGCAATGGCGAAGTCAATGAGCCTCCGGGATACGCCGAGCTCATCTCTGAGAACATGGCTGAGCGAGCAGGAAGTCGCAATGCGCTTCAAAGGCTGCAGAAGACGGAATTCGAGAACCGCCAAGCTGCCAGAGCACTGGATCCTGATGGCGCTCTAGCCGAAGAGGACGATATAGGAGATTGGGAGAATGGTGCCTGGGACGAGGTTGTCGAGCACAAGATTGACAGAAAGTCAAGAGAGCAAGCACGGCATGATCAGCACCGTGCTGGCTTCCAGGTGCTCAAAGAACGAAGTGCGTCACCTCGTCCCTCTCCCGCCCGACAGAAAGACTCACGCACAAATAGGCAAGTCTCAAGTGGCGCCCAACGAAGTCGATCCAGGTCGTCCAGTCTAGTTCAAAGGTCAGCTCAACAAGCAAAAAGCCGTCAGGACCAATATGCTGCTTGGGAAGAACAGAACTCGCCTTATGCTGGTGTAGGTGAGAACTTGCGCCAGATGAGTCGCCGAGCTGTTCAAGACATGCACAAGGACGCTGAACGAGCCAGGAAGCGAGCTGAAAAGGAGGCAAAGATCAAACTCAACAGAGACAAGATCATGGCCCGCAGGCAAAGAAAAACAAACCGTTCAGCCAAAGTCTCTCAGGCTGCTGCTGAAGCTGTCGCTACTTCTTCTGATGAGGCTGAACAGTAGGATACCCCTCTCTATACCATTGTACAAGTAGAAAAAGCATGTAATATATTCTCTAAATTCTCTCAACAAGTGTAACATTACCTCCAGCATTATTCTTGGCCTTTCTTTCTAACGTGAATTCTTTTCTCCTTTGCATTGGACTCTAGGACTTGCACATCACTATAAAATCCAGCTGCCATCTATGGGATGATCATTTCCTAATGCCCCCTTGTCCCATCTTCTCCTACCGTCCCTCACCACAATCAGGTCACACCCCATGGATAGATCAAAGCCCAGGCAGCAAAACTTCTTTGAACGCCTGCAGACCGAAATCGCCCATTTTCGAGAATAGTGTCGAAAAGAATCGGAAGACAGAACGAAATGGTTGAACAGGTACACTTTGTGCATCCTTGGGTCTGATGAAGGACTTGAAAATTAATGAAAAGTGGGAACGCAGGCTCGCAAGAGACATCTTAGCGACAATCTTGAAAAACAGCGATGTCAATCTGACCTACCTTTATTTGCTAGTCCAGAGTGTTAACGCCTGGCGAAAAGTTACTGGTGAGATGCGTGAGGCTATGATTGAATCCGCTTTGGAATTTTGCCGGAGAGAAAAGAGCAACTGCCCGCAAATGTTGAAGGATAAAGCAAGCAAATTCCTGTCTGTTTAAAAAAAGCTCGTGTTGGGAAGAATTGGAACAATTAAAGCCGATTCAAGACATGCTTCATCAACGATCAATTTAGCAAAAAGAGGCAGCTCAAACACCATAATGAGCGACTCCGGACCTTTCAAAATAGCGAAGAAGCACGGCTTGTCCCAGCAGGCTTTTATTCAACAGTGCAGCATAGGGGAAAAGCTTTTGGATTGCCTTGATACCAGTGCTCATGGATAGGCAATCGGTCGTCTATTTCACTCTTGGAAAACCCAAATCCATCAGTTGCTGGCATCTGAATATGTACTCTGC
Source organism: Erythroxylum mucronatum (assembly GCA_027563825.1). NCBI lineage: Eukaryota > Viridiplantae > Streptophyta > Magnoliopsida > Malpighiales > Erythroxylaceae > Erythroxylum > Erythroxylum mucronatum. The sequence continues at coordinate 343,192 of JAOSBP010096466.1, read as the reverse complement.
TCAAGATGCAGCTCCACACTTCACGACACTACTTGGGAAAATTGTTTCGAGTCTAATATTGCCTTTAAACGCCTGTTCTCTAAAATTGTTGATGACATATCGCTTAATTATGAGCAGAACAAACCCCTGGGTTCACTAAATAAGCAAACTTCACGTCCAGTCCATTCTGCGCCATCGCATGACAGCATGGAAGGGTATAGCAGCCTCAGTCCTCAATTGAATCCATCAGATAAGAATGCCATTCGTGCCGGGGACGTTGCATTCATACCCGATTGGGATGACGCGAAAAAACTGAATGATCTGGGCATACATAACTAAGCAAACAAAGGAGGCGCAGATGTCATTGTAAAGCAAAGCCACCATTCAATATTTGCCTGCGTTCGGTTTCCATAGTATTGCAAAAAGGTGTATGCTTCGCAACGCGATTCTTTATTTCATTCCATCTCAACCAAGCATTAATTAGGCGTTGCTGAAAAGAGTCGTCACATCGTACGCATATCCTGATCCTGATTGGATCGGAAGCATTTATGGTTCGATTGATGGTTGGCCGTTGTCTGCACTACGTCTTGCTAGATAAAAGAAAGGAGCTATACGCCACCGATCCTTCGCTTTAGAAAGGAACTGATATTGCTCGTCTTTTTCGAACCTAAAAGCAACTTGTCGGAAAAGACCGATATCTTTGAGTGAGACAAGTCCGAAAGCGGTCAAGAAGCCCCGATCAAGACGAATAAAAGACCTGGAATTGAGCAGGATCCTATTCGATTAGTTGCGCATATTTTAAGCGAGTGACTTGATCATACCAGCCACCTTGAGGAAACTCAATAGTCCTCGTTTTCTCGCCCCGGAATATGTCCGCGTTATATTTTAACCAGTGAGCCTTCTTCGGGGGCTGTTCGATTCTCCAAGACTTGTAATGTGCCTCTGGATATAAGGTCATCTTTGTACCATGTTCAACCATGAGGATTGTGATGTAGTTTGACTCTTTCTGCTTGTCGGAGAGAGGAATTGCAAAAACATTGTTCTCGTCTTCTCCAAGGAAAATGAGACGATGCCAGCAAGCACTTTTTCCAATAATCTCTTGTATAATCGCTCGAATCTGCAAACTATAAGCACGTATTAAGGATACAGGGTTGCAGAGTAGCTGACACCAAAGTCTTTCTCGATGAAATTTTCGAAGATACGAGCACACAAAAGCACGAAATCACCCGCTTTTTCGAAAAATGTCTCCCGTACAGCATGACCTATCGATTCTTCACCCGCTCGTAGATCGACATGAAAAACAAACCCAAAGGCCTTGAACCTTTCCAAATTCTCTCTGATAAACTGATTGTAAAAGTAGAGTGCATCTTGAGGCTCTCCTTCAAGATCCATCGTGCTTGAAAGGTTGGAACCTCTTAAAGTTGAGCGTGCCTGACCAGGTTCTGATGATCTGGCGCTGCTGTACCAAGCGCGACTGTAGCATGGCCTGAATTATAAGGTATTCATCAGGTGGACCAGCGGCCCTATATAGCAACGTAGTATCGTCATTCTCGTAGAATTCTGAATCAATTCTGAATGAATTCTGAATGAATCAGTGCGATCACAACACTTAACACCGTTCATTGGTGACTACCACTCTATTGATGCTTAAATTCCAAGGTAACAAAGCCTTTACTTTAATTCGAAGCATAGATAGGCACTTTCGCAATAACTTCATCAACACTATAATATCTCAACCTTACCATGAATGAATACCATCAAGACTTTGTTCCAGCTAAGGGCAAGAGCTCATGTACTAAGTGCAATGGGACTGGAGTAGTTGGGGGTGCCGAATGTCCAAGTTGTCACAATGAAGATTGAAGAGGTGCCTACACCAACAATCTAATCGTAGAATGCCTCATCACTAACATGCATTCGTGCTAGATGCCTGCTATCAAAAGCAGCGAAACCTTATGATGAAGACCACACGTCTACACAAGAGTAATGCAAGATTCAAATACTGCATACTCATTATCCTTTCGTCTTGGAAATCGAGGTCAACTTACCTTGATGATGTAAATGTCTTTTAATTCCATCGCTTCACATAACACGCTTCCTCACTGTCAATTTGCCTGAACGTAACAAATTCATTATAGATTACATGATACGTCTCGCCTCAATACCATTGTGCGAATGAGCCTCGGGCTTGTACTACCTCTTCTCCTTCTTCTTCTTCTTCTTCTTCTTCTTCTTCTTCTTCTTCTTCTTCTTCTTCTTCTTCGTCTTGTGTGATGATAATACTATTAGAATGAAGACCTCTCCAAGGTCATGAAAATTACGTCCATTCGTACCATGATCTCACGATAGATTGTGATAGGCTGTTCATGGCTGATCAGCAGGTCTTTCTGGGCCACACTTGGGCGAACTGACTTCAAAGGAGCCCTATCTGGGATTCATGAGATTTAGGAGGATCCTGAACTATCGTCGGCTGGTTTAGAGGCTGCGCCCTGAAGCGCAAAAATTCTTTAATGAGATGGCCCCCAATACGTTACCTAATCTTCGAGGGAAGCAAGCCGAAGAACTGAGCAGCGAATTAACGTAGCAGAAGATTAAATACATCCAGTCGCCCTAGAGACTAGAGTGGTGATATCGTGAAGGGTTCATCTCAAAACTTAGTGCCCTGTCCAGTACCGACTTCTCAAACTCCAGGTGTAGCACCAGCAACACCCAGCACAAGTCATCACGGCATAGTCGTCGAACTCATGAACTTTTAACCGGACATTGGAAGATCGAGCCAAATGAAAATTCTCCTAGACTCCCAGATTCAACATTGAAAAGCAATGTTAAGTTGGCGTACTTCTGGGCATGAAGATCAGGTCATGCAGTGATTGAAAAAATGTGAAGAGCCTAGCAATCCACATTTTCACTCACTCGAAGGCCGGGACAGTGTGATTAATCCGTACAGTATTCATCACCAAAGCAACATGATGAACTTTCTGAACAATAACAACTGAACCTTTCAATTCAACCCACATCATGCAGACAACATCATTGTTTGACGCAAGAGTTAACTTCATCCTTCCAGTGTTCGTGAATTCCAAACTTGTCCACTTCGCACCTTTTGTAAGCCACGATCTTCGCTTGCCCTCCCGAAACTGGTTTGAATCGCCAGCCTGTGATAACACCGTTGGACAGCGATGATTGGTCCCTAGTACGAGCCGCGTAGGAAGTGCGACTCTCAACGTTCTGAGTCTCCACAAACAAATCGTCTTCACCCATATCAGTGGGAAGTTGTTCCAAACAGAAAACGGACATCATATCAATGCTTTCAAGATGTTGTTGCAGCTCCATCAGGAAAGCAGTTCCAGGGACGAATGTATTGTTCTCTTCAGCATATTCAAACGGCGAAACACCTTGTTGAGTGCAGCAGAACGCCTGAGGAGACAAGGATGTTACGTCAAGGCTTCTTTGGTGGCGTGGAGAGCAGGACACATTGCCATGTGCGTCACTATGATGGATAATGATTTCGTTGGGCTTGAGTAGGAAGTGGCGATGAAGAAGTCCAAGTGAGATACGTTCATGTACATCGTGCCGTATAAATATCATTCCAAGGGCGTAGAGAATAGTTTGAGGTATCTCATGAATCTGCTTTTCAAAGGCAGAAATCGCATTGTAGGAAGCCGCGGTAAGTAATTGAGTTTCTCCCATGATTACATACGGAACTGAGATGTGAAAGGCAAGGCTACGATAAGACCCAGGTAGCCTATCTAACACCATGAAGGTGGGGCTTGGCACGACTATATGATTGGGCACAGTCGCCAACTTGATGTGTATCAGACTTGCCACATTTCACCGCATTATGAGCACGAACGGCTTCTGCAGAATATACGGTGGCGTCAAAGAAGTCTTGCTGAGGAAAGAAAAGCCTTTTATCAGAACGCAAAGGTGTTTGAGTACTAAGAGAATGAGAAGAGGCGGTTCTGCATGGTGGCCTTGAAAGGACACGAAGACGATTCCAAAAATCACGCTTTCAGAATCGTATCCTCATGGTTGGAAGTAAGTGCCATAGTAAGAATTTGAAACGTCTTTCTGACTCGTCAAGACCCATTACTCAACAACGAAGACATCCACAGGAGTCATTGCCATCCCCATTCCCATGCCGTCATGCGTTTGATTCCGCTGGAGAGGTAATCTAAGGTTAAGAAGGGACTTCGAGGGGAAGGTAGAACATTCATCATAATACCGCTCCAAGACTATACGTCTGAGAATGACCTCTTTCTGTCGGACATCGTGATCCGCCAGGGACAATTCATAACACTGCATGGCCAGAAACCCGTAACTTTTCCTGTTATCAAGGGTGGGACGCTCATTGTAACATTGCTCTTGGGTAAACACGAGATAACCTCAAAAAATCCAGAGTTCCACGAAAAGGAAGAAACGGGAATGGAAATTTTGGTGTAGTTGGAGCCAACAGCAATGCCTGCTTGATTTGATTTCTGCCATTGTAGTTCTTTGGGCCCCTTTTGTTCCGTACAGTCTTGAAGCCGGCTGAGTGTGTATTCGCGAAACCAGATAGCAATTCTCAAGATATGTAATAGAACAGGCCTCCTTTAAATCGAAGCCCCTTTCAGATTACATACATTCATTTATACTTTTTCGCAATGTGAAACTTTAGAAGTGAACTTTCTACAATGTAGCACAGGTCAGTGTCGGTAGTGAAAAGCCTCTCCAAATCTGTTCACCAAAGCTACTGCAAAGGTTTGGTAGCAATTTCTTCTGCCTTGCCTTTTTCGTTTTCAAAGGACCCTCCCCCCCTTAATGCTTTCGTACATCTTTGCCAGTCGGGAAGAGAAGATGTCAAAGTCAAATTATAATTCCAGAAAGGCATTGATTCCATTATCCTTTATAACTGCTTTTTTATTTTATTTCTTATCTTTCTTTTGGAAATTTTGACCAATTTTCCATTGAAAACCTTCGGAAAATTTTTGCGCAGGACGTTGACAGACGGAAAAAAAAACCGCTCATCACCTTTCTACTATGGAAAGTTGTTTAGACAAAGATATATGCCCCACAGTGTTGGATAGCCTCCATGATAGCGTGCAGAGTGGTTAATCAGCCGTATATCTAATCTCTTGGCATCGCGCCCAATCGAGAATCAGCCGTAACTTTTTTTTTCGCGCTCTGCATTTTCTCATTACGAGAGGCTTTCTGCTGAAGAGCTTCTAGCCCATATACGACTTTGCAAAATGGCCAAGATAAAGAAGAAGGGTTCGTTCTGCCTTTGCCACTCATAGCGAAAAGTATCCCCAGCTGATAAGCACACAGGCACCTCTGGCCAGGCCAAAAACTTCATCTCCAGAACCCAGGCAGTCCGCAAGCTGCAGATCTCGCTGCCAGACTTTCGCCGGCTATGCATCTTCAAGGGCATCTACCCACGTGAGCCGCGCAGCAAGAAGAAGGCCGCAAAGAACTCCACTCCTTCGACTACCTTCTACTATACAAAGGACATCCAGTACCTGCTGCACGAGCCGCTGCTGGCAAAGTTCCGCGAGCAAAAGGCCCTGGCCAAGAAGATTGGCAGACATTTGGGTCGCGGCGAGGTTGGAGATGCCGCAAGGCTTGAGCGCACGCAGACACCGCGTATGTCACTGGACCACATAGTCAAAGAACGCTATCCGACATTCGTGGATGCACTGCGCGACCTTGACGATGCGCTGTGCATGCTCTTCCTATTTGCCAACCTACCTTCGACCTCGACCATCCCACCCAAGACAATATCACTATGCCAAAGACTGTGTCTCGAATTCGAGCACTACATTATTGTTTCACATTCCCTGCGCAAGACGTTTCTGTCAATCAAAGGCATCTACTACCAGGCGACCATTGAGGGTCAGGACATTCTCTGGCTGGTGCCCTACAAGTTTGTGCAGCGTGTGACTGGCGACATTGATTTTCGCATCATGGGGACCTTTATCGAATTCTACACGACACTGCTGGGCTTTGTCAACTTTAGACTCTACACATCCTTGGGCTTGGTGTACCCACCAAAGTTTGACGCCGCCAGAGACGAACGGGGGGCAGAACTTGGTGCTTTCTCACTAGAGGGCCGTGCTATTGAGACTACGCCTCTACAGCTAGAGAATGGCGAGGCTACCACTGGTCAGATCGAAGCTGCTAATGATGCGGAAGCAACCGCCAAAGCACAAGCAGCTGCAGACGCTCTCAAGGGCTCTGATGGAGTGGAGAATGATGCTCAACAAGAGGCAGATGCCAGCAATGGCACCGAAATCGACACATTCAAGGCTGAAGGCCAAGGCGCAGACATACTGCCCCAGCCAGCAGCCTCGACAAACACTGCAGCAACTTTATTTTCAGACGCTGTCGTCTTTTTGAGCAGAGAGACGCCACGGGCTCCGCTAGAGTTTATCCTCAAGGCCTTTGGCTGCAAACGGGTTGGCTGGGACCCACTGCTGGGCGATGGGTCCTTCATCACCGACCCAAGCGATCCACGAATAACGCATCAAATTGTCGACAGGCCAGCCATGCCTGTGAATGACGACGACAATGACGATGACGAAGATGACGAAGAGGCACGCGAGGCAAGGCAGCGGCAACGGCTGGCAAACGCACGTGTGCCAGGCCGAACGTATGTGCAGCCCCAGTGGGTGTGGGACTGCGCCAACGCCGGCAAACTGCAACGACCCGACCTCTACGCACCAGGCGCCACTCTGCCACCCCACTTGAGTCCTTGGGTGAAGCCCAAGAGGGGCGCCTACGATCCGACCAAGCCTCTGGCAGACGATGAGGGCATTGATGAGGATGCTGAAGGGCTTGAGGAGGATGAACGGCAAGCAGGTGAGCAGGATGAAGATGAAGAGGACGAAGAGGAAGATGAAGGGGACTTTGAAGTGGAAGGCAGTGAGCAAGAGGACGAGTCAGATGAAGAAATCACAAAGGCCTCGAAGAAGAATGGATCAAAACAAAGCAAGGACGACTTTGCCGGCTTCTCTTCTGAAGACGACGATGACGACGATGATGATGCTGATGCAGCAGCAGCCCAGCGCCAGGCCCAGCGCGAGCTCCAGCAGGAAGCCCGCGGCCAAAAGGTCAAGTCTGGAGTGAAGCCTGCGACAAAGAAGAACAGCCAGCGGGAAAAGCAGAAGAAAGCAGCTGACGAAGAATTGGAGCGCCAGAAGATGATGCTGCCGCGGCGCAAACGCAAGCTTCTGGACAAGATGATGTACTCCAACAAACAGACGGACACTGAGGCAGAGAAACTCAGGCGCAAGCGGCGGCGGCTCGAGGGTGCGCAGAAGGCGGCGGCCGCATTGTAGCACGACAGGGCCTTTTGTAGTGACTGAATCTAGACAAATAGCAAAAGGATCATGTAGAGATTTCCGGGTACTGGCAGCGAAAGGCCCCTTTATACGATGCACGCGGTAGGATGAGAATTGGTTCAACAGTCACATTTTTGAGATCCATGATTTGACTGCATTTGTTCCAGAGATTCGGTGCTGCCTAGTCCCTTTCCTTTTCTCTTGAACAATTCATTGCTGGCGGCTCGTCGTCGTTGCTTCGTCTCTTGCATTGCTGCCTCCACCTCCTTGCTCTGCCCGCAGCCGGCCCCGCAGCGCCTCCATTTCGCCTGCTGTCTGTTGAGATTTGAAGTCATTGAAGGGCCAGAGGGCCAGGGGCAAGCGCCAGGCGGCTCCCGGCAGGACTTCGCTTCGCCACGCATAGCCCACACACCAGCCGGTCGCCGCAACGACCAAACTCCAGGGGGCCTGGCTGAGGGCCAGCTGCAGGGGCAGCAGGTACGACGTCGACTTGGACGTCAGCAGGATGCCTGGGGTAGAATTCTGGTCTTGGTACTCGTCTTCAGCCGCTGTGCCAGTTGCCAGCTTGTAGCGATATAGATACGGAATGGCGGCGTGGTACTGAGCTAGCAGAACAAAAATAATGGCAGTCGGCCCTGGTGGCACGTAGACTGTCGACTGGGCCACTGCTCGAGGCAGCACCAGACCAAGCATGCCCAGCAATACTGGAGGGATGATGGCCGTATAGAGGCCGCAGACAGCAATGCAGGACGCAAACTTGCGTGATCCCCATAGTCTTTCAACGACTCGCAGCTTGTAGAGCGTCATGCTGGCAAAAAGCAACTCAGACGAGTTGAGGTATGCGGCCTGCCATGTCACCAGGCGAAAGTACTGCGGGTGCTGCTGGTATGCAGAAGGTGGCGAGTCGGAGAATCGCGTAGGGATGAGGTGAATCGAAGGGATTAGAGGCAGGTAGTGCTTTGTGTCTGTCGCAGTGGCCAGAATTGACAGGACAATCAGTCCCAGCAGCAGTGTGCGGGTGACGGGCGCATTGGTGAAGCCCGAGGCGTGCATTGCTTTGGATTCAGTAGCCCATAGAGCTGTTCTATGGGGTTTGCTTTGGCTTCCCGAAGACCTCAATACGGTGAGAGTACTCGGGCTAGTTATTGCTTATCTGTCGTATATTATTCGCCTGAAAAGTCATGTCTGGAATTTCTTCAGACAGCTGTTTGATATTCACATGTCGTCAGAAGCTCCGGGGCTTGGCAGCTTAACCGCTTCTGTCACCACCATTCAATTTACATCATGAGGAGATATAGAATCAAGAAAAGAAACAGAATCAAGACAGCAGAATCAAGACAAGAAGCAAAGGAAGACAAAGGAAGACAAAAGAATAGATGCTCTACAAAAGAGGACTCTGGCGGTCGCTCATGTTATGCGCCCAACTCCGCTGATGCATGCAGCTCAGGCAGCAGGTATTAATACAAAAAACTTCAGGAGACCTGTTCACTCCTCGCCATCCGAGACGTAGTCAAACGGCTCTGGCACCTCAGGCTCGTTGTCGTCTCCGCCCTCATCCAGTGCGTTCAGGATGGCGTGCATGGCGTCTTCTCGCCGTGGAGAATCAGGATCCCGCGCTTGAGCCCCTTCGTTTGCAGGCCGAGCCACAATCTTGCGCACAGTTCGCTCGACCAAAGTCTTTGGCTCTGAGGGAGAGTTGTCGGTCAGCAGGACGACACCGCCGGTTGGCTGCGAGACGCAAGGTTAGCAAGACAATCAAACGAAGCAGGTAGAGGAGCAAGAACAAACCTTCTTCACAGGAGTGTAGCGTCCTTCGGGGAAACTTATGTAGCGGACCTGTGCTGGCACAACTCGGGACAGGTTGTCGAGGTCGAAGCCAACCTTTTCCTTCTCCAGCTTGGCCTTGACGCTCTTGGATGGGCCCTCCTCCTTGGACTTGTCGTCCTTTTCGTCCTTGTCCTCTTTGTCTTCCTTGTCGTCCTTGTCTTTGGGATCTTCGTCTGTCTCCATCTTGTCTTCGTCGCCGCCAGACACCTTTGGCGTAGAGGCAGGTTGGTCGACGTCCATACCATCAGGCTTCTGCTGGCGCTCCTTGGCCATCTTGCGTCGCTTGGCCTGTGCCGTTGTGGACAGCACCGCAGTCTTGACCTTTTCGGGAGCCTCTTCCTGCTTGACCTCCATCGACGGAGGGTAGTCAAACATGCTGGGGCGTGCGTTGCAGTGCATCTTGAGCTGGGGCACCTCCAGGTCGTGGTCGACGCCGATGATGGAGGTGGGTGTGAAGCTGAGGGCCAGGAAGTGTGTCAGTGGGTGCCAGTACCAGTACTGCGTGAAGACGGCCATGCCGACGATGGCCTCCATGTTCAGGTTGCCAGTCTGCGTCTGCAGGCCAATGGTGCAGTTTCGGCCACCGGCGTCGATGATGCCCAGCGCCAGAGCTCCACCAAACTTGGCCATGGCATCCTCGTGTCGGTCGCCAACCACCTTCTGCAGATGCTTGCGGATTGTCGTCGTCTTGGGGCTTTGAGCCTCAGACTGCTGGACCATGATCATGGCCAGCGAGATGTAGGCTCCCTGCCTGACAAAGTCTGTCGAGTCCTTCATCATAGGCTCAAGCAGGTCGATTGCCTCCTCAAGACCAGTGCCGGCGCAGGCAATACCAAGGGCCATGGTGGCACCGTAGCGGACGTGAGGATTGTACGACTCTGCCAGCAGCTCGACCATGCGAGGCACGCTGCCAGGCTTGCGGAAGAGCACAAAGCCCAAGCTCATGACAGCCACACGGCGCACATCGTCGTTGACGTCGCTGACGGCGACGTGGAGCAGTCTCCGCACGGCCTTGTTGCTGCTGGTGCCACAGTATGCCAATGCAATGGTCATGATGCCACCGTAGCGGAGGGTTGGGTTTGGGTCGTCCAACAGGCCGTTGATGAGCTCGTCGGCCGCCTCCTGGCGCGCATACATGATCAGGGCCATGCCGAGAGCAATACCTCGCACCGTCTTGTCGTGTTCCGTTTCGTGAGCATAGGCAATCATGTCTTCGAGAGCCTTTACGTTGCCGGAACCCAAGAGCACGAGACCCATGCCGAGCCCGGCAGCCTGGCCGCTGATGGCAGAGTCAGACCACAGCGCGTTCTTAAGCTCGTCGACGATGTGCTCAGCGCCACTGGCCATGCCGGCAACGCCCAAGCCAAGTGCGGCACCGTGTTGAACGACCTCCTCAGAGGTTGCCTTCTTCAGCTGGTCAAAGAGATAGTCAAGCACGTGGGTGCCGTGGTTGGTGTAGATGAAGCCCATGGCGAAGAGCGCTCCACCTTTACTATAAGGTGAATAAGACGCTGCGTTGGAGTCTTTGAGATATGGCTCCAGCAGCTTCTTGCCCTGGCCGATGTTGCCACGGTGGATGACACCCAGAGAAGCTGTGACGGAAAACTTGGACCAGTTGACGGCCTTTGTCAGCCACTCTGTCGACTCGCGCATGAACCAGTCGTTGGTGGTGCCGGCGTGCATAAACGTGTTGGCAAAGTTGACGGCGCCAAAGAAGATGGAGTTGCGGGCCTCGAGGCTGGAGCGCAGCTTGATCAGGACCTGGCGGTCAGCCTTGCTGTTCCTGTAGAGAAACTCCAGGTTGAGCTCAAGCGACTTTGTGCCAGACAGGATCTCCCTAATGGAGCTGTAGGCCTTCTTCTGAGCATCCGTGAGGGTGGGATTCTTGAGTCGAGATGCAAGCGCATTCTGTGAATTTGAGCCTTCGTTCTGTAGCAGGGGCGTCGATTCCGACGTCTCTCCTCCCTGGCCCTCGTCGTGGCTTGGATGAGTTGCCTGACCGTTGGCGACGGCGAACTCGGACGACTTTTCCTCTTCCGTCTGGGGCAGGCCCTGGGAGACTTGGCCAAGGAACGCCTGCGTGCCGTTGTCGAAGAGGTCAAAGGATATTTGAAAGGCCACTGCCAGTGACTTGGCGTTGTCCTGGTCCACCAGCTGCTTCAGCATGTTGGAGGCCATGGCGTGCTGGTTGAGGTAGACGATGCACTTGGCAATGGAGAAGTAGTCGGGAGACTGCACCTCATTCGAGACGAGCAGGTCGAGGATGAGCTGCAGGATTTCGTTGCGCAGGCCGCGTTCCTGGATGACGTTCATACAGATGTCAAGCAGATAGTCCATCAGCTCCTCACGCCGGGCACCCTTGGGCGACTTTGACTTTGCCGCAGCTTCAGAGGCACGGACAATGGTTTCGCGGAGCACCTGGAGCTCACGGGCCTCGACTGCGATGCCAACCACCTGCTTGTAGTGTCCATCCTGGAAGCAGCGCTCAAAGATGCGCCGGATGACTGCCTGCAGGCTCTTCTGGGTGCCTCTGGGCAGTTTCTGGGCGGGCTGCTGGCCAGGAGCTGCACCAGTGGCCAGACCCGACATGTCGACCGACTCTTGACGCGACAGGAGGGACTTGGAGGGTAGTGCGGACTGCGAGAAGGGAGTGATTGGGGAGGTCATGCTGGCAGAGGTGCTGGCGCCACCGTTGTCGTGGTTTGACAGCGCCGTTGTGAGCTGGGGGAGCTGTTCGGGATTTGAGTCGGCCTGGGAAGCGTTTCTTGATGCAGACATGGCGATGTATGTATCGACGCATTTTGCTATTCTTCAGTCAGCTTCCAAAGTCACAGACAGCCGCAGCATTGCCATCTTACCGATAATCGTCTCTTCAAACTCTCCATCTTGCTCAATATCAAACAGCTTTCCTGCTCCCAATGCAAATACCATGCTCTCATCGTATTCTTGGAGTTGGTAATAGATTTTCGATGCAACCAGAGCTGCAAGTTCGCGCTCTGGGAATGATTCATCTTCGTAGAGTGCCTCTCTGCGCCTTTGTCAGCCACAATCTTCTCTTCACCAAGCCTTTAACTGAAGAAAAATCACTCACATTTGTCCGACAGCTCCAGCAAACTCGGTCCACATCAGGCTCATCGAGTCATTTGCCGTTTGGAGGGCAAACACCTGGAGCTCCGTGTCGGGCTCAGACAGGAAGCCGACCAGGCCAGCCGCAGACACGATGCCCGGCATGGCTTCTGTTGTGTAGTGAAAGCGTCTAAGAAATCCTCCAATGCTGTCTTTGTCTAAAATGCGACCAGGATGCGATGAAGAGACCTGCGTTGCTTGGGCAGACGTGGCGCCAGGAACAAAACGGCGGACGGGCGTCTGGCTGCGGCGATGTGGCCCACTTGAGACCCCCAAGAGCTGCCACAGACGAGCTCAGAGATGCAGAATCAGATAAGGGAGTGTCACCGAACGCAGAGGAGATGGATAGAGCAAGGAATGTCAGATGGTAATCAGGCACGCGTTCAGCTTTGCTGGTGACGCCGCTCTCTCCGGTGACGATACGGCTCCGGCAGCCCGTTTGAGCTAAAGACGCAAAATCACCAACCAACTTCCAATACAAAGTACATGTGCCCACGCCGCAAATTGTGTGCGATTGTCTTCTGTGCGCCATCCTGTCCAGATGTCGCCCTGTGGCTGACTGGAGTCTGCTCCTGTTTGTTTCGCGTACAGATCCATCGAAGTGCGCCGCCTGGGAAGACAATGTGGTGACACGAGACGAGGATGCCATCAACAGACACACGATGAATATCAACTCGTTGCTCAACGACAAGGGAGACGACGGCAGCGGCCGCGCGACGGGCGCAACTGGCAGGCCCTCTCTCCCTCCTCTGAGCACGCGGACGCCGTCGGCCAGCCAGCCAGGCCAGAGCGATGGCTATCCCTTCCCACAGACGGCGCAGTCGTATCGCGCCACGACTCCTCCCCACGGCCAGAGTCGGCATTCTAGCCACCAGACCCAGACTCCTCTGTCGGCACCTTCGCCTGGGCCATATGCGTACCCTCCTCAGCAGCCACAGTATGTGCAGTCGCCATACGCGCAGCCAGTAATGACACCTGGAGGCCACTACAGCCACCCGCTACCACCGACACCGCATATTCGACCACCATCGCAGACGCCTTCGTCAATCCACGAACAGACGCCGATATCTCAGCACAAGAGCCCCATCTCGCCCTACGCCCAACCCAGGCTCTCTCAGCCGATGATGCACAACCAAGCGTCGTACCCGCAATCTTACCCAAATACACCTCTGGGCCCACCACCTTCGAGAGGGTCAAATGCTGCAGCAAGAGAATCACCTTGGCCGCTGCAGCGGAGATCGTCTGGCGCGTCACACGCATCTTTTGGCTCTCAGGGACATGCGCCACCCCTGGCATCTCCTCAGCAGCCCGTCTATCCCCAGCACCAGCATCGACTTTCCACAGGCCAGCCGCCGACACCATCTCAAAGACCCGGGAGCAGCGGCGAAACAAATGGACACAGATTATCACGAAGCCACAGCATCAGCGTGAGCCCCAAAACTGTCGTTGCAGGCTTGCCTCATCGAAATTCCATGACCAGTGCCGAGATTACTGCACTCCAACAGCAGCAGCAACAACAAGAACAACTCCAACAATACCCTCCACAAGATGCACAAAATATGAAAGGCCTGATATTAGACAGCGCAATTGCTGCTTCAAGGCCTCAGAGTTTGGATCAGACGTTGCGTCATTCAGGTGAGTCGATCTGTGATAATTATGACTCGGCCGCGGTGAAGCCAGCTACCCGGTCACCAATTCGGCCTCCGCAACCGATCAGCACCCCGTTGCTCTCTGCCGCTTCTGGATATTGTCTGACATTTTCGTCTCTAGTATCGTCGCATCCGCCTCCATTACCGACCCGTAAGCCTCTTAAACTCCATCCAGACTAGTCGCAACAGGTGCTGACTGAGACGCTCCCAGATAACTCTTCCTCCTTGCATGCCCCCAGTGCTCCTCAGCCAAGCGGCATGTCGAGCGAAAGTTCATTCGCCACGGCAGAGTCGACGCCAGTTCCTCAACCAGCCACCAAACGCGCCAGGGAAGCCAGTCCAAAGGCTCTCGCCGCTCCACCGGCCAAACGACGAAGAGTCGTCAAACCGCCACCAGCGTGGACTCTGCCCGCCAAAAGCGCAAAGTCGAACTGGAAAGGATCAAAAGCTGCAGGACGTCCGCCTCCTCCAAGTGTGGCAACCAATGGCGGACCAAAAATGGTGGCAGCAACTTCACAGGTCGCCACCAGCAAAACAATAGGACCTCTGGGACCGTGGGAGCCATGCTTCACCAATGTCATTCCCTTTGAGGCCGTCACCCGTGAGATTTCAAACTTCTTGTGGGCCACTGTCGTCAAGGATCAGAGTACTGGTACTGGCGAAGCTGGTGGAGTTCCCTCTTCTCTTGGCCAGTATGAGATTGAGGCCAGGCTTGGCAAGATTATTGATCCGAAAACTCACCAACGCATCACTCTGCCAGTCCGCACAGAAGTCGCATTGGCTCCTGGCATGGAGGTTGCCTTTGAAAGCCAGATGACTGAGGTGAGTCAATACTTTTCCTTCATGTCACGTGATGTGATTACGATGCTAACCAAACGTCTCAGGATCAACATCAGAGCTTCAACAACACTCTCAACGGCTATCTTGAAGACTCTATGAAGGTCAGAGATGGCCCAAGCCAGAGAATACCAATGCGTTACAAGCATACCAGGGAGGTCGACTCCTTCTACGAATTACCAGAGAGCGAATTGTCTCTGCTTCCGCCTGCAATCCAATCCCGTCTCCGCGGTGGGCGTGTGCGCAAGCCCAAGCTCAGAGTGACAAAGGACCAAAAGACTGGCGCCGTCCTCGCCAAGATCATCAAGATCAAGCTCCAAGACATGCACATTTTTGATCCAAGGACAGATTTCGACTGGCGCATTAGCGTCAACGCTGAGATGAACTGGGACGGCAGCATCAGCCAGCTGACGCCATCGACCAACTCACAGGACCGCCGCAAGGATCGCATGTCCTACAAACACCTGGCTTTCCAGATTGATCTGACCCAGGTGACGTCGTCGTCGTCGGCCACAAAGACACACGAACTCGAAGTCGAGTTGTCGTCGGCCGAAGTACGTCGCCAGGGTTTATTGGCAGAGCAGGGCCAGCCCAATGGCTATGAGGACCTGATCAAGGCCTTTGCCGACAATGTGCGCGTGCTGTCGCGCCGCTTCGGCTGGGCCTGACCTGTTCGATTTTTTATGACCAAAAAGAAAAGAGAGAATCACATTGTACTTTTAGAAAAGGTGCTACTGCTGCAACTTTTGAAGCAAGCAGAGGATAGTATAGGTTTTGCCTTTCGTTTCGCCCGCCATATTTGTGTGTTTTTATAGTCGTTTATCATTACTAGATACCCATTTGACCTCTCTGAAGGAAAGAAAAGAACAATTAAACAGAAAGATCGTCTGCTCTGTTACGTAATCATTCCTCACACTCATTACCGTCATATTCATCATTTTTGTCTTTAACTCGTCTTTTGATGCTTTGTAGTCCTGTGCTCTCGAACTTGCCCTTGTTTCCAATCACCTTCTTGCCATAGAGCTGCTGGTGGCATTGGCCATCATCGCTGTGACCATTAAGTCCCCATGAATTGCTGCTACACCCAAAGGAGACTCCACCAGAGTTGCTTTTTCGTCGCCTCCACCCTTTAGCATAGAGAGAGCCCAGATGGAAATGTATTTTAATCTCAAAGCCACCCATTTGCTAAATTCTACCCTCACTTTGATCAGTCAGACCTCCCGGGAGCTTGCTGCTGTCATCTTGGCAGCTTTTATTGGAGGATTTGATTGCACTGGTATAATTGGTGTGCATATCAAGATTTCATGAACCAAGCGTCGGGAATGCCAAAGAGATTTCTGCTCACTCGAAATTATGAGCCGAAAACAAAAGGTCGACTTCAGTCATCTTCTGAATCGTTCTCTCAAAAATGCTCTTCAAAACTGATTCCGTAAAAGTGAGTCTCGTTTTCTTGCTTCGGTCAGTCAAAGAAGGCGCGAAAGAGTACATCGGCCTCGGCCTCAGAGGAATATTGGATCTAGCCCTGTTGAATCTGTTGGGCTCTGGCATGATCTTCGAGGAGCTTAGAGATGGAATTGTTGCCGTTGGCCATGGCAACGAAACGGGGTGATTGGCCAATAGCATTCTCCAAATCAGGTTTGATATCCGTCTTGCTCAACAAGCTCACGGCTATTAAATGTTCTCCATTAAATGCTGCAACATGAAGGGTTGTGTCCTTCGAGTCGTTCTGAGCATTGACATTGACCTTGCTACAATGTATGAGAAGATCAACAACTTCTGCATGGCAAGATCCTGCGGCCATATGGAGTGGAGTATCGCCATTGCAGTCCTTGGTATTCAGCTCAACATTTTTGCACTTTGCGAGAAGCTCAACAACTTCTAAATGACCGGATATGGCGGCAAGATGCAATGCGGTCTCTTTACGGACGTTCTGGGCATTCAAATCAACCTTCTCACACCTTGTGAGGATGTTAACAGTTTCTGAATGGCCAAGTTTAGCGGCTAGATGGAGTGGTGTTCTCCCATCGCTCCCACTAGCATTAACATCAACCTTCTCACAACTTGAGAGAAGGTCAGCAACTCCTGAATGGCCATATGCAGCGGCTAGATGAAGTGGAGTGTCGCCATTTTCATTGCTAGCATTTGAATCAACCTTCTCACACCTTATGAGAATGTTAGCAACTCCCGAATGGCCATACGCAGCGGCCAGATGAAGTGGAGTGTCGCCATCTTCATTGCTAGCATTTGAATCAACTTTCTCACACCTTATGAGAAGGTCAGCAACTCCTGAATGGCCATGTTCGGCAGCTAGATGAAGTGGCGTCTCGTCATTTTCATTGCTGGCATTTGAATCCACCGCCTCACACCTTATGAGAATGTCGACAACTTCTGAATGTCCACCATGAGCGGCTAGATGGAGTGGGGTCTCGCCTTGTCTGCTGGCAGCATTCACATCTAGCTCTTGACAGTTAGGAACTTGGTCAAGTTCAAGAAAGTCAAAGTCTTCTGCAAAGAGCTCCGTTCCCTTTGTGTGACCGTTGGTCTGCGTGTTAGTTAACAAAGCATCCAGCAAGATCTGAACAATCTCAGCGTGACCCTTAAAGGCGGCTGTGTGAAGCGGTGTCCATTCATCGGCATCTAATGCGTTGATTTCCACGCCTGCAGTCTCGATAAGCAATGCAACAGCCTTTCCTTGACGGTTTCCAGCGGCCAGATGCAACGATGTTTCCCCCAGAGCATTAGTAGAGTTGATGTAATCTGCTTGCCCACCCGTCCGATGACTATGAGACATTAGGAGGTTCATGATGTCTGTGTGGCCATTGACAGCAGCTAAGTTCAACAAATTGGTGAGATGCTCGTCTGTGCAAGGGCCCGCTGATACATTTCCCAATACACTATTGTGAGAATTGCACGTATAAGTCGTCCCATAGCTAGCCGGGTCTCTATCTGTTAAGATAGGGAGAATGCTTTCAAGTATCTCTGTGCGCCCTTCCTTGACAGCCTGTGGGCTAATCTCAAAGATCAAATTGAAAACATTGTCTGAATTGGAGCCGGCCAGCTGAACAATGTAATCCACAATGTCGATTCGATTATGTCGAATAGCTTCTCTCATTACGAATAGCGCCATTCTACAAAATGTAAGTGAGGTAGTGATCTTTAGAGAAGATTGCAGTATCTGCGCGATGCCAGCTCCGTAAAATGTTGGTGATTGTCCAGACAATAGATTTGCGAGTTTTGGTTCCATCTGCTCGGCGCGATACTGTTGAAGTGTTATTGGAGCATCTTCAAACAAGATCTCTTCCAAAAGGAAAGCCAGCAGGCATTTGTCCTCTGCCTGTGCCGCAATATCCATGACTTGTTCCTCAGAAGCCTCTTCAAATCCGCGAATGAAGTCTTTGCTCATTAGAGCATCAGGTTCAGCTTTAAGCAGAACTTCTAGCAGCCGAAAGAATATATTGGCATCCATATTCGTGAAGAACAAGTTGCCAATTCGGATGAGCATGCTGCCAGCGCTTCCATCAGCAGTAAAAAGCAATGAGAACCAGTATTCAGCATTCTTCTCTTTGTTTTTCTTCAGAAATAAACCGAGGAGAGTGATATATGCCTCACGTGACCTTGCCATTGCTCCTAGTAAAGTAATGGGGCACGGATCAAGCTTGCCAGAGGACAGGATGAGACCTGCGCATTCATGATTGCCTAATGCGACCGCGACTTCGTAAGGTGAAGATCTGGAGGCAAGATTCTTCATTTCTCCGTCAGACGGATTGTTCCATATCATGGTGGCGTTGACGTCAACTTGGTGTTGCAGTAATAGTTTTACGATGTTTGCCTGGCCGTTTTTAATGGCTTTGCTGAAGACCACTTGTTTGTTATCAAAGCTAAAGTCTAGATTATATTGCAAAACGGATTGATACTGTAACAGTATTTCAAGACTTGGCAAGTGTTCCGTTGCAAAATCCAACCCACGCCTTTGTACGTTCGTATTCAGTGATATTTCTTTTTCAAGCATAGTTTGGCAAATCTTCTGAAGGATAGAAGTATCCCTGCCCTTGACAACAAGGGTTATTGGATCGCGACCGGAGCCGTCCATGGTACGGAGCCAGGATATATCCCTAGCGAGACAGGCATCAACCGTACTGCAGAGCCTGCTTTCTAGACAAACGTGCAATGGAGTTGAGCCGTATATCAAACCAGGAGCTCTAGATGGACTTGAAAGTGTACAGCGCTGGAGAATGTACAGTCGTTTTAGCACAATTTCGAGGAGACTGGGTAAACCCTGGAGATTGCCGTTATGAGCCTCTGCTTCCTTTGCAAGCCTATGCCAGCTTTTCGTGGCAAAGCTTAGAAATGAATGCACGTTCAGATTTGATTTCGTGTTCCTAATAAATTCCCTCACCCGTGGCCAGCTCTCCGAATAATGAGGGAGGAAATCCAAGTCATCCAAAGCAACAAAATTTAAGCAACAGGTTGCCAGCATAGCATAATTCCAGCCGAGTAAGTCGCCATTAGAACTGAAGTTTGGTTGAGTCATGGCAGTGATTCCCTTTGGCATGAGATACTCCCGAACGGACTGATGAACCAGACGAACTTCTTTCCTAATCGAGTCGCTCTTTGATACACCGATCTCGACGATCTCTGCCAAACCGCGCGATAAGTGCTTGACACGATTGACCTTGACATACTCGCTCTCTGAAACTATCTCGAGGCCTTCTATGTCGCGAGAATGACCGGACATGTGTTCAGAGTCCAGACATGTGGCCGTGAGTAAGTTGTCAACATTTAGTGGCTCTACGCAGAAGCAGAGCCACTGGAAAAGTCGAACTGTTGAAGGATAGTTGTGCATGGATATGCCTGCTAGAAGCCTCTCGTAAAGTGCATCAAGCTCTTTGGGCAAATCTTTAATGCTTTCCAGAATTTGATTCGCAGGCGCCGACTGGCAGCACAAATCAAGGGCTTTCATGACCACCAATGCGGCCCACTGGAAGACACCTGTGGCAGCCCCTATTATATACTCTTGGAGGTTTTCTTTCAGTGTTTCGGATCTGCCGCTTCTGCCAAGCTCAGCACAGACATAGTGACTTATGTCAGCTCCGTTGACCTCCTCCATACAGATAGCGGCTGCGTGGGGCAGGTGGAGGACTGGATAGTGCCGACAGGAGAAGCAGATGTTAAGCGAGGTATTGTTTTCCATGGCATCACCCGCCAGATCATCCAGATAATGGCTGATGGCTCTTGCAGATTTCTCACCTGCTTCGTCAAGGGCATCCACGAAAAGGTCGATATGCACATCGTCTGGAACATTCTCAAAGGCATATTCGAGACAGTCTTTGAGGAGCTCTTCCCCCCATGTCCAGGCATCAGGATACTCGCCACGGTCATCTTGTCGCTCCTGGAATATCTTTGTCATTTTATTTGCTAGGGGCTGGTGAAACTTCATGAGCTGGTGAAGCAGCGAGCGGTATAGGCCTTCTGGCTTCTGCTCAAGTGGGACACCCCGGCCGTTGAAGAAAAAGCTGACGGTATGCATTCTCTTGCCTGGCAAACGTCTTCTTAGACTTTGAACCGCATAATTCAGAAGAGTCGATTTACCAGAACCAGGCTTGCCTTGTATCCACAGAAGTCGGTACTGCTCTGTTTTCCATGACGTATATGACGAGTGCGAGGATAACCATTCACATGTATTGCGAGACCTCTTCTTGGTCGCTTGGGCGCTATTCATGCCATCAAACCAGAGAGATCGCAGGCAGGCTTTATATACATTAGCCCAGCACCCGCTGAACGTGTTAAGCTGGAAGAAAGACTCATACCTTTTTCGTCGTCTTTAGTCGGAGGCGCATAGCTAGAGCCTTAAGTTGATCGTATACCTCGTCAGTGCCTTGTGGGATACTTGCTTGGTAGACGCATGTGTCTCACCGTGAACGTGGACATTGACAGACCCTTCATGGCTCGCTATCATGAGACCTTGGTTGCTGTCCGCCCCTTGACGCTGTGGGGCCTCCAGGTCAGAGCCTCTACGCTTGGGCGGCATTTCAGTGTCATTGCCGCAGACTCAAGCAACGGCGGAGAGCACACAGGAAGCGCGTGTCAGAGCTATGATGTCGAGAAAAGAATCTCCAGAAGACTTAGCGAGGTGCACGAGACTGCGCCACATCGCTCATTCTCCAATTGGCTGACAGGGCGCTGCCTGCATGCTGCCTGCTCTAGCAGCTGCTAAGCCACAGCTTCTCAGTATCTCTCTTGTCTTGCGATTAATACCGCCATCAGTCTCCATGAGGTGTTGATGTTGGTAATTACAATACCACAAACAGATCCAATTCTTAGTTTGACAAAATGTAAGCAGAGTTGGCCTTGAGTAACTAAGGGTAGGCGCTTTGTAGGCTGTGAGGCTCGTTTTCCGATTTTATTATAGCGCGCCGCTAGGTAGGATTAGATCAGCTTTGGGGATGTAATCGTGATACTCTTGTCTATCCAGTATAGTAACACGTCGCGAAAGTCTGCTTGCATTTATTTGTACCGTCAGGTGCCCCGATGTTAGTAGATATTGTTTAAAGGCAGAGTTTCTCCAGCTACTCATTCAGTGTATTTTGCCACGATCTTTCGGCATGGAATCCGACATGTCTGAACTATCCGATGTGCCAGCGGCCGACGCGGAAGATTCATCGTTGCCCCCGCCATACGATGATGATGCCGAGGCACTGACACTCTTCTCAAATTACCATCTTCTGCAGGCGTTTGGTGTTTGTCCTACGCCGAAGCTCGCAACTGCACTGGATACTGCTGTTGGCGTGGCACGGCTCTATAGACAGGGCAGAGTTGCCGCAGGCATTGTACATGACACGTCTGAAGCCTTCAATGCGCTGTGGCAGATCAACATGCGAGACCCAAAAACGCTGTGTCAGATTCTCTCTAGAACTGCCCATTTCTCTCGATTTCTCATACAGTCTCTGAGGATCAGTTATATGTCGCAGCCCAAAAAGGCCGCCGAAGCTTTGACTATTGATCTGGCCCGTCTTGCCACAGCCGATGGACAGGTGCCAGATTTGACTACTTTGAAAGTTCAGAGCTTGGAGGAAGGCATTCATACGCATATTGATTCCGTGCTGGAAGAAATGCTTCTCGACAACAGCCACGCAACGTCAAAACTCGTCCATGTGAAGCAGTCCGGCGGATACATTGTCAGCATTGTGCAGTTGCTGTGGATTTCCAAATCCTTCAGATCGCTTGCCGGCGTGATGATCCGAGACAAGCAGTTGCTCAAGGACCTGAAAAAGGGCAAATACTTGAATGAAACGGAGTTTGCAGCGATCTCTGGCGGCATGGAGAAGACGCAGAAGAAGTTTTTCCAGTTTCTGACCGACGAGAACCACTTTAAAGTCAAGATATAATAGCTCGACTTTTTCTATAGATCATGTATATATGTTCATTTCCAGGCTTGCTTTGTCGTTTCCTTACTATGGTTGCCCTGGCTTGTTTTGATTGCCTGAGGCATCTTTGGATCCTGTCTTTGTACTACTTTTCTTTTAGATGTTGCCGATAGACTAGAAGATAGAGTTGATCCACCAGGCGATCCGGTCCCTTTGCAGAAGAAACAACATATCGTGTTTCTACATAAATTGATGAGAGGTTTTTTTGGGGGGTTTTAAATCCCACACAAAATACCTTACTAAGCAACCGCCTCCTTTACTTCAGGAAATGGCAACTGAATTTTAATCTCAATTTTTGTCTCAATTTCATTTCTTCTCCTGAGTGGCACTATGGTGGAAAGCAAGACATACAGCTTTTGAGAAGATTTCTTGTCACCAAACAGAAAAGGCTTCATACTTTGAAAAGAGCAGTTTTTCTCTTATATTTCAGTTCGTTCACCTTTAAGAGCAGTCGAAACATAGACTCGGCGACGAGTGCAACCACTTTCTTCGATTTTTTCTGGCCTATCCACTTTACTTTCTTGCTTCAGACCATGTGGTTTTAGATGACATGCTCTTTGCTGAATGCAGCAGGTAACCAAAATTTATAGTCAGACAAGAAAACTTCAGGAAGAGGGATACGCGGGCACGTCGACGAGGGCGTCAGCAACATAGTTGTAACACGACCCGGAGCAGCCAATGTTGCCGCCGTTTGAGACCAGCAACTTTTTGCGGCCTGCAGCGGCGCTGTTTGCCGGTGTGTTGATGATTCTCAACTCGCGGGAGTATGCAGACCAGTGGTTGATGTTGACTGGTCTCCATCCATTTGGATCGACAGCATCGGTATTGACAAAGACCTCTTCACGCGAGTTGCCATTCATCAGGAAGACGCCATTGGTGGAAGAACCACCCGTTTGGGCCTGGGTGTAGATGACAAATGGACTACCATTCGGATTGACGTTGCCATCAGAGGGATAGATTGGCGCCGGGTTGACAGAGTTGAATTGGAGCGGATTCGTGGCCACTTTGTGATAGACGGGGCAGCCGCCAGCGATTGGGCCGCCGCAGTATTCAAAAGTCATGACATACTTCTTGGACACGGGACTGTAGGCCACAGTCGCCATTCCAGGTCGGTCATAGTAGCTTGGCTGGGCAACATCATTGACCTCTGCGCTCCAATTCTTGAGGTCGGTCGTCGTCTTGTGGACTAGCTTCTGCGAATGTGCTGTATCGACCTGGGTGCTGTAGTAGCATACAAGCTGATTGTTGTATATCATCAAAAAGGGTTCCCAGACAGCCTTGTCGCCAGAATTGACTGTTTCAGGTCCAGGCCCATAGACAATATGGCTCAGGAATTTCCAGGTTTTTCCAGAGTCCGTGCTTGCATACAAATCGATGTAAGCCTGTGAAAGATCTTTTGGTGTCGACGTGCCCGCGAGTAGGATCGTGCCCTTGGCATAGCCTCCCATGGCTTGTGGAAGAGTATACAAAAAGGGCTGGTAGGCATTGCCCCATCCATTGACTTGATCTTCGACCCGCGAAAAGGCTGTGTAGGATGCGCCCCCGTCAGTCGACTTGTAGATGGGGAAATAGGGCATTGCAACATCTGGATCGTAGTCCTCCCAAGAGAGCAGCAGAGAATTGTCAGGGAGCTGCAGAGTGCGGGTATACAGGGTGCGCCAGCTGGTTGCGTTCTGCTTTGGATAGAAGACGCCGTTCTTGACATAATTGCTCCATGCCGCAGGGGCTCGAGACGCAATGCTGGCAGCTCCAGCCTGGTATGCCAACAGAAGTGGGAGTAAGATGCTCTTCAACATTGTGAAATTATTTTGATATTGGAAATCTGGAAAGTGTCCAACACAGCGCGTCTATCTTATACTAGCCGCGCTCCCCCTGATCATGCCACCGCAATATGTATTTAGGCTAATGTCACGACTGTCGAGTGATTGTTCCTACTAAGCTACTGACTCGAAAAGGAGAGAGGAAGGAATACGGAGACACGTACAGAAGGCCGCATGACCGAGGCTTTACTGAAACCAAAAGCCAACTAGGTTAGTGGCATGGATATCCCCACAAGTTTGACATTAGTCTGCCGGCACCAAAAACCTAGACTGAACCTAAGTCCCCACGAAAAATGATCCGCGCTGGAAGTCCATGGCGGTGCGTATGGACCTTCGATGGCGTTTGCTCCTAACATGGAATCGGCTTCCGTACCGCACGTGCTACATGCAACCCGCGTTCAACCATGAAAAAGCTATTCAGCATCTAATGCCATGCTGAAGGACATGATACTAGATTGAATCATCATGCAAGAAAGCGCCTCGTATACGTAAAGTGGCGCAAAGCCCCACTCTTTGATATTAGCCTAATTCGCCGGGCGGGTATCGAAAGGAGAGGCTTATTGCATGTGCCCACTTCGTTCACTAGTCCTAATCCACAAGTCAAGTTGATGTCGGTGTTCTCAAAAGAGCATTATAAGACGGCACGTGTAATCAAATTTTGTCCAGCAAATGCGGGGTTTCCCCAGCTTAAGGTGAATCCGCTCATTAAGAGGCGGCTTGAGTTGAAGCCATCCAGCGGCAGACTCCTGACCCACCAGCGCGGAGGATTTTTCTGGCCGCTAGATCAGCGCTCTTCTTCTGCTCTGAGACGTGTCCACAAGTTCTAAGATGACGATAGTCGTGCAGTGGATATCAGACACGTGAATAATCCAGAGCAAGGAATTGTTGTGAGGGCAGATTGAAAAGACAGCTATCGAAAAGCTGAGCAAAAGGTCTTGACTCTGACGTTGCTAGCCCGGGTTTGATTTCCTTTTGGACGTGTCCAGGCCATGACACGGCTTATGCCACGATCCACATGGCAATTAGTCGGCCCTGGCTCATGCCGCCTCCAATGGAGCCCAGGCTAGGCCGCGTTAGACGTGAAAGGAGTGGGTACTATAAACCTTGGAACATAAAAGGGCCTTTCAGTCCTCACCATGTGGTGCCGATCTTTTCCATCATCATCACAGCTACACCCTAAATCAGTCAGACCAAGATGAATCCCAAGACCACCCAGTTTCTGGTCGGCGTCTTCGCCTCCCTAGGGTCTGTTCTTTTCGGGTGGGTTCATCTGTAATTGATGAAAGTTAGAAGATGAGGCTGACAGCTCGTGACGACAGCTATGATCTTGGTGTCATTGGGGGATCAGTTGCATCCGAGGCGTTTGTGACAACTTTCAATCACCCTTCGCCAAACGAAATGTGAGAGAATTCATAACAGCTGATGAAACCAAGGCTGATGAAAAGTTGTAGCGGGGCTGTTGTGTCCGTCTTCACCGGCGGTGCCTTCTTTGGGGCTTTCTTCGCTGGGCCGCTTGGAGATTGGCTCGGACGTCGTCTGACCATCATGATTGGCGCCATCATCTTCATCATCGGAGGAGGCCTGCAGGCCGGTGCAATGAGTCTGGCATATCTCTACGCTGGCCGAGCCATTGCAGGACTGGGAGTGGGATTCTTGGTCATGATCATTCCGCTATACCAAGCAGAGATTGCTCATCCCTCGATTCGTGGACGTATTACTGGCCTCCAGCAGCTCATGATTGGTGTTGGAGCCATCACGGCAGGCAAGTTCTTGCGTTCGCTGCTTGAGAATAATGTACTGACCCATCTAATTGCACAGTCTTCTGTGCATATGGCACCAACAAGAATTTACCGCCTACAGACAACAAAAGCTGGCGAATCCCACTCGGCGTTCAGATTGTTCCGGCTGGCGTACTTGCTGCTCTGATACTACTGTTTCCCGAATCGCCTCGCTGGCTCATGGACCACGACGATAGCGACAAGGCGCTCAAGACGTTGGCCAAGCTGCATGCCAAAGGGGATGTGCATGACTCGGTTGTGGTGGCCGAATTCGAGCAGATCCAAGAGACGATTCAATTAGAACATTTGCAGGGCGCTCGAGGCTACCGTACCCTTCTCTCAGACAAGGCTAGCTTCCGGCGACTCTTGCTTGTCACTGCGTTGCAAGCATCGGTGCAGATGACGGGCGTGTCTGCCATCCAATACTTTGCCCCAGACATCTACAAACAAGTGGGTGTCAACACGACTGACGCCTTGCTATATCAGGGAATTGGAAATGCCGTGGCTATTGTCGCGCAGGCCTGCACGATTCTCTTCATCGACCGCATCGGGCGCCGTTGGCCTCTAATTATCGGCAACCTGGTCAACGCTATCTGCTTCATCGTTGTGACGGCTGTCATGGCGACATTCTTTGACCAGTCCGAGGCTACGCAGCACTCTCTGCTGTGGTTGTTTGTTGTGATTGGCAACTGGCTGTACCAATTCTCGTTTTCATTCACATGCGGATCGCTCTCGTGGATCATCCCGTCAGAAATCTTCGACACACGCACTCGATCCAAGGGCGTGTCCATTGGCGTCATGGTCTCGTTTGCATTCAACACCATGATAGGTCAGATCACTGCACCAGCCATTGCAAGCTCGGGCTGGCGATTCTTTTTGCTATTTGTCATCTGCAACGTCACCAACGCCATATTCTTCTGGGCGCTGCTGCCTGAGACGGCTCGTCGCCCACTGGAGGAGATGAATCTGCTGTTCAAATCCACAGGTTGGTTTGTCCCAGGCTGGACCAAAGATACCCTTGTGGTGGCGGCTGCTCACCAGGCGACTCTGGAAGAACGTGAGGCCAAGCATGCTGCAATGGACCACATTGAGCATGTCGATTAGATGCGGAGCATGTTAATTCGATAGAGTCTCTATCCAATAGTAAATATAGACATGTGGCCAATAAATGACGATATCGGCTGAGAATCTCAAGTTTTCTCTGTTGTTTAATTCTGAATCATGCCAAAAAGTACTGAATGCATGAGTGCATGAGAAGAGAAGTGGTGAACATTCTGGAGGTTATCAAATCAGATGCTGTAAACCTTGAGGTTTGCCATGTATGTCTTGGCGGGTGCGGTGATGGCAATGGGGAAGCCGCCATAGTCTGGGTCGTCGTTTGGCATTATCATGGTCATGCCACTTCGCGTCTCATCTCCATTGAGGCGGCGTCCAGCTCTGAAGCCACGACCTTCAGGCTTCTTGACCAGCTCCGTAGCCGACAGAATACCTGTAAAGGCCTTGGTCGTATCTGTGGACGTGACTGTGACCGAGTAGCCCCAGCCCAGGCACAGAAACTCTCCGTTGCCCTTGTAGATGAGCATGCCGCAGCCAGGACCTTGCTTGCCGAAGACGTAGGCACGCTCAACGCAGATCTGCCACTCGTCAAAGGTCTTGGTCCACGACTCTTTACTTTTCTGGCGTCCCAGATCGTCAAAGAAGAAGCCAAAGGAGAATTGTGGTCCACGGGCACGAGCTGCGTGGATCTCTTTTGCCATTGTGTCCAAGACACCAAACACTTTGGCATAAGGACTTTCTGCCATTGGCAGGCTGTCTATGCCAAATGGCGCACACCCCACAGCGGCGAATGAGCCATAGGCAAGCATAAGACGGCGGGCGCCAAGCTCCTCACGCTTTTGCTCTGGAATGAAGAGTGGATTTCCAGGAATGCGGTACTGTTCGCAGACCCATTCATGATCATGCAGATAGACGTCTGGGCTCAAAAAGTCCAGGTTTGGCGCGTTAATTTTATACACGTCAAAGACGTGGGGGCACACTCCACCAGAAGGATAGTCGCCAGCCACGGCGCCACCTCCAGCCACCGTGGTCATGTTGTGCTTGAGCGGAATACCTTCAAGATCGAGATTATCGACATTGTCACAGTTTAGCCATGCATTGACAAACATGGGAAGCGAGCTGACGCTCTTGCCAGCAGAGGCAACCGCATCGACATAGCGCGAAAGAGCATCTGCCATGAATAGTTCATCTGCGTGACGACCAAAGAGTGATTGCCACGTCTTGCGTTCGGTTTCGTCGTCACAACTGGCGGCAAAGTTTGGGAAGCGCAGGTTGAATTCGTCGTGCAGCTTTTGGCGCTGCCCGAGGCCTTTTATGAGTTTGGTTGGAACACCACGCTGGAATGCTTCTTCGGCGATTGAGCATCGATCACGCGAGTCACCCAAAAGCCCAGGCTCATTCTCGACCTGCACCATTATGACGGTGTTGTGAGCCGAGTCAATGTCGGTCAGGTGACGCATCAGCTCACGAAAGGCTCGAGCATCAGCTTCGCTATTCTGAGGTGCAAAAGGGCTCAGCATCTCTATGCACTTCGTTGATGTGTGCTCTTTGTC
Organism: Erythroxylum mucronatum; assembly: GCA_027563825.1. Classification (NCBI taxonomy): domain Eukaryota; kingdom Viridiplantae; phylum Streptophyta; class Magnoliopsida; order Malpighiales; family Erythroxylaceae; genus Erythroxylum; species Erythroxylum mucronatum. The sequence continues at coordinate 314,827 of JAOSBP010096466.1, read as the reverse complement.
TTTGATCAGGACGCGGGGAAACCGGATGGCGTCCTTCTTGACCCAGGATGGCACATATGTGCTGAGGCCATTCTTGTAGCTCCCGAACCAAAGCAGGACCAGACGGAGCCCATGCGTCCTGGCGGCAAGAATGTTTGCGTCGAGATCTGAAAAGTCGAACTGGCCTTCTCTTGGCTCGATCTGATCCCAGGTGACTGCTCCAAGGACGGTGTTGATGTTTGCCTTCTTAATCTCATCCCACAGGGGAATCATGTGATTGGCGTCGCTGAAGCTCGAGTTGTGCAGCTCGCCGGGAAGACATAGAAACGGTTTCCCATCGATAAACAGTTGTGGCCCGCTGGCCGTTTCCTCGAAATGTGGTGCGAAATCCATTGTATGTCCGCTCTCTGGCAGCAATGAATGAGGAGAAAGAAGAATGTGGCTGTTTTACATGGTTGGAAATGCTCAGCTCTATTGCCGAGCTTTAGCCGTTTAGCCTGAATTGCCGCTCTAGCGGGAGGGTTTCTCTGTAGTATAAGAGACACAAATATGAATGTCAGGGCTTTTAAGAGAGTGAGAATAGAGAGACAAGATGGATATGCTTGAATCGAGTGCTGCCTCGATGAACTTCTGTCAGGCACTTGTTTTGGCATTTGTGGACTTGTGAAGCTGACTTTGGATCTACTAATTGAAATTTTGACCGTGTCTTGTTTCGCCAAGTGTAGAGCTCTGGGCTATATTTTATCAATCCAGATCAATATATTTGAGCCTGAATTTGCTTGTCGAAGTGAGTTCATGACTGTAGTCAAATATGCTAGGACTGGATTGAGCTGCTCCAATGGTAGAGATACGACACCAGTATTCTGGAAGCTTCTTGAGGTTTCGATTCCGCCGTATTCATGCCAGATACTCTCATACAAAGGTTTTATTCAAGTCCCAAAATGTGCACGTGTACGAGTCGTACGCCGAGCCGTTAGTCGCACCTTGGCCAAAGCCAAACTTTTCTATTGACTTGCGTAAGCCAAATTTTGTGTTTCCACTCTTTGGTTTCAATTGAGCTCACTCTATGTCCGACTGAAGTGGTGCCTATTCATGACTAGCTGGTGAATGTGGTCCAGGATCAACTGATAGTGGCTGTGGAGGCGGAGAGACCAAATATTCTGCCGAATTGGCAACACCAATGGCTCCAGAGACTTTGCTCTGAAGCTCAAGTCACCTCTTGATAAAGCTTTGCGCCCATTCGTGCCCCCGCAGGCTTGTCGCTGATGCCTCTCCGGACCAGCATATAAGCGAAATTGCAAATCTCTGCATGCGGGATTGGCGTTTTCTCAGCAGCTTCAGGGCTGAGGACCCGTCGAGCGACCGCATCATCCTGCTTGGGAGACAGCAGGCGCGTTGAGGTCTCTTTTCTCATTAGTTTGGCGACACGTTTGAAGCGGTTGGACAAGGTGTTTGGAGGAATGCCGTAATGCGCTGCAGCATTGTTGAGGAATGGAGAGGTGCTATTCTCATATGCTTCCAAGACCTTTTCAGAAATGTCATCCTTTACGTACCCTTTGGTTCTGCAATAGAGCCTCAAGAGATTCGTCAGAAGGTTAAGAGTTGAGGCTGAAAAGTGACTTCGTCTGGCTTACAGATGTCCATTTGCTTGGCGTTTGATATTGGCGGTTCTTCAATCTTTCTGATTTCTAGATTGAATGTCTTCTTTCTTGTCCTTTCAATTTTTGAACATATCCCTCTATAGAAGTCACTTTACAAATATTATCAATTCAAGTCTGGTAATATAATCAACAAGTTAGACTAATTCTGGGGGAGCATTCCTGGTGGCCGGTCTTTGCGCGGATTTAAAAACAATTCGACCTAACAAAAATATATCCCCCAGATTTTCTTAGTCTTTTTCACTCTCTTTCGTTACTCCTAGAGGCCTTGCCCATGAAGAATTAGACCCCAGAATGTACGAGCACGTGTGCAGCTTGCCGCTGCCTGCAGATGCCTTTTGCCTGGCCGTGCACCCTTTGCAGCCCGTATTTGCGGTCGGGCTTGCGTCTGGCCATGTCGAGGCCTTTGAATTGCCGTCTTCCAGCAGTAACAGCAACGAGAATGGTCTTGATATTGCAGGCAATGGAGCACAAACAAATGGAGCTGTCCCTCAAAGGCGGCGGTCGTCGTCCATCACTTCTACGACCGGCCCCATCAATACGGTCAGCAGCATCTGGCGCACGCGCCGCCACAAAGGTTCATGCCGGGCGCTGGCCTACAGCACAGACGGCTCGACGCTGTATTCTGCGGGGATCGATGGGATTGTCAAGGCGGCGGATGCTGTGACTGGTCGCGTGGTGGGCAAGGTTGCGGTTCCGACAAGTAGAAACACGGCCGAGTCAACGCCTTCAACGATGGTCGCATTGAACCCACAAGCTCTTGTTTTGGGGACAGATGGTGGAGCGGTTCACATTTACAAGTTGACTGCAGCCATATCTGCGGATTCAAAAGCTACGACTCTTGTGCCCTCCGCAAGCCCCTCCCAGACGCTTTATCCTCATCGCACCGACACCGACCCCGGCAACATCGAGGCCATAGCTTCTCTCGCACCTCTTCCTCCATCCTCTGCATCCACCTCACAAGCTTCACGAAGCTTTGTCAGCGTTGCAGGGTCAACTTTGGCGGTTACAGACTTACACAAGGGCGTGGTGGCGTGCTCCATCGACCAAGGAGACGTGTTGCTTGCGGCAACTTGCGTACCGCTAGCGCCCTCAACAAATGGAACCCAAAAGAAGAGAAAGGCAGACGACAAGAATCAAGAAGCAGCAAGCCTTTCAAACCAAAAGGTGCTGCTAGGAAGTTCAGAAGGGCTGGTGACGCTGTGGAACAGGGGCGAGTGGGACGACCAGAAGAGTCGCACGTCTGTGGCAGGCGGGCCCAACGTCTTGGGGCACGACGACGACGCCAGCGTCGAGTGTCTGGCTGTAATGCCTACCGACAATGAAGATTCAACATTTTCAAGAATTGTTGCCGCAGGGCTTGGGTCTGGAGTGGTCAAGCTGATCGAGGTCCGACCAGGCAGAGGGGCTGGCGTAGCTCGTGTTGTCGGAGAAGCATCACACGACGAGCGAGGCGTCGAAGGGGTTGTGGCCGTAGGTTTTGAAGCAGGTGAGGGCCGCATGATGAGCGCAGGGGGCGAGATTGTCAAGGTGTGGCGCCTCAAAGCAGAAGGGGCAGAGGAGGATGCGGAGAGCTGGCAGGACACGGACGACAGCGGCGAAGAAGAAGATGCCGCAGAATCTGTCGAAGCAGATGGCCAAGATGCTCCAAATGGAGAAGAGCAGATGGAGGATGATGGAGAAGAAGAAAACGACAACGAAGACGAAGACAGCAGCAGCGAAGACGACTCAACAGATCGGGCCAGGCGAAAGAAACGGCGAAAGGGCAAGGATACTCCCATCGGCGCACACGGGCACCACGGCGTGCTGGCCTTTTCCGGGCTGGAGTAGACACTGGACATTGGAAAGGGGTGCATGAAGAAAAGGACACAAAGGTGAAGCGATGTGTACGAGTAGCAAGAAGGGCCCCCAATTGTGAGTCAAACAGACTAGAGATGTTTTTGAATATAAACTGTGGTTCTTCTTTTGCGGAATCTGTGTGCAGTCTTTATCGTAGATCTTTCCCTTAGGATGTTCTCTGATGCTTTCATCTACCAATCCTCAGTCTCTCACAAAATGGAAGCAGTTGAAAAACCATTTAGGCAACTTCAAAGTCGCGCCACCCTTCCAGAGCAGCCTTGATCTCTTTGCCGTACTGCGCCACGCCGCCCGCGTAGATGAGCATCTCGCGCTTCTTGCCCGGCACGTTTGTACCCATGTACCATGACGACGTCTGCACAAACAAAGTGTAGTCTGCAATGGTAAGGACCTGCTGGCGCCAGGCCTGTTCGGCGTCGACCTTTGGCTCGAGGCGGCTCAGCTTCTGGTCGCGCATGCCCACAATAGCGTCCCGAATCCACTCGCACTGCATCTCGATGAAGGGTGGCCCGTTGGTGAAAGAGGTTGGAGCCTGCGGACCATAGACCATGAACAGATTTGGATAGTTGTTGTTCATGAGCCCCAGATGAGTGGCCACGCCGTCAGCCCACTTGTCGTGCAGATCAAGACCGTCGGCGCCCTTGATGCCCATGGACGCCAGGCCGCCAGTCACGGCGTCGTAGCCCGTGGCAATGGCAATCACATCGAATTCATGCAGCTCGCCGTCGGTCGTCTTGATTCCTGTTTCGACAAATGACTCGATGGGTGTGGTGACAAGGGCGACGTTGTCCTGGTCTGCCATTTCAAAGTAGTCTTGCTCCAGGCTGGGTCGCTTGGTGCCAAAGAAGAATGGAGGTTCCAAAGGAGCGAGAATGTCGCGCTTTTGTGGATTGGTGATGCGTGCGCGGGTCTTCTTGGCCCAGAAGTTGTAGATCTCGCGGTTGGCTTTTGGATCGGTTGAACAGTCAACGTATTGGTCAATCATGATTTGGAAACCACCCCTGCTCCAAGTCTCTTCCCAATGCTTTTCTCTCTCCTCGGGTGTAGCGTCAAAGCACTTTCCGCGTGTGCTTGAATAGGGGAATGCCGAGTAAGTATTGCGGCAAGTTTCAAAAATGGCGGGGAAGTAGCCCCTGAACGAGTCGCGCTCTGCTGGCGTGATGAGTCGCTGGTTCATGGGAATCGCCATGGCAGGTGTGCGCGAGAACTGGGTGACGTGCGAAGCGACCTTTGCTGCTTCCTGGAGTATCTGGACGCCAGTGCAGCCAGATCCGATAATGGCTACTCTTTTGTTGGTCATGTCGATGCCTTCCGCTGGCCAGAGCGATGAGTGAGACATTTTGCCCTTGAATGATTTGATACTAGGCCAGTCGGGAATGTACTGCTTGAAAGAGGTGCCAGTGCAGGCGGCGACGAAGCGGGCGTTGCAGCTGGAACCGTCAGACATTGAGACGTCCCACGAGTTCGAGTCTGCCAGATAGCGCGCTCCTGTGACGCGCGTATTAAATGAAATGTCCTTTGACACGTTCCAGACGCTGTCTACATGCTCAAAGTACCGCCTGAGTTCATTGTGGTCGGGATAGCGTTGGGTATACTCCCAGTCCTTCCAGATGGCAGGGTCAGAGTAGCCATAATAGGGCATCTCACAGTCGACTCTTTTTGTGCAGGTTAGTCTTTTTTTTCCCTTCCTGCTCAAACCGACAAGAAAAGAAGAACTCCTCACCTTGCACCTGGGTACCTGTTCCAGTTCCATATGCCTCCGAGCTCAGTGCCAGCCTCTACCACCTTTACTTTGAAGCCTTGATCGCGCAAGAGCTTGAAGAGGTAGACGCCTCCAAAGCCAGCGCCAATAATGAGCACATCTACGTCGGCCATTTTGCCAGTCTGGTATAATTCAGAGCTTGCACACGCGGCTGCAAGAGTAGACCTCAGTGCTGAGCCGCACACGCCAAAATACGAGCCATGGCCCGTAACAGTAGCCGAGGAGAATGAGGGGTAGAGACATGACGCACTGATGCGAGGAAAAAGGTTTAGCAGACGCTACTTTGCAAGCCTGTCGAGTGGGCTGCCCCGTCGCTCTCGGCTGGGGGAGCAGCCAGTAAGCGGGAAAGGAGTAGTCCAAAATATGGCTCGGTGGCGGTGAGCCGTGTGTAAGCCGAACGTTGTGTCTTTACGCCAGACGCTATTCTGGTCTGAAGGAATTTCTTATGGTCTTGTCATCGAAATGTGGGTACTAAATTCGTGCGTTGAGGTAACATGTATCTATTTCCTTTTCCTATATTTTTTGGAAGACAGAGGGAGAGACGTTGGAGTCATGAAATCGTCTAGCAAGCGTCATGTTGGCGAACATCCAGGCAGGCTGTTGAATCTAGGACTGAGAGGCTTGATCGGAATCACAAAAGTCAAGTCCAGACCATTTCGACGCGGTGGCCGACTACTTTGGCATTGAACCACTCGACCACCTTGATGGCGGTGTTTCCCTCGTTCTGGATGCCGTAGTTCTGTGCTCCAGTCAGCAGGTCTGCTTCGACGATGCGCCTCAGGGCTATCGTCAGCTCTACTGTGGCCAGGTTGCGGGCTATGCACTGCCTGGGGCCCACACCAAACGGCATATTGTCCCTAAGCATGTCTGCAGAGACTTTCCCGTCCAGCCATCGCTCTGGTTTGAATGCCCGGGGCTCGGGGAAAACGGTAGGGTCAAAGTGCATGCTGTAAGCAGAGCATCCCACGTTGGTGCCGGCTGGGAAGAAGAATCCGCCAAAGGACCAGCCTGACGGTGGCACGGCACGGGGCAGGCGAGTGGGGTTGGCCAGACCGTGACGGAGGCCTTCACGCACCGTGGCACGAAGAAAAGGCAGACTGTCCGAGTCGGCGCCTGGCTTCTCGCCAAGCTCTGTGCGCAGCTGAGCGTAGGTTTCAGGCTGGCGAATGAGGTGCCAGCAGATAGTCGACAGGTTTGTGGCCGTGCTGTCCGTGCCGGCGAATATGAGGTCTTTGCACTGGGCAGCCACCTCATGGCGTGAGACACCTGCACCGACCAGTCGACCCTGGTAGGTCTTATCACCCTCCGACGCGTCTGCAGCTAGTCGATCTGTGTACGACGAGACGAGCTGCATGGAATTGTCGGTATCCTTGTCGGGGTAGAGACGTTCCACAAGCATTTCCAGCACCATGAACAGGCGGTTGGGCAGAAGAAAGTAGCGGCCGACGGCAACAAAGGCGTCGACAAACTCCGATGCTGACAGTCTTGTGTTCTCCTTGTTGTTTGTCGTGGCCCTGTCGAGCTCGTCCAACCCACCATAGCATTGTCCGTACAGGTAGCTGGTGAGACCATCCACGGCATAGCGACGTGCCAGGTCAAGCATGTTGAACGGAACTCCCGGCTTACTCTTTGCAACACGCATAGACTCGACCAGTCGAACCGCCAGGCTCTCTATCATCTCTTGACCTTCGCGGCGGATGACTCCAAGCGCAAACATGGGGGCAATGGCCTTTGAGCGCTCGGCCCTGTAGCTGGGGTCGATGGCAGAGAAGATGCTGGCATGGCCGTCAATGTCAAAGTTGCGATAGCAGGGAGACTTGAGGAAGCCACCCCTGTCACTGTAGATTGGAGCTAGAGCTGCACCGTCAGAAATGTCAATCTCGTTGGGTGCGACGCGAAGCACTGGTCCATAGCGCCTGTGGAGCTCGTCAATCGTCGAAGCCTCGTCACCCACGTATGAGTGGTAGAAGATCCACAGCGAAGTCAATCGGCCGAATAACGGCCCAGGAATAGATGCCAATGGATGAAAGAAGAGGTTGTACACGGCCAAGGTGACTAGCAGAACCAATGGTGCTGTTGCCAGCAGTAGTGGAAAGTTGAGTGAGGCCACAAGCTCTCCCAGCAGAGCCATTTCTGCTTTTGATACCTGCTGTCAAGTAATAGAATGTCAAACAGGGGAGAAATAAGAGGAAAAATAAAAGCAGAATAGAGGTTGTTGGCAATTACTAAGGATGACTGATGCACGAGGGAGAAGGGAAAAAAACTTTGGTAAGATACGCTATCAGACGCCACGTGGGGCAGCGATATACTTTCCTCTCTTTTGTTCAGGACGCCTTTACATTCATCTTGTTTGAGCTATCTGATTGATGAGAGGGGAATTTAAAACGTACATGTTGCCAATGGAGAGTGCATTGCAGGTACAAGAGAGGGAGTCAGGGTTCAATGTCCTGATAAACTCAGAATGAAACCGTTAATAGCAGCCGTTGAGGATTGCCACTATGCCTGTTTGATTTAATGCTCCTGGCCATTTATGCTAATCTCAGCAACGACTAACGGGATTGAGTTGGCTTTCAATCTCAAGAGATCACTCAGAGCCCAGACGTAACAGTTTCGCCTGACACTCCAAAGGCCAACTAGATCAATAACTGCTGTACAAGACTCCAAAAGCCCAAAGCTAGTTTAGAGGAAATGCTAGCAACATATCAAGACTCAATTCAATCAACCCGGTAGACCGATGCAAAGGCCACATGAATCAGATCTCCTCAAATCATAAGAACAAGCTTCCGTATTCATTTCATGCAACCATCTCCCCAAACCTCTTGACAACGCTATTGAATCAGGTTGTCAAAGCTAAGGCCCATCAACCAAGCCTCCTATAAAAGGGGGCGGGAGCGCTGAGGTAAGCAAGGCTTCCCCATAAGAACCTCCATACTACATTATCTGCCAAGTTCTTTTATACATGTACATCAACTGCAATTTCTTGTGTGAAGTAGGTAGTTTTCCTTATCCCATCTATGTGCCGTCGACATGAGGCTATGGCTCTGTCAGCCAGAGCCTCTTAACCCAACTCCTTCTGGCCTTGAAGTGAAAGTCTTGGTAAGACGACGACGATTTCAGCGAGCTGGCATCTTCGCGGCGACGTCGAAATCTGCGCATCTCCCGCTTGATGTTGCTGTAAATGTCTTGTCCCTCCTTGTGAATTCCCTTGACGCACTTGCGGTGGCTGACGGTACAGGCATTGCCAATTCTCAGCTGGTTATCGTGCACGCAGACGTGGTATGGCGGAAGCCAGACGCGTTCTGGCAGCAGTAACTGACTTGTACGCAGGGGCCTGGGCTGGCTGCAGCTGCGAGGCCGACCGCTAGCTTTGGAGCTTGCATGTATGAGGCGTACGACTCGGCCGCAGTCATCCTGCGTGGAATTCACCTCTTTCAATAAACTGATGTCCCAAAAGTCTTGGAAGCGCTGCTGCATATACCGGCTATGTGTGTAGTGTAATGTGATATCTCGAACCCAAGACCATTGGCAAGCTTGGTCTGGCTCGTCTTCGTCTTCTGGCAGCCAAAATATAGGCCCCGAGCGTATGCCGTCAGACCCGGGCCAGGTTCCAGGAGTGTAGACTGGTTCGTATATAGCGACACGACGCTTCCGGAGGTACTTCAGGGTCCAGTCTTGCGGACAGGGTTCGTAACTGAATTCGTCCAGTCTGACATTCTTTCCCTCAAGCTTGGGCGGTTCTGAGGCTTGCCAGCAAAGCAGTTCGCGGTTTCCGTAGTCGGCAATATCTACGCCGGCTGCTTCAAGGAGAGCCGCCCAAGCTCGTGTATCGTGGGCGAGATCATTCTGTAAAGACTTTGCTGCCTCATGCAACAAGAATGTGAGTGGTGTATCTCCCTCGTGGCTCCGATGATGTAGGTCTGCCCCACACCCCAGCAGCTGCCGCAGGAAACTCGTCCAGCGGATCGATGCGCCGCGGTCAGTTGAGTCGTCACGAGGGTATAGCAACGATTGCTGGGCGAACATGTGTACGGCTGTGAGGCCGCGGTCATCGCGTGCTAGGGCAACTCGTGCATCCACGGCGCTGCAACCTAGCATCTCCAGAAACATGTCTGGTGTCGAGTTCGCGTCTTCAGCGCAGTGCTCAATTGCCAGGCGGACTCGAGATTCCCACGGAATCCCAGCAAATGCCAAAGAGGATTCATGCCTCATCAGTCTAGCACACGAAATGTCGGGGCAGCGCGACCACCAAAAGTGACGCTCACGCTCCTTCTCGAGGACATTGTCGGAACTCAGTCCCGGCTGCTGCAGAAGTAGCCGATACATGTCAACCGCATCTGCCGGTTGAGAATGGCGGCGATGGTTGAAATAGGCATAAGTAGAGAGAGGATCACTATATCCGGTTGAAAGGACCGGAAAGCCAGCCGTGTCAACCAAGTAACGGCAGAGCTGCAAATTGCCCGACTCTGCAGCCGCCTGCTCGACAGGAATTCGTTAGCTGAAGCTTTTGGATTATATTTGGACCAAAGAATGAAAGATGGAAGAAAAGGGCTTGATAGAACTGACCGAGAGAACGGTGGTTTTATAATAGAGCCCTTTGGGATCATAGGAACAGTCAAAAGGAGAAGCTTGGCCACTTCGAAAGAGAGCGTGGACCCGGGCTGTGTCTCCATCCCTGCAGAGTTCGAATATCAGGGAGTCGCCTGGAATAAAATTGCAGGTGCGTAGGTTGAAGCTAAAACCGGATTGCGCCATGGCAAACGAAATATCCCAGACGCGGCGTGTGAACCCGGGACTGAAGCGAAAAGTCCAAGCTGGTTGAGGATTCTCTCTTGCATTTTCTCTGTCAGGTCGTCTCTGCAGTACCATGCTGGGAGTGGGCTTCTTCCCTACGTGCTGTAGCGGATTGCTCTGTACTGGATCCACACAGGATTCTTTTCCAAAGGAAAATGACTCGGATGGGCATGTGCTGATCTGTTGAATAACTGCAGTGTTGGTGTCGATTTGCTCCAATATTCTACCCGTGTCTCTCCTTTGGCATGACCTGTCACATGGCGTTAGCTCATCCAACCACTGTCCGCCTTTTAGGTTCACGCCTGACTGACGCGTTGTAAAGTTGTATGGCGAGCATCAGCGAACTTTTGGCCCTCTCCAGCTCATCACAGAGCTGCAGCATGCCGGGCTGATCAAAGGCCGTGCGGACTCGGCCTCTGAATGTCGACTTGTGCACCGCGAGTTCAAGTCTTTGGACTGCACTCTGGATCCGTGCAACCGCCCGATTGCAAGTTTCGACACATCGGTCCACGATGACACGATCGGCATGGTTTTGTTGCTGGCGGTGCTGCTCCAGATGATGCAGGGTGAGGGCAAAAGTCTCCAAATCGTCCGAAAGATCCTGCAAGTATTGAGACGCCCCTTTGAAGGAATTGTAGAAGTGCTTCAGCTTCACACTGCTCTCACCAAGCTGGATTGCAAGCGACGTCAGACCTGCGACGCCCGCCACCACTCCCAGCACTTCAGCCATGCATCAAATTGGCTCAGTCGATGACTTCTTCTAAGATGTCAGGTGGTTGCAGCAAGCGAAAAGAGGCAACAAGGCAACAAGACCGGCCAAGGTTCTAGGCATAGCCTCACTGACGCCTCGTTCGCAGATCCTTGCCAGATATACGGCATAGTGGCTTTTTCTTCTCTGTTGCTGAGCTTCACAGGGGATCTGGTCGTTGACGATGGAAGAACTCAAGAGATTCTCTTGAGCATTGTTTCAATATCATTGACATGAAGATATCAAGAAAATGACGGCGGGCGCCGTTACTGAGGCGGCCCGCCAATCAGGTGCTGGACCCCTCTTTTGACCCCTCCCAATGCATTGGACACCGACTTTTTTTTTTAAATTGTTTCATATCTACATTGAAACGAGATAGCCATACAAAAGAGAACCAAAGTAGAGAAGCCATGGCAGTCACGGCAGCAGTCATCCCGTCTCTCGCAGACCGCCCCATCAAGAACACAATCTGCCTGTTCGACGTCGATGGCACCCTCACTCCAGCTCGGCTGGCAGTCTCCCCTGCCATGCTCGAAGTCCTGACAAGACTACGACACCACGTTGCAATTGGCTTTGTCGGTGGCAGCGACCTGGCAAAGCAGCAGGAGCAGCTGGGCACAGCATCAGTCCCTGCCACAACCATGTTCGACTTTTGCTTTTCCGAGAATGGCCTGACGGCATACCGCATGGGCCAGCCGCTGGCCTCAACGTCCTTCATCCAGTGGATCGGCGAGGACAAGTACAAGGAGCTGGTCAAGTGGATCCTGCACTACATTGCCGACTTGGAGGTGCCGGTCAAGCGGGGCACGTTTGTCGAGTTCCGCAACGGCATGATCAACGTCAGCCCGGTGGGCCGCAATGCCACCAAGAAGGAGCGCGACGAGTACGAAGCGTATGATTTGCAGCACAAGATCCGGGCGACCATGGTGCAGAAGCTGCAAGAGAAGTTCCCAGACCTGGGGCTGACGTACAGCATCGGCGGCCAGATCAGCTTCGACGTGTTCCCCAAGGGCTGGGACAAGACGTACTGCCTGCAGCACGTCGAGGCCGAGAGCTCGAGGGAGGGCGGCGTCGACTACAAGACGATCCACTTCTTTGGCGACAAGACGTATGAGGGTGGTAATGACTATGAAATCTACGAGGACAAGCGGACGGTGGGGCACTCTGTCAAGAACCCGGAGGAGACTGCAAAGATTCTGAAGGAGCTGTTCCCTGAGGCGCTTGCAGGCATGTGAAAAAGTTTTATCTGTTGCAGAAAAGAGATTTTCGTATTGCAGGGGTGTGAGTGTCTTACGTGGGACTGAGATGTAGGTGTTGTGTGTGCGACTGATTGGGACTGAGGTAGACTGAGTTGGGCTAAGACAGAGAGACAAGATATAGAGCAGCGGCATTGTGAGGCTGGAAAAAAAGGTCAATTGGTGGAAAGAAATCTTCGTGTCGAGTCATGCTACAAATGTGAAATCAAATATATGCATAGAATGTTGGGTATACCGCTTCTCTCCCCTTTCTCTGTCTCTCTTGGAACATGCCCTAAGAAATGCACTGTCATCTTCCAAACCAGAAACAAGAAATATTCTCCTACATGAGCAGGCGCCAGGCTCCCAGGATCAAGGCCGCCGTGCCCGTGCACACACCCATGAGCCACTGCAGCGTCGAGAACTTGACCCCTTCAACTCTTTCTCGCAGGTTGGCCACCTCCTGCTCGATGCGTGTCTCCGTCTCCTTGATTTTCAGCTCCTGCACATTGGCCTCTTCTCGGATGCGGCCCTTTTCCAGGTTCAGGTCGAGTCGGACGCTGGACTGGGTGCGCTGGACCTCGTCACGCAGCCTGGACTGCAGCTTGGCCAGCTCGTTGGTGAGACGCTCATGGCTAGCCCTTGTCAGGGTCGATTCCGAATTGTCCAAAGACAGCAGCTCTGTCCTTAGCGCGCTGAAGTCGACTTTCTGGGTGTAGCTTGTCTTCAACGCGTCCTCCCTCAGGACCATTGTCCGTGTCAGGTTCTGGATGGACTCTTCAATGACATCAGACAGCACGCGCATCAGCGACTGCGACTGTGCTTCTGTGAGGCCCAGCTGGCGTAGCCGTTGCGTGAATTTGAGTGTGTCAAAATGGTGATCTCGTGATACATTGCGTGTCGATGAGAATTGTCGCGATTGGGGCTGTCTTCTTTGGTGGTGTGGCTGCGAGGATAAGGGAGAGGTGGAGCATGTCACAGCCAGCTTTGGCACGACATTCGGCCGAGTAGCTGGTTGCGTCAATGTTGACAAAGCAACAGGCCGTGTTAAGCGAGATGCAGGCCTCAGCTGGGCCATGGCTGTTGCTAATTGTCGTCAAGATGCTGCAACATCATTCCAAATTGCATTGAGCACAAGAACGCGTCAGAGGCCCAGAGTTTTGAAGTCAAGCAGGGTATTGTACAGGTAGAATTAATATCATTGCCCCGCATATTGCGCCCGTAAGCTCACCTCGCGTCCGAATTGATAGTAAAATCGCCTAAAACTTGCTTTATACAGCTGACGTGAGGGGATAGAGCTATCAGTCCCGGCAGCGAGCAGGATAAAGAGGGGTTGCTGGACTTTTGAAATGACATTTTGTATACATTGCAGGATAACTTGAGAAAGAACTTAGCTTTAAACGAAAATTGAGACAAAATATGCCTCTCTGGCGCATCTTCCACCCGCCTACGGCCTTCACGGACGCCGCAGAGAAGAAGGCTCTGTCCGAGGCCATCACCAAGGTCTACACGGCGGTGCCTCTGCCTGCCTTCTATGTCGTCGTGACCTTTATCCCCTTGCCGGAAGATAGCATCTTTGTCGGTGGGGAGCCCCAGGTAAAAAACAAAAGCAAAATGGCAGCCTGTTGTTGAAGCAACAAAGCTCATGCAGAACAGCCCAGTTCCACCAAACCCACCTTCATACGCGTCGTCGTCAGCAACATTGCACGACGCATGCCAGAAGGCAACAATCCAATGAAGGTCAATTTCCTGGACAGGGTTGAGGCAGCCATCAAGCCGTACATCGCCGACAAGGGCTGGGACTGGGAGGTGCACACGGAGGAGACTGACCGGTTCCTCTGGAGGATCCAGGGCATGAATCCGCCGCTGCCAGAGACGGACGAGGAGAGGCTGTGGATCAAGGAGAACAAACCGATCGAGTACGACGGGGCGTATTCCAAGTAGTGTGCTTCACCATCTGTAAGGATCCAGCATCTGTAGCTAGCCGGAGATAATGGATCAGCAACAGCAGAGTCGTGCAAAATGGGCAGTGCATGTGCAAGACAAACAATCCTTTTCGCCTGTCTGTGCCATATCATTTGTTCTTTTCGGGTCACACACCCTCAGGGAAAAAAATGGGGCTGTCTGTTTGTCTGACCGAGAAGCCAAGGAAGAAGAAACGGCAGCATAGTAAGTGGTGTGTTTGGGTGGCTGCTGCAGAAACAAGAAAAAAAAAGATGGCGCTCGGTCAGTGGAGACACGGGCTAGATGCAGAGGCCACCGGTTCGCCCATTGTTTGCGTGCTGACGGACGGATTGGCTACTGGAGACAGAGAAAACGGCAGTGCGGCGCAGGAAGGAGAGAGAGATTAAAAAATAAACGGCGCCCAGAGGATTCCACGCCGTCTTCTGGTCGGGCTGTGCAGTGCTTTCTGCTCTCCTGAGCCAGACGAACGCAACTCCTGGAAGCAGATCAGAATGAGGCAGATCAGCAGAGATACAAAGGGACATCCAGAATCCCCAGAAACAGGCAAGTCTAGGCTTGACGCATACGCCTACTGCCCACGTTCTGTTTCGGTGTAGGCGTTGTCGCTCTGCCTGCGTGTCTCGCATTCCAGAAGAACCTGCAGGAGCCTCGTTGGGGGGTGGGCTCCCGGTGGCGATCTGCCCAATGACAGCAGACACACCAAGAGAATGGCGCCGGGAAGACAAGGCACAATGAAGCGAACTTGATACGCCCCAGCCCTGGTAGAGTGGTCGTTTCCCGCGCACCCCACCAGGCGTCCTTCATATACGCCATCCCTTCCTTTGGATTTCGTGTCAGATTTTGTTCTTGTTTTCTCGTTGCTGCTGCTGCCTTGATCGCCTCTCAGATGTCTGGCGTCGTCAGGTCGGCGCGTCTCTTTGTTACGCTGTCATAGTAGCCCGCCGCAGCCGCCGCAGCCGCCGCAAACTGACGTTACTCTCCTCCACCTCACTCACCTCCACCACCTCCACCCCGGGGAGAATGGAGTTTGTCGCCTCAGTCATTGGCATCGCCGCCGTCGGGGTCAAGCTCTCTCGCACGCTGTACCAGATTGGCGGCCGCGCCACCGGCGCCCGCCACAACATCAACCGCATCGCCACCCAGATCACCCTCTTCTCGTCGTCGCTCAAGCATGTCGGCCATGTGCTGGCAGACTCCAAGAGCCTGCACACCCCAGAGGCCGCCGAGACGGTGCAGCAGATCATGGACCAGTGCGAACGCCTGTTTGAGGAAATCGCCCGCATGGCGTCCGGGTCGCGCACCCCGGGCGACGCCTTCAGCATCGTGGCTGCAAACGATCGCAAGCAGCGCATGAGCATCCTGCAGCGCATACGGTGGAGCTTCGAGCAGCCCAAGTGTGAGTCGCTGCTGGCCCAGCTGGAATACCTCAAGACGACGCTCGCCATCGTGATCCAGACTCTGAGCCTGGCTGCCCTGACGGCCAAGGCCAAGCAGGACGACCCGGAGCAGGCCCAAGAGATTCAAGAAGAGCGCCTGCACGTCGAATCGCTGGTCTGGGCGCAGCAGCTGTCTGTGACGGTCCTGAATGAGGTGCACGCGCACTCTGACGAATGCCGGCAACGCTCGCCCAGCGTGACTTCGGACGACGACGCCGCCAGCATCGAAGCCCACTCGCCCAAGCTTCTGACCTTTGGAGAAGAAGTCAGCCCGGACTCGCTCATCACGCTTGGCGGCCATCTCGACTTTCTCGACTCTGCCATCAAGAAGAAGAACTTGCAGACTTCTGAACATTCCATCAATCTGCCGTCCGACTTGGTGGAGGAGTTGCTCCGGCGATGGACCCACAAAGCGTCTCCGAGCTCGCCCCGTCTGCTTGAGGCACAGGTTGTAGATGTCAGCGATGCAGAGCCAGCAGTCAAGGTCCAGGGGTCTCCCACTGCCACTCTGTCGCCTGCGCCAGAAGACAGGTCCAGAGCTCGCTCAGACGCTGTTGAGCTGCCCGACGACATGAGGGCTGCTGGCCACCTGCTCGACTCCAACTTCCTGACTGCATCCAACACCAACCCTGAACTTCCCACAGAGCTCTCGGCAACCCCGGCAGACGTCGAAAACGGCCTGTCGAGGACCATCAGCAACCCCGAGCAGGATCTGCCCCCCAGACTGCAAATCACGCCCCATACACACCCAACGCACGCAGGTGCCCACGTAATGTCGCCCACTGGAGATATTTCTCCGTCTTCTCTCCATTTTCCCCTCACGTCACCTACGGGGAATATCGTTTCGCCTTCTACTCTAAAGTACTACACGTCGGAGCTGCCAACAGCACCGGCCTGCAACGCCACGGCTGCCGCCGCAGTGGCTGCCTCTTCGCTGGCATCGCAATCGTCGTCCAATTACAGGAAACCCTACGTGTCTTCGGTCAGGAGCATGACGCCGTCTGTTGGCGACTCTGACGACGAGAACTTTGTCGACTATCCAAAGAGGCAAGAGAACAAGCCAGCGAGGCGTGACAGCGTCAGGTCGCAGGCCTCTACTCGCCCGCGCCAGGACAGCCAGACGGCCTCCACCGAGGGCGGCCTTGACATCCCCTGGCGCATCCGCCTGGGCCCAAGCCGCTACTTTGACTTTCTCGACGCCAGGGTGGTGGGCCCGCGGACCCCGTACAAGCCGACGGAGCGCATCGAGTGGATCTGCGCGCAGCCGTCGGCACGCACCGAGATCAGCAAGGATTGGGTGTGCGAGCAGGCCCTGGGCGAGATGCGGCTGCAATTCTTTGAGCTGTCGGCCAAGGAGTTGCGTGGTAGCACGGGACAGGGCTGGGTGTCGAGCGAGAAGGGCGGCTGGCGCGTGCTGCGGGCCCTGAGCTTTGTGAGTACTTTTCTGTTTCTCCTTGTTTCCCTTCTCCCTCTTTCACCCTTTTCATTCTTCCCTTTCCTCTTTTCTCCTTTCCTCCTGTTCCTTCTCCCTTTTCTTCTCCTTGCTCATTCTCCCTGTTCCTTGACTTCACCTTCACTATTAAGCTCTCCACATCTTATATCATCTCGTTGCCCCCTCTACCTCCATTGCCTTCTTAGCGGTATATGCTCCTTTCAATATCATCAACAAACACTAACAGGTCCCAGTCGGAGATTGAGAGCCTCGTCGAGCGCACCATCGACTTGGTCAAGGAGCAATACGCTCGTGCTCCAACCCAGCAGTCGTCGCCACCAGGCCCCTCAAAGTCGTACCTGCGCGCCCCTCCACCGACAAGCCCGCAGAACATCAACGCCAGCCTATCTTCGAGCCCAAACAACATGCAGCACCGCAGCGCCTCGTTCAGCGACTCGCGCGACAGGCCTGGCAGCTACATGGGCCGTGACCGTGGGTTTCCCAGGTACGGTGGGGATCAGCAACCGCCCATGAACCCGTATGAGCTCCCCTGGATGCCGCCGCGACAGGGGCAGGACGGCAGACCCGCAGACCGCAACCGTGACCGCTACCACGACGACCGCTACGGCTACCGGGATCGCTCCAGAGGGCCAGCACCGCCGCCAGAGCCAGACTACGACAGCGGTAGGCGACGACGGGACCGCAGCTTCGAGGACAAGAAGAAGAAGCGGTCGTCCAAGACCGGCACCATTGCCAAGATTGGCGCGCTGACGGCCCTTTTGGACGGCATCGACAACGTCTTGTGATTCTTTTCTTTTGCAAGTTGTATAACGCGTGACGAGCAACGACGACTTTTGGACGCTTCTTTCCTTTCTGAGGACGGCCCCCTTTTTATCCTCTGATGATGATGATGAGAGATGGAGGCACTTTTTGGAAAAACCTTGGTGGATTCTCTTTTTGGCTGTTGTTTCTTCTGATGTATTCATATCACTTTTCTTTTAATGGTTGCAAGAGAAATGGAAATTCCTTTTAATGTTGTTGCAGGAAACCCCTCTTGTCTCTGCTTCTATGTGCTCTGTGACGAAGCCTGAATAGGGTTCTTGGCCTTCTTACTGTCTTGAGGATGATGTTTCTTCGTGTCGTTGCCATTGCCGTTGCCGTTGTCGTTGTCGTAGTCGTCATGGGTTCATCAAGATAAACGATTTATATGTCCCAGTGGAGCCAGATGAGGCGGCCAGAAATAAAACCTCATTTGTCAGGCGCATCTGGTAGCCGCTCAACCACATATTTGCCCTTGGCCACACTAATGAGTGGCACACCAGGCACCTTGCGGATCCGCCGCTTCAGCTCCCGGTCGTTGGTCGCCACAATGTAGATGCGGTGCTTGACGACGCGGTCCACGATGCAGTCGTCGGCATAGACGCCCTTGTGGTCGCACTCGAGGCGCTCCCATCGCTCGTCACGGGCAATCTGCAGCGCCAGCCTGTATTTGGGGCCCAGCTTCTCGAGTTCGGCCATGACGCACGACGTGATGATGGGTCTGCAGGTTGCGTACAGGGCGTCCATAAAGGCCGGCAGCAGGTCCAGCTTGGCGCGCACCGTATGACTGAGGAAGTTGGTATCGATGAGGATCGGGTAGGGAGGCGCCAGGGCCGTGTTGTAGGTGAAGAACATGCTGGTTGGCGCCCTGGGCACCTCGCGGATCACGTCGTTTGCAGACTTGCTGTCCAGCGTTCTCTGCAGTGCGGTAGCTTGCTTCTGCTGGTTTTGTTTCAAGCGAGCATCGCGCTGCCCGATGACGCGCTTGACGGCGGCGAATTTGCGTGTCCTCTTAGCCTGCCCCATTTTGTTGCTTTGTGTTGCTGAGAAGGCAGTAGATCTGGGAAGATACGAAGGTTCGACATTGAAAAGAGACCAAAAAAAAAGTTGGCGGGCGGTGCGGGCGGATTTCCGCCTCCAGTTTTGGCCGCGGCTCATTCCAACTTCTTATGCCGCTCAGACTCTACTTAATGCCCTAATAGCTTGGGGCTTGGAATAATAATCAGAGCATTATTTCTGATACAGTTTAGAGGAAGAGTGCAGTATATTAAAAACACTATATCACGTACGACATACTGTCTTCTCATACTGTGAGGAAATTAGGTTACTCCTTGAAATGTAATTGATATGGCATCTCATACATCGACTGAGTAAATAGCAGGAAAGAATCAGAGAATTAACTCTTACAAAGAATAACACTCTATGTCCTCCATTTAATCTTTACATTAAGTTGCTTTTCTTCATTGAGATCTTTAGCCACATAAGACAAGATGGCACTCTACTTTCAGAATCATTGTGGTCTATCTTGCATATTCATTGCATAAATTATCATCATCAAATGTCCACAATATGAAATTTTCGTTAATTTCTTGTCCAACACTGAATAATCTAGGAGGCTTTCTAGGATGGTGGGCGAATTGTCACTTTTGGTTTGATTGGAAAAAGAGAAAGAAGCACAAGAGCGCACGGAACATGCTTGAAACAAGAAATGCTTCATTCTTTATGTAGTAGCGAGCGACATTGACAAAGCCCTTTGCGTGTCAAACGACCAATTTCCCCCAGATGAAAGGTATCTATTTGTTGCAGCGGATGGAGATGGGGCCAAAGGGAGCCGTGTTGCAGATGTTCTGCTGGCCGGTGGCGTACGACTGGCCAGCGCACGCGCCCTCAGAGTAGACCATGAGCTCGCAGCCGGCGTCGCTCTGGAAGCGGAAGTTGGGCGCGGTCCAGATCTGGCACTTGTTGTCGCCAAAGTTGGTCGACTCGCCGGTGTCGCAGTCGGTGATGACAAAGGCGTTGGAGGCGGCGGCCAGGGCCAGGACGGTGGCGACGAAAGAGGTCTTCATTTTTGCTGTTGCTGTTGCTGATGCTGTTAGTATACTAAATTCAACAGATTCTGCGGAAATTCTGTTACTTTTTGCTTGGAATTGCTGGTTTGAGTGAGAATGAGACTGTTGGATTGTGATGATTGTCGAGAAAGAGCAGCTTTCACGCCCTCTTTTATATCCTCATCGTCGCCAGATGGAATTGCAGATGCTCTCTTGCAACGTCATCTCATCGTCGTCTTCAGCTGTCGAATTGCCTGAATGCAACCCTACGGGATGGCATACCGTGAAATTGTGATAGATCTTCTATACAAAACTGGAGCCTGCCTTCCAGGCGTGTGATGATTACGCGAAAGACGTCCAAGCGTGTCATGACCAGACAAGGATTGATCCAGACAAGCTTGCTTGGCGTGAGGCTGCAACTAATGCTTCAGGCCTGGCCGGAGATAAATACCAGCGAATGAGGACCACGCGAGCAAGCGCAGCGATCTGCAATGCGGGAGCTTGATACCAGGAACAGAAAGCGCAGAGAGTAAGCTAAACGGCAAACAGAAAATGCAGAAGACGAAACGGGCGGCATGCCGTCTCCCGCTTACCGTAGTAATCGCCCCAAGGCATGACATAAACACCTCACGGCTTGGCTATAGATTAGACTGCATTCGTATTTCCACCATATGGATCGTGAGAGTTTGCCGCTGTAATCACTTAGCTTGAGATGGAGCTCACGTCCTGATATTGGTCAGAAGACGCTTCACATCCTTGATGCCCCCCATTATTTTTTTATTTTTAGACTTCAAACATTTTGGCCATTGAACGATATTACCAGTCAACCGGAATGTTATCTTTTTCCTTTTCTCTACAAGGGTAGTTCTTTTCTGCAAGGGTGGGTCTTTTCTGCAAGGGCAATGCCATGCACCTTGTTTTGTGCATTTTGCCATTTTGCTTTGCGCTAAGCTGGCCCCTGGCAGCGTGGGTCCCTTAGATGCATGCATGAGCATGCTCCTCGAACAAGGCGTATTAAACTTGTCTTAATGTGCGCTCATTAAGATAATGATTCTCCACGATGTATATGTCACTGGGGGCTGAAAGGCAGGCTGATGAAGACGAAAATGGAATACGATTACCTGTCGTGCGAGTCATGGACCAAATCGGACCGATGGATCAAATATCCGTCCGGAATTCTATCAAGGTCAAGGCTGCCATCGTTTCATATTGTCGGTGGGCAATTGCACATCAGAGGTCAGAGACGTCCAATGAATAATAGAGCGGGCCATGCTTTACACAAACAGCTCAAATTGGGCTTCTCTCCCAGCATCCAGTGCCTGCATATGCTGGTCCATATTTGTTGCGCAGTGAGATTCGAGGAATTGAGGGGGCAGATACGCTGATGGGTCAGACACGGAAATCTCCATTGTGCCTTTCCGGGCCAATTGACAAGATCAGAGTCATGGCCAAGGTTTCAGCTGACGTCGGAGTGCAGCTAAGCTGGGGCAATCCTTTTCCTCCTGATGGAACCCTACCTGTTGATCCTTGCGATTCGGCTTTGGCCCCTTAGCAGATTGCAAGGTCGACATTTTGATTCTGCGGCAGGACGAGTTCGTGTCGGCTGAGTGACGCGCAAACCACTTGACAGCAATGGCAAGACCCATGGCTAGTCGTAAAGGGAGATATATTTAGAAGACAAAACGGACGATGCTTGGTGCTCCCATTTTCAAGGGTGGCTATGGTTGGCGCTGCAGAATCATTCGTGCTGCTGTTGTCCTTGTCCTCCTCAACAAGACGTGGAAAGCCAGACCAAAAACACGTCCCGTCGGGCACAAGCTAATGACTCTTATGTGCCCCACATATTCAAGTATTCGGCAAGACTGTTGCAGCAATTAGTGCAAGCTGACAAGTGCCATCAAAGCAGACTAAAGGAATAGACAAATCTCGAGGTTAAGTAATTCTGCCAGCAATTCCGCCGGCATTCCCGCGAGTAATTCCGCCAGCAGTTCCGCCAGCAGTTCCGCCAGCAGTTCCGCCAGTAGTTCCTCCCGCCAAGGCGTAGGGCTGAAAGGCGGTGACCGGATTGGGTCACTCCCTTCTATTTCGGGCCTGTCAGGGCAAC
Organism: Erythroxylum mucronatum; assembly: GCA_027563825.1. NCBI lineage: Eukaryota > Viridiplantae > Streptophyta > Magnoliopsida > Malpighiales > Erythroxylaceae > Erythroxylum > Erythroxylum mucronatum. The sequence goes on along the minus strand of JAOSBP010096466.1, from coordinate 292,993 downwards.
ACACTGCAGCTAAGAGACCGGAGGCATTTGGTTGGGCGGGCCTATCTCCTTCTGCGCCTCCTCTAATATTGAGACTAGATCCATTGGAGGGTTCCACTTCTCCCTGCAAATTTTGAGCAAGATGCTGTAATAGAGCTGTCTTTCTCTCCGATGGCAATTTTTAGCAAAGGCAAAATCCAAAAACAGAACCGCACGTCTTGGCGGCCGGCGGCGGCGGCGGCGGATGCTGGCGGGCGGCGTGGCAACCCCAGCAGAAAAACATGAGAAAACAGACAGGACTCCTTTTTCTGGTCCTTGAAAGCCAGGGGGGCCAAGTTCTTCAGTACTCTGGTTCTTCAACCTTTTCCAGTTGTCTGTTTTTCTCAAATTCAATCATCGTCGGCAATAATTAATTTGTTTCAGTCTCTTCAACTCGCTCTCCTTTGGCCGCGTAGACTCTGCCCAACCAGCCGGCCCCTTGTTTCTGGCCCGCCAAAAATAACACAGCCTCCCGCCTTGTCGTTTCCCCCTCTTGCATCGACAGCCGTCCTTCTGGATGTTCTTATCCCTCTTCTCCCTCGGCTCCTCTCAGCCATCGTCGCCGTCGTCGTCATCATCGTCGTCGTCTGCCCGCGTCAGCCAGCGTCAGACCAGGCAAGGCGCCTGGGGTGCCATCAGCCAGTCGCTGCGTAACAACGCCTTTACAGGACCCAGCCGCTTAACAGACAGCGACCGACACTTTCTGTCGCAGAACTTCACCAGCGCTTAGAAGAAGAAGAAGAAGACACACGTCCAATATGGTGTACAGAGGATTCACATGGAGGAAGGCGGTGCCCCTGGTGCTCCTGGTCGCTGGCGCTGCCACTGCATCTGGCGGATTCGAGCAGTTTGCTAAGCGCCAGGACGACCTTCCAGACATTTCAGACCAGACCCAAGTCATTGGTGCAACTTCGACACGGCGTTCAAGCACTTCGGCGCCTCCAACATCTACCGCACAAACAACTACAAACCCAGCAGCGACCGCACAGGCTACCGATTCAGGTGCATCTCCTCTGCCATCGCTCTACGGTGTCGGAGCGCCCGCACTCATTGTCCCAGACACATCCAATGCTCCCTTTCAACAAAAATCCGCTCTCCCTGAAGGCACAGTCTTCATCATTGTCGGTGCCGTCCTGGGCTTCTTGGGTGCCTGTGTTTTGGCATGGCGTGGCCTTGTGGCATGGTCTCTGCACCGCTCCGTCAAGCGTGCAGCCCACGGCACCTACGCGCCAGACTCCAAGTCTGCATTTGGCGCCAACAGTGACGGTTACTCGTCCATGTACGGCACCCAAAACGTCTCGATGGAGTTCCTGTCGTCGCAAAAGACTGCCTACGGCGGCGCTGGAGGGGCCACGTACGCCAGCGAGACCAGCGGCAAGGGCGCCAAGCCACGCAAACACCAGAGCCGGAATCCCTCAACTGCTGCAGCATCGTTGTTCTTCTCTCCGACGGCGTCGAATGGGGCTGGGTCTGCATCAAATCGAACTTCGAGCTTCTTGCCGGCAGGCTACTACGCTGCAGGCGCTTCAGCCCTGGGTGGGCCCGCTGCAAACGGATACGGGCGTGTCGATTCGATGGAGAGCGGGCTCGATAGTCCCAATGTGCGCTCTAGCACGGCGTTCCACTCTCGCCCGGCAAGTTCAGGTGGTCAGCTGCGACACTCACAGCAGCCGTCGTCGTCGTCACATCCCCACCAGCGGGCACCCAGCGAGACAAGACGCGCCAGCCGGTACCGTGGCCAGCCGGACGACTCGAGGACCAGCCTGTCGGTCAACCAGCCGCCTGCAGGTCGTACCCCCAGCGCATACATGGAGGACCTGTTCAGCGAGCACGGCTACGGCCCACGCGAGCGGTTTTAAGGGGCTGCTTGCTCTATTTCAATTGAGGGTGCGAATGCATAATACGATAGAGAGAAATCGGTGAGATTTTAGAATGGACTTGCGACAAATTTGTGTGTTTCTGGCCCTGCGAGCGAATAATCAAAAGCGAAAGGGAAGGAATTGCCGGCGCGAAGGCATTCATCTTGGTTCTGGGAGGCTTATTCATTGTTCTGTAATCTGCTATTAGTTAAACCACAGCATCTTCTTAATGACGATGATGAAAGAATAATCACCACCTTGTACCAGACTTGACATGCTCTCTGTGACTGAACAAGATTACCTTTGCTTGCCTGCCTTGGATGATGGCAGTCGCTTTTCCTTGGTGCGTATATGCATTCTGAACCTTTGCCTTCTGTATATACAGGGCCTGCTTTGCTTTTTGCTCATAGCGGCTGCTTGTCGTCTGATGGAACAAAGGAAAGAGGTATGTAGTGAAGAGTTCAAAGAGTAGGTCAATCCACTTGACTTGAGGTAGACTATGCAAACGAGGCCAAATGATCAGCTTCTTGAACAAGCATCTGCCGCTAACATTACCTTGCTCTGCTTTGTGAAGCATTTTTTGTGATTCTCAACGGACTGCGCATTTGAGGTTCGCCTTTGTATTACCCACGTCGTTTGCCTATTGCCAATGGGCTGAATGTTTCCGTGTATGAGTTGAATCAGGGAAAACTCATCTGGTGCAAAGCATGTACAATGCATCTTAAAGAAAGGCACGAATTGCAAAATCTAAATCAATTCTAGCTCGAATCTTGCTCAATGGCCCAAAGAAAGGTCCGACAACTCCATTCGCCGCTCAGAAGAATCGATCTATAAGTGTTGGAAACCGCTGCATCGAGTTTCAATTTGTAGCCTGAAGACCGCAAAGATTACCTTTCGCGGCAGTTCAGACTTGGAAGTCCATGAAATGAGTAAGTTGCTATCATCATCTCTTCCCTGGTCATCACAATTCAATTCAACTATTGAGAGACGCCTGTTCAGATATCTTGTCTCTTATCAGCTGTGCAATCTGCTCATGGCCCCCAGACATTGCTTCAGCAAGCGCTTCCCTGTAGTATCTTTTCTGTAGAGCTCTGTCGTCTATCTCACGGTCAAGCAGTAGCCGCATAATCTGCTCGTGACCTCTCCTCGATGCTGCCAAAAACACGGTATTATGGTCACCTCCTTGACCAATGACGCCGGCACTCCTATCTAGCAGCAGCCGTACAATCTGCTTGTGACCATTAAATGATGCTGCCCATAACGCGGTGCCGTATGTCCCTCCTTTAGCATCGATATCAGCATTTTTATCGAGCAGCAGCCGTACAATCTGCTCGTGACCTTGTAAAGATGCTATCTGAAGCGCGGTGCCGTCTGACCCTCCTTTAGCATCGATATCGGCGTTACTATCGAGCAGCAGCCGTACAATCTGCTCGTGACCTCTTGATGATGCTATCTGAAGCGCGGTGCCGTCTGACCCTCCTTTACCATCGATATCGGCGTTACTATCGAGTAGCAGCCGTACAACCTGCTCGTGACCTCTTGATGATGCTGCCTGAAGCGCGGTGCCGTATGACCCTCCTTTAGCATCGATATCAGCATTTTTATCGAGCAGCAGCCGTACAACCTGCTCGTGACCTTGTAAAGATGCTATCTGAAGCGCGGTGCCGTATGACCCTCCTTTAGCATTGACATCAGCATTTTTATCGAGCAGCAGCCGTACGACCTGCTCGTGACCTCTTGACGATGCTATCTGAAGCGCGGTGCCGTATAACCCTCCTTTAGCATTGACATCAGCGTTCTTATCGAGCAGCAGCCGTACAATCTGCTCGTGACCTTGTAACGATGCTGCCTGTAGTGCGGTTCCGTAGTGGCCGCCTTGGGCGTCTACTCCTTGGCCCCTGGCAATCAGAATCTTGCAAGTGCTGTGCTGCCCAACGTAAGAGGCGTAGTAAAGAGCAGAGCCTTTACGGGTAGTTAAATCGGACTCAAAGTGAGAATCTTCCGACGTCTTTCGGTATACACGATTGCTCCCCAGGTAGAAACGGAGAGCCAACGTCTGCATCTGTGGGTCCGCATCTGCTTGTTGAGCATACATCGACCAATACCGTTTACAAAAATGTCGAAATGCTCTTTCGTTCAGCGTCACAGCTCGAGGATCTTCAAGGTTCTCATCTTCATAAGCTCGACTTTCAGAGTCCTCAAAGCCCTCAGAATCCTCAAAACCCTCAGAGTCTTCGTAGTTGGAATCTTCATAAACATGGAGCAGATATACTATGCATGCTTTGGCAATGACAGTGTGACACATGACTTCAGTGAAATCTGCAGCAAATGGACTCTGTACTTTGTCTGAGGCAAAGTACTCTCTGACAGAAAAGTGTGATAGTTGCACCAAGTTCTCTTCATACGTGGCTCTGTCGACGCTCTTATTTGTCGTTATCATGACAAAGCTTGAGCAAACATGAATCAAGTCTTCAGCTTCTTTATACATTCTGTCGACAGCAAATCGTGGTGGTTCAAAGTCGATAGCAATGGCGAAGATTGCCTCTGTCACGCTAAGGGGCCGCTCAGAATAGACTAAGAATTGGAGAAGCCGAATAGCATCCCGCTTAAATATACCAGGAATCTTCTCTAACATCCTGGAGTAAGTCTCGTTCAGGTCTTCGGGCAGCGACGCAAGTGTATCGCGCAATTGCTTTTCCGTTCGACAATCCTGGATTGCAGTAATCTGGAGCGCAACCCAGCGGAACCTTGGCCAAGTTACGTTAGCCTTTTCTTACGTATAAATATCAAATCCCAGGATGCTTACATGCCGCCGGCCTTTTGCGCCAAAGTTGATTCAATCTTGTCTTGGAGGAACCTTGAACTATGCCACCGAGATAGCCGTCTATCTTCTCGCACATAGTGTTCAATGTATGCCTCGATATCGGACGAAACAAGTTCTGTCTGTAATTGTAGGCGAAAATTATCAGGGACTACGTCTCGCAGAATGTCAATTATATCTTGCTCTGGCCGGCTGGTGACGACAAGATGTAATCCCTCAATATGTGCCTGGTGGATACTGCAAATCCATTCTAGAGCTTCACGTCGAGGTCTGTAAGATCCAGACCCAGATCCAACCAGTGGGCATTCATCAAGAGCGTCAAGCATCAGATAAGTAAGCTTACAAGCTCGGAGCATTATGAGAAAAGCATCGCAAAGTGCTTGAGTTGAAGGCTGATTACGACCTTCTCCGTATTTTCGCCAGACGTCCAGTCCTATCTGCTCTGCTTCGGGGCTCTGTGAAGACATTTGCGCCACCAGAGACCGAATAGCGCCATCTAGCGACTGCTTCCGAGTGTCGTTAAAGTCAAAATAGAAGAAGAGTATAGCTCGTTGTTGGTTTTCCTCCACACCATTTTGAAGATCCTCCAAGATAGTCGAGCTAACGACAGTCTTGCCACACCCTGGAATACCGGACAGCCACAATACTGCATTCCCAGCGTGTTTCCAGCTTTGGTATCGAGCGTCTTGTACCAGCCATCGACCAGTGCCGGCATGTCGAACCTTGAGAGCATTGTAGTAATTGGAGCTTGGATCAGGAGGAGTGAGCCATCGAGAGAAAGAGTCGTTGTATATATGCTTCCGAATTTGCTGGACTAAGTGCAATTGTTAGACATCAGATGGAACACGTGCATCAAGTGTTCTCGTACCCTCATTGACCAGTGTCATTCTTTGTTCTGCGTCGACCTTGCTGGGTACGATACGTGACATTAATTCTTTTGTATATGCAGCCGCTGTCATGGCTGCATACCGTTGCCAGGAATCTGCTTTGTGAGAATCGGCGTAATCGCAGATGCCACGTACAACTAAGAAGCCGAAACTGTTCATTAGGCCGGCCGCTTCCATTTCGAAGCAGAGTACCCCCATCTCAGCAGCAAGTCGATCCCGTATAGTTGCATCCTTCATAAGCTGGTCGGCCGATGCAATCACTCCATAGAAGATGACGGGATCGTCGTCCTCGTCCGTCCGTGTTGGGCGAACCACTATGTCCTGGTCGCCGCTGTAGCATCCATCTACACATGGAGAATCCGTATGCACGATGTCTGACTTGAACAAGCAGTCAGTACAATCATTGGGCCGGCCATAGCCATTCTTTTTCAGTCTAGGCTTTTTCCGGAGAACTTCAGCTATCGCTTCTTGAATTTGGTGGCCTTCGCTGTCATGGTGAGACTGCAACGCCGTCATAGCGCTAAGCACGGTCAGAGGAGGAGTATTCAGAAAGCCAGTCTGCTCGAATGAGCGATTCTGGTGCGCCTTGCCGTAATTATACTGATAGACGCCACCTGTTCCACTAGATGGCTGGCTCACAACTACATCACCCAGTCGGATGTCGTTCTTGCTTGTTGGAGCACCTCCTCCAATACCGACAAGAAGTCCGAGGCGAACATTTTTAAAAGTTCGAACAAGATCCTTTGCGACGTTGGCAGCCGAATTAGTACCATAAATACCTTTGGGGAGAACGGCAATGACTATGTTATGCCGTCCCATGCGACCAAGAGTGTATATGTTATGATCGTTCTCATCTTGACTGTCCAAGTCAGGATGGACCTCGTCAAGAAAGGCAACTGCTGCTGTACGCTCAATGCTCAAGGCTGAGATCCAGGCAATCGTGTACAAGTCTGGGTTTGACATGGTATCTGTCTGACGAGTTGCGTGGTATAAGCTAAGTCAAGGGATATATTTGAGGCATGCAAGCAAGTCTTCATTCTCGTTCTTGTGGGAAGTGGTAGCAGAATACGGCAAACGAGGCAGTTGCCTTCTTTATAGCCTGAAGCCTTTCTGTTAAGGCTGTGTTTGCCTCAGAGGTGGGGGGCACAGCAAGGCTATCGACATACTGCAAGCGCCCAGCCAGCACTGCCATGGACCTGCCCTGATAAGACTGCGCGAACCTCATTCTTGAAGTTCTCCACTTTTTTCTCCACAGGATGCGTCTTACGTGAAAATGTTTGAATAGTCAGCTTTGATGTAATACAGTGTATATTTCATAGATCTCTCAGTGGTTCTAAAGTGTCCCCCAAAGCCGCCATTCACATGTATGCGATCACTCACACTACAGCCTGTATTCTTCTTGGAGACGTCGTGGAGTCAGTAGAATGACGGTTCTACCAGCTCACAAAAAATAGTGGTAGAGAAGACACTAAAAGTCTTGAAGGATCTGTTCGCCTACCTTAGTAAATACTTTAGGTTCGGCCCGTGGCCTTTTACAGCACCTACTGCTGTCTCTTATACCACGATTTGTAGATTTATTGTTCAACTGGCATCTGTCCAGAACTAAAGAATGCCACATCTTGTGCCTGAGTCGTTATGTTGTGCAATTTTCAGTTGGTCCTAGAAGTCTTATACTGAAGCAGGCTTTCAATGCCTAGGCTTGACTCACAATTCTCTTGAAGTCATCAAGTCCAACGCTTTACTCTCCTGAACTGTTACAAAATCTCTCTTTGCTTGGCCAAATGGGCATAGCTGTTTTGTTTTCATTCTGGCGAATAAATCTCGTGTAGTCTGCCTCCTTTGTATGCCATCGTCCTCGTCCTGCTTTTCGTTCTCCCCCCTTTTTGGCTCTCCAGCCCTCCCCAGACCAAAAGAAGATGCAAGACACTCGCCTTCAAGGACCAAAGGGCACTAGATTGAGAAAATGAAAGAAAATCCGGGGGTATCATTTACAGTTTTAGGTAGAAAATAGAAAAAGAAAATGGTCATGCATCATGCTGATCGTCAGTCCATTGTCGTCAACCCTTTCCGGAGAATAGACGTCCCAAATTATTACCAAATCCCAAGAGCGGAAAAAAGGCCTCACTTGACGTGCACATCCACAAAGTCCAAGTCGTCAATCTCGCTCGTGCCCACAGTTGCAGCGCCGTCAAGCCGTTCGCCGTCAAACATGAGCGTCACCTCTGCCTCTGCAGGCACGCGGCGCTGCTTGCGGAACACGTCGACAATCTGCTGAAACCGCGTCGACGCCCGCACCCCGAGCTTGTATTCATCAAATCCCCTGGAACGTAGTATAATCTTGATCTTGCGCTCCTGTTCAGGCTGCTTCTGTCGAGTGGCGTCTGCCCCTGGCAAGGGTGGGTGTCCAGCCTGTGCAGCTCTGCCCTGAATTCGTGCTTCTCGCTCTTGACGGTCGGCTTCAAATAGTTCCTGAGTCGTCAGCTCCATTTCGAGCTTTGCACCACCAATGCCGTTGTCGTCGGCCTCTCCACTACCCAGCATCCCGCTGTCCCGCTCGCCCTTGATGAAAACATCACCAGACGCATCCACGTCGATGCCAAGGCTGCGACAGTTTGTAATGTCGAACAGGCGTCTTCGGCGCCAGGTAAGAAATGCAGACCTCTCTATCTCAGGAGGCACGTTGTTGACCTGGCAGTAGATGACACGAACTGGCTTGAGGGGCTGTGTGATGCGTCGGTTGACTATCAGAGGCTTGGTGTTGGGTATGCGCGAGTGGATGAAGATGGACACGACTGGGTCTTTGCTATTCTGCGTCGAACTGCTGGCCGGAGATGTGCCAGTCCTTAAGGCACCAGGAACGGTTGCAGTGGCTCCGTTGGTGGCTGGCGCATTCGCTAGAGGAGGCTGATGGGATTGTAACGGCCCAGGCGGCTTCTCAACAGGCGAATCGCTTGCCAGATTAAGCTTTGCTGCTTCTTCCGCTGCTTTACGTGCCCTGCTGCGTGCTGCCAGCTCTCGTATTTCGGCGTCCGAGTCGTCTCCACCCTTTGGATCTTCTGCCGCACTGACCTCTGTGTCTTTGTCTTGCTGCTGACTTTGCTTCAAGGGAGTCTTTGAGGGACTGGCCAATGCTACAATGTCATCATCACTGTCGTCTTCAAAGGCAAGCATTCTTGCGCGGGTCTTGCGGGGCGTTTGGCGCGAGCTTGACAATGTGTGTGCCGGGCTGGCGCTCTTCTGTGGCGACAAAGGCTTCGAGACTTCACTAAGCGCCTCTGGTCAGCCTTCAAGTCTCTCTGCAGCCAAATTGATAGACAAACATTGATTCCACTGGGGTTGCTGGTCTCTCTGCTTGTGCTTCTTGCTCCTTTGTGTCCGCACTCTCCTTTGCATCTCCAACAAACCCAACCTTGTCCTTGCCCTTGCGCTGCTGCAGATATTGGATACGCTTCTGCGCCTTCGCTCGCTCTTCGGCTGCCTGCCAGCGCTTCATCGAGTTGTTGGAATGGCGGAAGATGTCGACGTTGTCTGCGCTGCCATTCTCGTCGTCGCTGCTTGAGCTCAGGGCGCGCTTGAGGCGCGAGCTGATTATGCCCACCATCTTTCTGGCTTCTCTCCAGCAGCCTTGGTTTGCCTATACAGGAACTTGTGGCTTCTGAGATTCTGCCAGTGTTGGACGAGCGGTGGCTAGGATGCAGGAGAAACAGGTTCAGGATCAACCAAAGGCAAATTCCAAAGTATCTAAGAGGTTTGGAAGGCTTTAGGATCAGAATAATGTACTAGACATCTGATTTGGCTTATATTCGCCTTTTTGTACTATTCGTCGTTCGTTGTTTGTTGAAGAAAGGGAACAAGTACAAACGAACCCACGCGATCTGCAACGTGGTGGGGCGCACAGACTGATACCCTGCAACGGAATTTCCTCCGTCAGTTCTCTTTGCTTCACCTCACCTGACCTTTAATTTGGGGAATACCTCTAATATTCCGAGAGATTGACCCAGTCGAAGACAAAAGAGGGACAATCTTTAAAGGGAAAAAAAGTACCATGGAGAACGGCGCTGCATCAGAGGCGCGCGATCCATCGGGCTTCCTCAGCGAGATCATTGGCGCTCCGGTGACCGTCAAGCTCAACTCGGGCGTCGTCTACAAAGGTATCCTTCTCTTTTCTCTTTCCTGAAGATCACAGAATTCTAATAAGAAACGAAAAAGGAGAGCTGCAGTCGGTGGACGGGTACATGAACATTGCGCTCGAACAGACCAAAGAGGTGGTGGCTGGCAAGGTGCGGCGTAACTACGGCGACGCCTTTATCCGCGGCAATAACGGTGAGTTCTACTTCTTCTAGACTCTCTCGAATGAAGAGAAGAGGAAAGAGAAGCTGAACGAAGGCGTAGTCATGTACATTTCAGCAGATTCATGAAGACACAGCCATGGAATGTCCGGACAAGCGCGAACTTGAGGCAGGAAACAACTGACCCCAAGGACCACTTTCAAATTCTCAGCAACAGAGTGAAAAGACCTGGCAGCCACAGTGGAGGGCTGATTGTGCCAAGACGTCAATGGTGATATTCCTCGTCGGGAGTTTTCGCCCATAAAAGGGCACCAAGGTAATCATGCAACTGATACGGCGAGCATGCACGTCACCAAGCATGTAAAGAACGATACAGACTCCCAAAAATGTCCCTATTCAATTGGTATAGAATAAACATCAAGTAACAGGCTTATAGGCCGCGTTGTCACATGCCTCGCCCGCAGCGCACTTTTGATACAGCGACAGGCCTCCTCCACCACCGCAGTACTGTGACTCGTCTCCACCACACTTCATGCCACAGTTGCCAATGATGCCCGCCACGGCCTGGCGATCGTCACGCAGCTGGTTGCCACAGAAGCACTGTGTCGAGTACTCTGTGCCCGCAAAGCTGTAGCCCTTCTGGGAGCAGTAGTCAACACACTTTTCAATCGTCATGGCGTCGTCGTTGTGCTGTTCGCTAAATGTGCGGTCGCTAATGTTGTCAGGCGCACAGCCCAGGTATTTGAAGCCTTTTGATGCTGTCACATCTGCCCCGTAGCTCTTGTAGTCTCCAATGGTGCCTGTGCGATCGCATGGCTTGACCAGTGAGGCATCCCCTGGCCCGGCCTGGAGTGGATTGCAGCCTGGCAGCTCGTCAATGGGCTGCTGGTCGCCAATGTCCTCGTCAATCTGCGGAGGGATCTTGCACGAAGCCATCTCGTCGTCGGTGAAGAAGGTAATCTTGTCACACTGAGCTGGCACTCCCGAGTCGTCCAGGCACGTGTCTGTCAGGGCCTGCAGAGTGGGCACGTCCCAGCCGTTCAAAAAGTCGCCGTGGAACCCATAGCCAGTAGGATCACCCATGGCAAACACAAAGGGCTGCTCGTCGCCATTGTACCAGCCATCGTCAAACTTGTCGGTAGAGTAAATAATCTCATAGAAGATGGAGATCATGTGCACCGGGTGAGTTGAAGGGCAGGCCCCGCCGTTGTAGTTTTCAATGGGATACGCCATGTGTGACTTGTGGTCATCCGAGTCGATGTTTTTGCCGTCCCAGCATGCCGGGAAGAAGACCTGGGCACGCAGACCTTGGGGACATTTCTGGTTGGGCAGATTCTTGGTTTCGGGCTGTGGGTTGTCGTAGTTGAGGCAGTTGAAGTTGATGGCCTCGGCCTCGTGGTCGCCCGAGTCGTGCCTCTTGAACGGGTCTCCAGCGATCATGCGAAAGTTTTCGGGAAAGGCAGTCAGCTTGTCGTTGTTTGGGCCACCACGCTGCAGGTAGTAAACAGTCTGGCCACCAAGCTTGCCGTTGCCGTCACCAGCTTGAGGTACAGCAATGTATGTGTCGTCAGTTGTGTTGTGATAGTACAGCTTGGGCGTCCAGTACGCTGAGAGATCCTCCTTGATCTGGCATGACGAGCAAGTAGAGCGCCTGATTAAGCCTTCTGGCTGGTCAAAGTTGAAACCATTGCCACCGTTGATGGCATGCATGTGCCCTGAAGGCACTCCGGGGTTGACAATTGGGTCGATGCGCTCGTCGACCAGACGTGAGCCGCAACTCATGCGCACAAAGGCGTCCACGCCTGTAGAGGCAAGAGACAAGAGCGCAAGGCTCAGCGCTGTGGTAACGACCATTTTGTCACTGAAGGCTGACCTGAATCTCCCAACTGAGGTGATTCACCTCCATTTAAATGCATTGCTGCTGTCTCAAGGCCATGTGCCGTGGCCCCCTTTCTCAGAGTGGTATTGATCGGTTGCATGGCGGCAAGGATGGAGACGCCTTCCAGAACGCTTTAGCAACAAGATTCAGGTACCGTTCTGCAATTGCCCCGAAGCAGGTGAACTCTAGTGGTCCTTGGGTTGCATTTGGTGGCATTGGGGCGGCTGATGTAACTTGTGGCGGCCCTTTGGCGTCGATTTCGCGTGACAGCCAAGCCACATCCAGCAAGCCACCAACGGCTGGCTGGTTGTCCTATTGTAGCATTCCTCACGAATCTTTGTGGAAGATGTATGTTTTGCGCAAACGATTGACCGCGAGGTTTGTGACACCCATCCTCTTGCCACATCCCAGTCGGTAGAGTCTTCCATTGGTGGCTCCTCTAAACTCAAAATATTAACTCAGCAGCCCATCCCTGTCATGTTTGCTGGTGCTAGTCGCTGTCTAGTGCTTCATGGGGCCAAATTGGAGGGGTTCCATCTTCGCCGTCCCACACGGTGAAAGATTCTCTTGCTTCTGACTATTTGTTAGGAGAATCATCAAGCTTAGAAATAATGTCAGGGGATTGATCCAGGTCAAGTTGAACGTTGGAACATCTGCTCCTCAAAGTCGGTGTAGGCCACGGCACGTCCTTTATCCAGGATTTTCCCCGCACATATTGTCGCCGTCGTGGTCTAGATCTTGGCCGTGCACGATTTGGACCAGGTCTGGCATGCATGCCTGGGCTGAAGGGCACCGTTTGTCAGTCCAAGTGATCAGAAATCAGCGCTGTCCACAGGCGTGCATAGAGTTGCGGAAGTAAAGCCGCTGAAATTTCTCAAGCGAACACGGGCCAGAAACAAGGATCAGCTTCAAGAGGTCGACCTGGATTTGTCAAGGTTCTCCGTCTGTATGGAAAGAAATGGTGCATCCTGAATGACTACTTGATCAACTCTGCTGGTTCTACCGCGCGACCTCACAAACCACCCAGAGATGAAGCTCCACCACTCACTAAGCTGTATACCGTATGCCAGGTGACAGACCCAACAGATGAATATCCTGTCCAGTCACGTGTCAAGGTTCGCTTGTGCAACAAGGGTGAACTCAAATGGCCATGAAGCCCGGGATTTTCCTCTGTTTGCATTGCATGTGACGGCTTGCCATCCACGGAACTGAAATCTGGCATGCAAGGACTGGCGCCTTGCAGAAGACACCCAGGAAAAAGGCTTCACTCTTGCAGGACAATGCCTGACGTTGTGCTGCGTTCGCGGATATGGATTCAGACTGTGGCTTAATGCACGGCCAATGACCGGCGCCGTCATCTGCAGCTGCAACTTGATCACCAGTCTGCATTCCTCCCACTGCTGATTGATGGAATGTTATTAGTGCAGCCCCTCACCAGGATCCCCGTTTGTCTTTCCACCCCTCTCTTCAAGGATTCAATCAAAGACTCTGAAATCCGATTCAATTTTGGGAAAAGCCAAGTCGTTCCTGAGACATGCAAGCTTGAGACTCTCCATGGGAGTCTGTTTGTCCTGTACATGCCAAAGCGTGATCACAGGTGCCAACGTACATGCCTGAACGGCCCTGCAATGTGGCTAGCCGCTGAGGAATGACAATGCCGTGGACTATTTTGGCACAATGCAGAGACTTCCCCTTGAATGTTGACTAGAAATGCTGGTTTGCACGGCTCGATGCATAACTACCTGGACGCCTCCACTGAACCAGCAAACGCGCTTCAGCAGCCTCCCGCCGGCCCTTTTTCATGCTGCTGCTTGGTCTTTGGATTTGCCCGGGCCCCGAAGGTTAGTCTGGCGTCTTGACGAGGCATTTATAAGGACGAGCCGTAGCAGATTCCTCCACGACTTTTTCTCCATGTCTTCAAATGCCTTGAATAGATCCAAGGAGTCGATCAAAACTTCCAAGACTGTATTTGTTGACAAGCCCGTAAGCTTTCCCTTTGCGACCCTGGAACTTGACTTGTCTGACAACTGCATGCAGCAGACTGTCGCGCACAAACCCCAGATAGAGCCTCGTCGCAGTGCTCGACTGGCTGCTAATCGTCTCAAGAGAGAGACCGAGGAGCAAGTCGGGCAAAAGCTTGGTGCAGACTCGTCGACATCAAACCGTGACGAGAAAGCCAAACCTCTGCGAAAAAGCACTGCTGCCAGCCAAAGAAAACTAAACAAGAACACAGCACGCCCAAGGTATCGGAGTCGTGATTACCAAATCTGCAGACGCCCAACTACCACTGCTGATCGTGGAGTTCAGACAAAACAGGCGTACGGAGTTGTTCACTCTTGGGTGCGCAACGTCTCACATTCCGGACCAATTGAAGCCCCAGAATCCGAGGTTCCGTACCCAGATATGCCACAGCTACGCTCGGGTAGAGTCAGTCAGCTCCGAGGTGAAGTATCCGCCGATGCCTCCAATCCTGATTCGGCCGGCCCAAGCAATTTCACAGTGGACGTCAAGAAGAAGTACGTCTCCACTGCTGTGATACGCGAACAGCTGAAAAGCCGTGGAATCGAAACCAAAGGATCTCTGCATTGCCCAAATGACAGCCAACTAATTGACCTGTTCAGACAGATGGCGTCGAATTCTGAAACGACACAAGACGAGTTTGACAGGGTGCGTGCTCACCTCACAGCTTTCTTGACGAGGACCGACGACCATGCAGCGTTACTGTCAGACAGGAGCCGCTACGAAACGCTCGAGGAACTGCGGCATTCTCTAAACGAGTGCTGGCCTTTGTGCAACGCCTTTTCACTGACGGAGCTTGATGTCAATGCAGACATTGATAGAGCTAAACAGGATGAAACCAATGAAGCTTTATTGCAAAGGACTGCCATGCTCTCCTTCATAGACCGTTGGCGCCTTGCAAAGTCCATCTTCGACTTTGACTGCGAGCGGAGGTGGGTTGAATCGGACACAAATGACCTACCATTGCACGGAAGACCAACAACCCAGAACCGCAAACTGCCACCGCTCACAAGGCCGACTCCCGATCTCACCTTTTACTTCAAGTTAGAGAGCATTTTAAAACGCTGGCCGGATGAGAGTGAGGTTCATGTACCCGGGGACTTGGTATCTTGCATCCATCCTGATGGTGTACCAACCCAATGTTTCCCCTTTCTGTTTGTCGAGACCAAAAGGGAAGGTTCAGAGCTCCAGAAGGCCCACCTGCGCAACCTGCAGTCGGCCAGTCACGCCCTATTCAACATTTTTCGATGTATGAAGCGGAGTCAAGGTGTAGAGCACAATTCACGGGTGCAGCATCTCGACCAGATCCGCACATTTTCGATATCTCTCAATGCCGGAGAGTACGAAGTTCGAGTTCATTGGATTTCGGTGGACGCGCTTGGAAGCCTGCGCTTCTATCACAAGCTCGTGACAAAATCCTCTTGTGAAGGCCATGCCGTCAGCAAGGCAATAAGGACCATTCTCGATTCTTATGCTTCCCGGATCTTGTTTCCGTTTTTGAGGAAGCTCTATCGCAACCTGACCCGTCCTGGTCTGATCGAGGGGTTTGGTGAGGAAGATTATGCAAAACTCACGCAGCTGGCAAGGAATGAAGCGGCACCGCCGAGCCTGGCGTATGACTCGCGAGTCATTGCTTCGCCAGCCATGTCTTTCGCAACGATAGATGATGGCGCGTCCACCGTATCCACCTTGTCACACAGAGGCAAGCGACGTGCAGATGAAGACAGCCTGAGGCAGATATCGCCAAAGAGACATAAGGGACGCCATAATTCAGCCTAGCAGCCACTAGTGAAAAACCGTGTGCGTTAACATACTTTTCCTCGCTTCTCTTCCAGGGCATTGCTTGAATATCAGAGCAAGGGGGGAAGTCTGTGTCAATGTGCTTGCATGTTTGAGACGACCCTTTACCTATGTTGCTGTCCAAGTTGTTCCTTTTCCTCTTTTCTTCCCCAGGCCACTAAATCTTTCAAAAAGCGCAAAATGGAAGAAAAAAAGAGACGAAAAAGAAAGCAGAGAAAAGGGAAGAGAAGCATTTCCCAAAATGGATGATTGGCCAGCTTTTCCCTCTGGAGCATTTATGTCAGCTCTTTGAATGTCTTTTCCTTCATGTCACGCCCGGTATTACTTTATGCATATATTTAATCTGTCACCTTTCAATTCATAGCAGGGAAATCAAAAAAAAAGTTTCCACACTTTAAAAGAATAATCTTGCTGAAAATTGTGTGCAAGCCATCTGGAATTCACTCAAAAGGTCACAAAGCCAATGTCTTGGAACACCTTCAGCCTAAATTAGCCAGAAATGCCTCAAAGCAGGTTCTATCTAGATTGAATTCGGAGTGTCCCGTGACGTTGCCAGGTACTGTTGCGCAATTCTCCATTGATGAAATCGTACGATGAAATCAAAATCAAAATCAAACTGTCTGATTTGGGATTTTGATGAAATTTGGTAACGCACGCCTGTCCATTACCTTATTCTTCTGCTGGACTCGTGCATCTTCCACCATGACCTTTCTCCTTGAAGGGGTTCTTATCACAAATCTTCAGAGGATTTCTTTGATGTATTATTTAATATTAAAAAGTGATGAATCTCTGTAGAAGATAGCGGAATCAATGGCAATTCCTGGACTCTACTGATCCAAGAGCAATGGAAAAGACTTACGAGAGAAGATCTCGCACTGAATGTCCAGGTGCTACTCAGAGCTCATTCTAGAATGTCCAGACTAGATTGCTTGCGCAGCCTGGCCCCGAACTTTACTAGCAGCAATGGCAACGGCACCACCGCCAATGCCGCAAATTCAAGAACACTGGCGCCCCAGCCATATCCAAGTGCGGCGTAGATGGACGGTCCAACCAGAGGTAGCAGCGCGCCGGCAACGTTGCGCACCGCGAACATTGCGGCGCTGGCGCTGACAGCATAAATGCCAAAGGCATCGATGATATAGGCGCGCACGCTGGCCGTTGTCACAAACCAACCTAGACCAACAAGACCTAATCCGATAATTGGTGCGATCCAGTGGGTGTGGTAAGCCAAGGTCTAGCCAAATATGAACAGGCCTGCAGAGATGATGGCGCCAGCGGCAGTGCTAGGGATGAGATGATGCTCAGGCTGGAGTGACGGTGCGTGAGCGGAATTTGTGGACTTGGACAGGGAGAGCCGAGAGGCAATATTGAAGTACAGGCAGCCAAGCATCATGCCCGTGTCTGTTGTCGTCAGATGTCAATGAAGTGAGTCACCGATAGATGCGGGACAACTCACACAGTCCCAGATACGCCAAGCCAGACTGGCTTTCAGAGAAACCGTAGAGTTGCTGGAAGAGAGGTGCGATAGATGTGAGAGACAGGTAGAAGAGGCCAAGCATGATGCTGACATATAGAGTCACTCCAGCTAGCGCCCACGAGCGTACCAGTAACCATGCCGGACGCAAAACCTTGCGCCTGAGGACAACCCACCTTGAGCTTGGTTGTCCTTGTTCACACTTTGATTTCAAGGTCGTGTCACCTGTCACTCGGCGTTGAGAAGCGACCCTCTGTTTGAGGATCCTGACACGGTAAGTCTCGCGGTAGCACAGAGCAAAGACGAGGCCAAAGGTGCCGTTGAGTATGGTGGTGAGCCAGAATGCCCACCTCCACCCTGCAGCTTGTCCCAGAAAGCTTCCAACAATAGGTCCTAGAGCAGGCCCTGTCTGTGCTCCAATGATCATCAGTGACAGAGCAAGACCTCGGCGCTCCTTGACGAGCAGATCGCCGACAATGCCACCGCCGAGACTGATGACAGCGACGCTCATGCCGTTCAGAAAGCGCATCGCGATGAGAACATGCACGCTGCCGCTCAGGGCGCAACCGATGGAGCATGCTACGAATGCCAGATTGCTAATGTTCATGACAGGAGCACGGCCAAATTCTTCTGAAAGGGTACCAAAGAAGAGCGGTGCAACAACCTCACCCAGCTCCCATATGGTGACCAGCAGCGTGGCGAGTGTATCATTAGGTGCATTGAGGTCGCGCTGGATCTGAGGCGCCACGGGCGCTGCAATGACGGTTGCAAGCTGCCTTTGGATTGTTTGTTAGCCTCTGAGTCCTCTTAATATTCAACAAACATACGTCGATGCGCTCAAGAGTACCACCAACAGTATGATGGTGACCTTGCGCCATGAGGATCAGTTCAAAGGATCATCGGAATCATTCTCGTCAAAGTCGATCGTGGTTGGGGTTACCTCAACGGCATTCTTGGACACAGAGTGTTGCTCAGGCTTTGTCGATGCCATACCAAGTAATGAGACTGCCCTAGATTAAGCTTGACGGCTGCATCGTAAAGGCTTCATCAAGGCGATTGGATGTTTATTTAACCTGGTATTCTAGAAAAAAAATCAACAGCAGGCGAGTAGTGCCACAGTAAAGGCACCAGGTTGTAATAAACCCAAAGTGGCACCAGGAATTCCGTCACGCGCACAAAGGATGAAGCAGATAATGGTACGGCTGAACCAGACAAATATCCAATAGCAGTCCAAGACAGGGGACTGCCTGCTAGGCAAGCGACGATCCTGACCCATAGCGAGACATGGCTGCTCTAGCGCCTCTCAGCCTTGCACTGTACCTCCTGTGTCATACCGACCTCGAGGAATTGTCCGGTCGTCGCGTCTCCCCTGGCGGCTGCTTTACCCTCAGCGACGCTCATGGTTCGTAGCTCCACTTGTTCCACACTGCGCCCGTCATAGATATCCTCATTGGATGATAGGCACGCATTATCTTTGCCTTTGACGCAACCACCGTCCAAGGCCCTCGCAGTAGACCCACCATGCCTTGTTGTGGAGACGCGTCGCCTGCTCGCACCTGACTGCGAGCTTCCCCGGGTGGTGAGATGATACCAGCCATTCTGCAGATTCTGTGCCAAAGCACTGCCAAACTCATCAGAAATCAGCGGGCCAAGGGTGGGTAAACATGCGGGAATAATGGCCAAGCCTCCCTCCAGAAGCGACCAGTAAACAATGGACGTGTTGAATTCTGTTGGCCAGTCAGCTTTGGTGGAGGAATATGAAAGAATGGACCCGTACGATAGAGATCTCGGAATTCTTTGTGCTCTTTTCCACAAGTTTGTCAGTCGGCTGATACCACAAACGAGACGCTAATGAGAAATTACCTTGGCCTGGGTATAGACGGCTGTATTTGGCAAGCCGCACTATGCTCGCTGCAATGGCACTTTGAGGAACACGAGAGGGATTAGCATCCTCAAAATTCTCTTCAGAGTCCTCATGGCTGTGTACTCACAGGCCACCAAATACGAATATAATGCTCGTTGCGAGCTTCTTCCACAGGATCAAGTTCAGCTGCCAGATCTGACCGGAAGCTATCAGGCAAGTGTATACATATAGTACGAATTGAACCCACCAAGAATACTGGAAGGATGAGAATGCACAGATCGATGAAGACGTCGATGGCTGCCATTGGCAAGACGACTGTAGATCCAAGCAGGCATGTTCCTCGTTCTGTGGAGCTGGATGCCCAGAGCAACCCAATCTTCGATCCGCATTGGAGCAGAATCAGGAGCCAGGTGGTGATGATCCACGAGATGGTCACGAAGCAGAGAACCCAGAATGACCAGGCAAATAATCTGCCGCGGAAGATGCGTCTGTAGAAGAACAGAAGCGACATCTTGGGAGCGCCCCACATCCAAGGCGCCAGGAAATTGGTAAGTTCGGTAAGCTGGGTAGAGAAGAAGTCATCAGTCCGGAGAGCTCTTGTTTTGCTGCTGCAAAAGACGTACTCTTTTAGTGGTGATGAATTCCTGACTCTTCAAATCGTATGCTGCTGTAGCATTGTCCGACGGCAGGAAGTGACCAAAGCCTGCTATCTGGGTACCTGGAAAGTGACATTCTCGTTCAGAACTACGCAGACAGGTTCATTCTTGTACTGGTTACACGTACCCACAATGAAGATGACGCCGACAGCCAATGTAAGCGCCTGCAAGATTAGCCGCTCTGTATTCGGCTACAGTGCACAGAAGTGGGCGCTCACCAGAGCAAAGACAATACAGGCGTCATCTAGCTTGAACGCTGAGGAGCTATAGGGCGCATCTCGCCGAGTCCAGCGCGAGTATAGCCTGAGGCCCACAACGGTACAGTCAACTGCAGGTAATGCTGCGCCCAGCGCAACACATTTGGCAACAGAAAGATTGTCCATGCTGGCATCAGAAGATGCAAAGTACCCCGATGAGGTTGAAGGTTGGAGCAGTGGAGAGTGACAAAGCTGGAAGAGAGGTCCTTACAGGTGTGACAGGTCCAACGCAGAGCCTGCACGTAGATAGCATGTTGGGGCTAGCAGGCAACGCGTGGAGCACTCCCTTGTGCCATGGCCAAGTTTTCCGGCTGTCCTGTGTTGGCAGCTGCAATGAGACCAGCAGCAGCTCCACTCAGTCTGCGAGATGGGAGCATCTTTGGCAGCTCACTGGCGCCGCGTCTTTTGGCCCAGGCGCTACTGTACAAGCATCGGTTAGCTAGCGCAAGCCTTGTCCGAGCTTTGTGGCTTGCAGATCAAAGCCGTATCTTTCGGATAGGTGGTCCTGCCCTCTTCCTTGCTTCTGAAGCTCTTTTAAGAAAGCTGATCGCGGCGAGTGTCGCTACTGTTTCCAAAGTTCGTCGCTGAACATCTGCCGTGGCAATGAAGGAACATTCTTATCAGACACTGAAATATGTGGAAGAAGAGGATGGCTTCCACTATCGGCGGCGACAAGGCTGGCCCGCCTTCTTACTCTATGCCGTTCTTCTGTGTGCGTCCCTAGTGGCGAATGCGGTCCTAGCGCTGCAATGGCTCAGACAGGAGCCTTGCGGCCTTTCAAAATATGGTCTGACGTTGAGCCACCTCCTCTGCAGACATGCAAGAGCTGACATGCCAATTTACCAGCAAAACTTCCCCGAGACAAGACCATAGTCTTTCAGGCCAACACGGATTTCCAAAGCGCCAACAGGTCAATTGCGCGTGCCGCATGGCAGGCTGTTGACACGAATCCAGCGGCAGTTGCAATATCCAGCAAGCTGGCCAGGGAATACGAGCTGACGCCGAGCTTCCCATTCCCTTGGGACCAGGACAAATCGATTTACTACATCAAAGGTTATCATTATCTCCACTGCCTGGTCCGTCAATGTGCTCAAGTGGGACAGCTGCGGTGTGTTGCTGACCTTGCGCTCAGAAGTACATGTTTAATGTTGTTTCAGGCCTGGAAGAAGGCACGGATCAGGGCCATGCCTTCCGGCACGTCTACCACTGTCTCGATGCAATGCGCCAGGAGATCATGTGCGATGCAGACGACACGCCGCAACACTTTGCCGCTGGAGTACCTGGCCAGTCACTTGCTGATGGCACCAAGATGCAGTGCCGTGACTGGGATAAGATGACGCGCTGGGCGCAGCAGCCGCAGTTTGACGCCTGCTATTTTGAACCTTCTGACATGAAGCCCATACAGAACTCGCTGGAGCTGTACAGCGCGTGCCGGCCAGATTCTCCCTTCAGCCAGATCAGAGATGACTACTTTGAGCTGCACGGACATCAACCTCTGTTTGCACAAGACTCGACGGATTGACTCTTATCAGTAGTTGCCTGCATGAGAAAATTTAATAGGTTGCAGGCAGCGTGTTAGAACGCTGATCGGTAAGAGCCAACGTAAAGTCTTGGTCTGACCGTGTTGACATGCGTCTCTTGTAGAAGCGAGGCTCGATTGAACACCAATTCAGTAATGATGTGTGATGCTGATCGGCAGCCCATCGGGAAATCAATGCAAGTGCGCCATTTTTTCATATCCAATGAGCACATATGCATCTCTCAGACTGATGCCGCAGAGAGTTGTCGCCTATATAACAAGCTGGGTCTCCGTCGTGTGGCGCCGTACGTAAGCTGCTCCTCACATTTATCCTGATACGAAGTTTGCGAAATTCAAACGAGGTAGGATTTCAACAGCCAGATTTGATTGCAACAGAACTGAGAAATTGCCCAAAGATCGACAAGGCCACAGAAACTTTCCCAACATGCGCTTCCTTCTTGGCGTCGTGGCCGTACTGACCGCGGTGGCTACTGCCACACCTATTCCAGAAGCCAATGAGGTTGTGAAGGCGCCCAATATTTTCGAGGAGCTTCCCAATCCTCCCAGCATCAACTGAAGGAGACGTAGCCGGGGTACCGTAGCTTCGTGGCTTGGCTGATCCATGTATCCGTAAAGACTTGCCCATACGGTCTATTCGATGAGATCATCAAGGAATCTTCGTTTGTTTCATTGGCCATCCGCCTTTCCACACCTGAGTGATTTTTGTTGGGTCTTCAAAGACCCTGATATCCTCCAGTGGGTTTGCTGATAAAGAGATTAAGTCAGCATCAAAGCCTGCTCGCAACTGACCTGACAGAGGTGCTTGGGGTCCTAGAGTGGCCGGACCTGCTGCAGTTCCAGCCTCGATGGCCTGTAAAGGAGTTATGCCTGCTTCGACGGCAAGAGAAAATTCATGGGCACTGGTTCCATGTCTGAGGCCAATATCTGGTGCACTGATTGCAATGTCGGTGCCAAGAGCTATTCGAACACCTGCTTTGATAGCCTTGGAGTAAGACTTTTTGGATTGTTCATTTATGCGCTTTACTTTTTCGTAGCCTTCCTTGGAGAACAGCTCGGGATGTCTTGAGCCATAACCATGAACAGAATGTGTGGGCACCAGGATAGTGTCGTGCTTTTTCATAAGCTCGATGCACTCGTCATCCAACAGGCTGCCGTGTTCAATGGTTTTGCAACCACCCAGGATAGCTGACTTAATTCCCGTAGTCCCATGAGCATGTGCTGCTACAATGAGGTTGTTACGTGCAGCCTCCTCAACCATAACTTTGATGTCCTTTGGGGAAAATTGCGCATTGTCGATACTGTCGAAACTGCCAACGCCTCCAGTGGTGGCGATTTTGATCAGCTTTGCACCACGCCGAACCTGCATGCGAACTGCCAAGAGACATTCGTCTGGCCCATCAGCAGCATAGAACGGACTACCTCGAAGGGATGAAGCTTTGTTGTACTCGATAGGATTGTCGCGCAGGTCATCGTGACCTGCGGTCATGCTGATGATGCTGGCGGCAGAGTAGATGTGAGGTCCTTTTAGCCAGCCATTTTGGACTGCTGAGACAAGCTCGATGCCATAGCCACCAGGCTCGCGGATAGATGTGAAGCCAGCATCAATCGTAGAGGCAAGGTCTTGCGCTGCAAGAGCCCCTGCCAGCGCGGGCTTGACCTTGAACAACTCGGCCGCATCGTAGGATGTCGCACCCAGAGAGTGGGCATGGCAGTCCCACATCCTGGGCATCAGCACGGGTGTTTTGATGGGGTCTGGCAGGTTGAAAGCAGCTGGGATCTCTTCAGTGGGCCCAACCCAGTCTATCTTGTTCCCAAACATCACCAGTGTGGCGTTAGTCAGAAGTTCTCCACGGCCTGGAATCAGAGATCGGCATCTATTCGCATTAAGTGCTGCTTGTCGGCTGGTGAAGCTCGCACATGCATTGCAACTCTTTCGTGACCAACTGGTGGGGAGAGAAGGCCGCAGAGAGTGAAGGACATTACTTGGCAGGCGTGCTGCCGAGAATATGGACACTATCCAGTGCACTAGGTGTTAGTTTGCGGTTGAATAGCTGTAGTCTCAAACTCAAAGTCGGTTTGCTGAAGAGGATGACATGATGGCGCCAAGACCTGATCTTGAACCTCAACTTTCCTATTTCGTCTCGTTAGCTGATCGTGACTTTTTGATATCAATCGCAAAAGTCTCTCTATTGCAATAATTCCGCAAAAGCCAGAGGGCATAGCTGTTGGCAAATGTACGTTTCCAGCGCCCTCCTTTTTTGTTCCGGTCCGTGGATTTGAAGACCTGCTCCGAGAATGGCCTCCCAATGCGCCATTATTCGCCACTTTTCCAACGACTCGGTCTTCGTGACTTTGCGAGATGATGCTAGCCCTGAAATGTCCCAGACTGACAGGTCACCAAAAAAAGAAGACATGTTTCTCCGCATATCAGTCTATCCGCCTCTCGATCACGACAATGTGGTCATCGAAGACAGGGTGAGCTTTGCCGTAAATTCTTGCATCAACCGCAATTAATAGAAGAATGGCAAACAGATTAAACTACACGTATTGTTAGAGTCAGAACCAGACAAGGACAAATGGGAAGTCCAGCTGTGGCACAATCATGACGACCCTGTCAACTGGCAAGCACTGGACTTCAACGAGGACAAATCGCATGTTGTTCGATCTGCAGAACCCGCTAAAAACAGAGTCTGGTATGTTACAGAATTAAAGAATCGCCCATCAGATTCCAGAAGTACGACTTCATACACTGTCCGTTTTCGACAGCGAGGCACTCAAAACTGGAAATGGGTTCGTGACGTCAACGGCACCAATGATGGCAGACTCTTGTATCAGGTCGCTCTACCTACAAGCAATGATGTAAGAGACTATGTGCACGGCATGAGCACAGATATTAAAGCCAGTTCTGTGCCTAGCGAGACCATCGATACGCTGGTTTGGTCATTGGAGGCGTCTGCCGCAGCTGCACAAGGCGAGTCTTCTGGGGTCTCAAAGCATGGGTTTGGCAGCCCTAAGGACTTTTCACGCTGGTTCGCCCTTGTCCGACTCTGGACGCCTTGGCTGGCACCCCGCCAGGGCAGAGACTCGCATTTTGCCAGAGAAGATGGTATATTGTATGCATTCCAGCGATACGATGGCTTGTTTCTTGTTGTCCTTGGGGTTAGTGGGGTCGAGGATGTCATCACAGTCTTACAGGATGACGGAAATGGTGGATTAGTGTTGTCTTCTCGGAATGACAGGGATACAGAAGGCGTATCGAGATCAGTGGTGGCTCTGGGCTTGTCACTGGATACTGCACTCGCTGCCGCCATTTACCAAGCTCGAAAAACAGTGACAGCCTTGGCACCTCTGTCTGCTGAGCACCAGACTCTCTTGAGTAAGGTTCAGACTAAGCCTCTAGAAAAGGACATCAAGGCGGCCTGGGTGGAGAACTGGTATGAGTAAGTTGCTCTGGTCTTTCTACAAATGTACATTTGGAGACAAAATACTGACGTTTGGGCCAAAAAGCTGCATGGGCTATTGTACATGGAACGGCCTGGGTAAGAAACTCACAGTTGACAAGATCCAGGCCGCGCTTCAATGGTTCAAGCAGCACGACGTCGGCATCACGACCCTGATCATCGACGACAACTGGCAGTCGCTCGACGGCTACGACAAGGAGTCGCTCAGAACGGGCTGGATGGAATTTGAGGCGCAAAAGGAAGCGTTTCCCGACGGGCTCAAGGCGGGCGTGACGGCAATCCGTAGCAAGAACCCCCAACTGAAACACGTGGCCGTGTGGCATGCTCTGCTGGGCTACTGGGGCTGCATCTCGCCGCACGGCAAGATTGCAGACACGTACAAGACAAGGCTGGTGCACCGTGGACCGACCGTCAAGGGGGGCACTGCAACAGTCGTCGACCAGCCCGATGTCAAGGCTCTATACAATGACTTCTACGCATTTCTGGCCGACGCAGGCATTGATGCCGTCAAGACGGACGTGCAGTTTATGCTTGACGAGATCCAAGAAGCATCTGCAAGGCGTCAGCTCACGACAGACTACCAGAACGAGTGGAGCATTTCGCATCTGCGACACTTTGCAGGCCGCGGCATCTCGTGCATGTCGCAAACGCCGTCGATTTTGTATCATTCGCAGCTGCCATCGACCATGCCCGCGACCGTTGTGCGCAACTCTGACGACTTCTTCCCTGAAGTTCCCGAATCCCACCCCTGGCACATCTTCTGCAACGCCCACAATTCTCTCTTCACAAAATACCTAAATGTCATACCCGACTGGGACATGTTCCAAACAGGCCATGAATGGGGCGCATTCCATGCGGCGGCTCGCTGCGTCTCTGGAGGGCCAATATACATTACTGACGCGCCCGGAAAGCACGACATGGAGGTAATCAGCGGTATGACTGCAAAGACGGGCCAGGGCAATACTGTTATCCTCCGGCCCAGTGTAGTTGGCCGTTCTGTCAATGCGTTTGTGGGCTTTGAGGATGAAAGGCTTTGTCTTGTTGGCGCATATGACGGGGCTGCCCAAGGGGGCTCGTCGTTTGTGGGCGTCTTCAACTGCCGGCCCCAGGCAATCACTGAAATTCTCCATCTCGACTCTTATCTGGGCACCGAGCAGGGCGAATGGGTGGTGCGCAGCTTTAGTGATGGCCAAGTGGGCAAAGTCATGAGCCGCAGCAGACCGGATAAAGCGTTTGAGGCTATTGCCGTCGACGGCCACGGCTGGCAGATCTTGACCGCACGGCCCGTTTCAACCATCAATAAGGCGTCTGTGGCCGACTTTGGGCTGGTTGACAAGATGACGGGCGCCGCGGCGATCCTGAGCACAGAGGCCCACGTCACTGGGGCTGAAAGTAAAGATTTGCAGGTCAAAGGAACACTCAAGGCGCTTGGCCGCTGGGGTGTTTGGCTTGATCTGGGTGCTACAGGCAAGGAGCCGCAAGTCGACGACATGCTGGTGCTGCTCGAGGACAACGTGGTACCCCGCCACTGCGTGTCTTGGGAATCTGCTGATGATGACGAATCGACAAAAGGAATGCTGCTTGTTGATCTGCAGCGGGCGTGGCACGAGCTGAACTTGCAGTCTCAGTATACCAATGAGGTGCACGCGGCCGCAAGCCTGCGACTCCCCTGATGGGTTTCTGCATGAATAATGAGCAAAATGGAAGTTGAAATGCATGAGACAAGATGCCATTTGAGCCATGCTCCTCAGAAGTCGTGCCTTTGCCTGTTTTGTCTTTGTTCCTCTGCTGTGTTGATATATGTACATCTTTCATGATTATACAACGAGAAAAAACATTGTCAGAGCATGTCGGCGTTGGCCACGAGCTCTGCAAGTTCAGTTGCTGGAGATTCCTGCTCGACTCGAAGCGCAGTCCCCAACCGCTTCATCAGGTTGTCGACTTGCGCCCGCCGAGTCGCCTTTTCTAGATCAGCAGATTTGACGGCGGCTACATCGCGCACCACCCGAGGAACCTGCGCCAAACGCGCCACGTTGAGCCCGTAGGAGCGGTGCGCAACGCCCTGGCCCAGCTCGTAGAGGAACGTGACGTCGCCGGCACTCTCGTTGTCATCTGATATTTCGTGCTCGGTGAAGCGCATGTGCACATTGCGGAGCTGGTTGGCATCAAATCCAGCGGCCACTGCGCTCAGATTCTGGTAGTGCGTGATGAAGAGCAGCAGGCAGCGAGTCTCGCGTACAATGTGCTCGAGCACGGCGTGGGCGATGGCGACGCCGTCGTGCGTGCTGGTGCCGCGGCCCAGCTCGTCAAGGATGACTAGACTACGGGGTGTAGCCTGCTTGAGAATGTCTGAAGTCTCCGAAAGCTCAACCATGAAAGTACTTTCGCCCGCCATCATGTTATCAAAGGCACCCATGCGTGTAAAAACTGCGTCGAGCATGCCCAGCGACGCCGATGCTGCCGGCACGTAGGATCCAATCTGGCCCATGATGCAGGTCAGGGCCACCTGCCGCACGTACGACGACTTGCCTCCCATGTTTGGACCGGTGACGATGAGTGCCCGGGTCTCCTGGTCTTTATTCGACAGAGAAATGTCGTTTGGCACATATGAATCGAGTAGAAGCTGTTCCACCATGGGATGGCGGCCACCTTTGACGTGGATATGTGTATCCGAAGAGAAACTTGGCTTGGTGTAGTCTGGACGAGATGCCACCTCTGCGAGTGACAGTAGACAGTCCAGCGTGGCCATGGACGATATGACATTTCGAAAGGTCTGGTATTTGGAAGATATCTCGCCCAGCAGGTTGGCAAAGGCGGCATCGCATGCGGCAGCCAGCGACTCCTTGTGCTGGTCTCTTTCACGAATCATCCGGACGACTTCAGGAGTGTGGAAACGGGAGACCTTCTTTGTGCCGCTGATCTTGGCCCATGAGGCTGGCACGTTCTTGACAGACGTGTTCTCGACCTCGATGAGGAATTCTATGCCTGCCACAGTGACATAGTCGACCTTCTTCTTGCGAAGCTTCTCCGCTGCCACCTTGCGATGCTCCTGCAATTCCTCTTCGACTCGGCTGATGCCTGATTTATGTCGTTGAATGTCTTCTGTTTCATGTTCGGGGCGAAAGAACTCAAACTTATCGTTGTCTTTGGCGGCCTGTGGATTGATGCGCTCGAGGTAGTTGAGTATATCTTCAAGGACCAAGGGCAGCTGGGCCATGGCGTCGTTGATCAGACTGCTATTGAATCCGGCGTCTGCAGGAGTTTTGACGTGAGCGTACTCCGTGGCGATGCGCTGCATCGTCTGCAGCACGGCAAGAAGCTCTGGGCTTGTGCATTTCCTGTAGTAGATACGGATCAGGCTCTTCTCTAGGTCGCTCTTGGTCTTTGACAGGAGGCTTCTGAGCTTGTCGACAGCCACAGTCCTATCACCATCTTTGAGCTCTTCGACCGCGTCAATTCTCTCCTCTAGCTTGGCCTTGTCGAGTAGAGGGCGCCCAACCCACTTGCGAAGTAGACGTTGCCCAAAACGTGTCTGCGTGCGGTCCATGACCCAGAAGAGGCTGCCTGTTTCGCTGTTGTCGGTCTGGTTGCGATATATTTCCAGGCTGGTCAAAGTGTTGCCGTTGAGCAGCATGTGTGAGCGGGCGCTGAACGCTTGGAAGTTGTTGGTCAGGTCAAACACGTGCTCCAGGCCATACTCTGTGAGATGTTTGATCATGGCTGAGAGACAGACGGTCACCTGCTCTGGCAGACCTCGAACCTTGTCAATGACATTCTTGGTAGCTGTCTCACTCCCTGCATTAGTCAAACTCCTGTAGAACTGGGCAATGTGCTCTGCGGATTCAGCTGCTGCCCTTTTGGATTTGGTCACACGCTCGACACGTGCCTTGTCGCCAAAGACGTTGGACTTGCTGCCGGACAGGTGCTGGACAAGCTTTTCAGTTGCCTTTGAGAGCTCGCCCACTATGAGAAACTCGCATGGAGCAATGTGAAGCAATCTGGTCTCAATCTCGCTCCGCATGAATCCGTCATCAAACTCGTCGTAGACAATGTCACCGGTGCCAGGCTGCACCGCAATGATGCCGACGTGTACCAGCTCGTCTGTTCCACTGCCTCCAGCATTTCTCTCAGTAATGCAGAGCAGATGCCCACTGGCTGGAGCACCACCGTTCGGACCAGCAGTTGGAGCATTGAGTCCGTCAACTTCTTCAATATAAGTACCTTTGGTGTAGAGGTTGGTCAGCTTGCGGACGAATGGAGCGTTGCGGTTGTCCCCAACTGCCTTTAAAGCGGCAGTCTCGAGCTGACGGACCACGCCAACCTTGTGGCCGGCAGCAACTAATCGCTTAACGTGGACATGCAACCTGTGAGTTGGGATGCTTGCAGATGCGAATCGGTCCATATGTGCTTCTGAGGGATGCTCATCGAAGCGCATCTTTCCCGGAATGCACACAATGCTGAGCTCTTTTGCGGCAATTCGAGCGTCCTCTCCGAAGAAGCGAAACTTGTAGCCCACCTCAACCACAATGACCGTGTCCATGTGCTGCCGTTTGATGTCGATGATTTGCTTCTCCATCGGCGTAAGCTTGCTCTTGGCCTTGCTCTTGGAGACATTTGCTTTTGATCGAGGTTTGGTAACAGCCTCATCCTCTGCTTCTTCGTTTCCGTCTTCATCCTCAGGTGCCCCATCTTCCCCCTCTCCACCAGTTGTGTCTTCAATAAAATGATTTCGCCGCTTGATCTGGGCGATGCTGTCAGGATGGCCTAGCTTTTTGACGAAACGCCTGTGCAACTGCTCCTTCAGCTTGGTCCTCTCTGGGTCTTCTTCCTGAACGTCTGTCGCTTGTGCCGTGTCTGAGAAGGCATATCGAGCTGTTCTTTCGGCCTTAGGGGTTGAGGTCTGCCCTATTCGAGGAGGCGATGCTGGAGGAGAGCTCTCAGAAAGCTGACTGCTTTGGGGAGCGGGTCTTTGGGCTAATGGAGACGACTCGAGCGTAGAAGACTTTTGTTTCTTGACTGCTCCCGGCTTGTGGGCAGCATTGACAAGAGATCGTTTCAACTGACGGACAGGACCGTCGTCCTCTTCGCTTGCACTACCTCCATCATCCTCTGGTGTCTTGCTTCTCGTTGGAGTAGGGAGAGCTCTGTTGGCATTCGAGACAGTCTGCCCCAGTGGAGGCTTTGCTGGCGGCGACGGCTTTGCGCCGAAGAAACTGGAGATTGTCTGCTGCTTCTTCTGTGAGGAATTCGGCGTTGGAGACTTGGTATTCGGCATTGCAGCGGCTTTTGGGGCTGCCAAATGTCCTTGAATATTCCTGACGTTGGCGATATGCGCGTCTGCGAATGGAAGGGCGTTTGCCGCGTATCCCCAATTAGGAAGTATGATTGGAGACGCGCCAACTTCATTTATGTGTCCAAAACGCTGTTATTTTCAACTTTAGATTTACGAATTGGACTGATATATTAACATTTTCACATTTTTTCTGCAGCAAGCTTGAGAATTTTCGAATCTTGAGAATGCAATTGAAGTACTATTGTTACACGGTCCTCACTGATCTATCAAAAGGCAGGGGCGAGAGCAATTCATACAATATCTAGAAATACAACAGTGTTGCCGACTCGAGGGGGCTCCAATCATCGTGGCTGCTGCCACAGCATGGTCGGTGCTCTGGGGTCATACTCATTACTCTGCCCGTAGAAGGCGGCCTGCTGTGCTAAGTCTGGTCGCGTGCTGAATGACCGATCGCGTGGAGCAAGTCGGGCCCGCTCAGAAGGCGTCTCAGGATCGTAGCCAAATTGCACCGGCATGCGTTGGGGGGCGGCGTCACGTGGGTAGAAAGGAGCCATGGACGCTGCTCGCGATGGTTGACGAACAGAAAAGGCGTGTGGGGGCGGCATTGCCGAAGAAAGCTGACGGTCGCTAGGTGGTTGGAAGAAATCTTGTCGTGGAGAGTAGTCATCCTCGTCGTCAAGCTCAAGGTCAACCACACGAGGTTGTCGGAAGCGCATCGAGGACTCGAAAGTGCGAGCAGGGACACGCGAAGACCGTGGACTGGTGTACGGCGGTGGCTGCATGCTGTGCTCCATGGCCATCTCTCGCGGCATTTCGCGGGCCATACTCTGACGCATGTTTGGTGGTGCCCGCATTGCGACCCACTCATCACCAAACTCGTCAACAACGATTCGACGTTTGGACTGCGGCGCATAGTCTGGCATGGGAAGTGGTGGCGGCATGGCGTGACGCTCCATCATCTGATGGTAGGGGGGCTCCTCAAAGGTCTCGTAGCGGCGTGATGGCATCCTGTAGGGTTGACCCTGGGTGTAATAGTCTGGCATGCGAGAGACAGGCCTTGCCGAGACCATGCGCGAGGGAGTGCGCATGTAAGCAACAGCGTCGGCGGGATATGGCGGGTACTCTGGAGTGAGGGGCCGCATGGCGTTCTGATAGCTGGCGATGCGCCTAAGATCGCTGCCATCGGAAGCCACGCGTCGTTTTGCTGCTTGCATGGTGTATCGGTGCGGATCGGGCATCTGCTGAGGGTACCTGGGGCTGGAGAGCTCTTCGTCTGACAAGTACTCGGCATTATGCTGCTCACGGTTCCTGGCAGAGGTCCTGCTAATCTGGCCCGGGGACTCGACCTGGACATCTGGCCTGCCGTCTTCGCGCATGATAAGTCTTCTGGGAGGCTCGTTGGAAGGTGGCAGATCGACAGAAAGCGGCGGCGGAGAAACGGGCTCTGGCTTGATATAAGGCACAGGAGACTCGACGGCGCGCGCGATCCGCTTGTGGCCTGAGGCGCGACGAGAAGAGTCGTCTGCATTTCCTTCAACATCTCGTCCCCTTTTGCGAGGATTGTTCAGAGCAGGCGTAAAGGCGGCAGTGGCGGCCGCTGCTTGAGCTTGAGCTTGAGCTTGAGCCTGAGCGTGCGCTTGAGCTTGAGCCTGCTGCTGCTGCTGCTGCTGCTCTCGCTGTTCTTTGCGCTTTTGCTTCTTGCTCTTGCCGTCTGCACGATCTTTTTTGCCTTTCTGCCGCTGGCCCGTTCCGTTCTCGTTGGAGCTGGCATTCTGGTGATGTTGAGCATGCACAGGGGCGGAGACATTACCGTTTCTTGCCGCAGATGATGCCATTGGAGCTGGTGGCGAGTATGACTCTGACTCACGCCCTCGCGACTGGTCAGACGGTGGCCGCTGCTCCTGTTGAGACAGGACAAGACCAGGTATCATGTTTGGAGGTATTGGCAGCGGAAATCCCGCAGGTGGTGGTGGCGGTGGCGGTAGTACTGTGAACGGTGGTGGAGGAGGAGGAAGGGAAAAAGAGGGAAAGAACTGTGGGATGACAGGACGTTGAAAAGCATCTGCAGCTGGGGGAGAATAAGACTCGTCGCGTAGACTCGAAGAAGCGACAGAAACCGTGTCGGGCACATTCTCTGGTCGAGTGTTAGCTTGAAGTCCTTGTGCAGTCATCTGAGGCGGCGGCCGAAGGATCTGGTTGCGCGTCACGTTCCGGTTGACACGCTCGTCGCCTTGGCCAGGCCAGGTTTGGAGTGCGGCCGTCCCACCTTGGATCGAGGCTGCTGGCTCTGCGGTCGCAGCAGCAGCAGGCGGACCAACAGAGCGGTCTGAAGCAGACGTGGCCGCGGACATGACCTGGCTAGAGTAGTACTCATTCTCGTCGAAGGAGCTTGCAACGCTGGGAGATTTAGTGGCAGTAACAACGGGCACCCAGCCAGACACTGGCGGGACTAATTTGAGGGCAGCTTCGAGCGCCTTGCCGGCGTCGACGGTGTTGGGCGCATCCCATACGACATAATCCTTATCGCGCGACTTTGTCAACCTATCTGTCGTCCTCTTGTCGTCGACAGCCCGCGCGAGCGTCTTCTCTAAACGCTGTCGCTTGAGCAGCGTCTCGGCTCGTATCAAGTCGCCTGACTTGGTCGGAGGTGCTGCTAGCTGCTTCTGCTGCTGCTTCTGCTGCTCCAGTTGGAGAGGCTGCTGGCCAATAGCGGCCAGCTCTTTGAGTACAGAGTCGGGCAACGACAGCCGCGGATGTCTCTTTGCAACGAGGTCATCGCGCAGACGAAACAACTTGGCGTAAAAGTCGGCCTGTACCTGTTCATTCGGCAGCAGCTGCGCATCAGGCGCCACAGCCTGTGCCATTGACAAAAAGAATCTGCGAAACACGCGTCTCTCGTTATGGCCAGTTTTGGCGTGACACGCAAGTGTACACACACACACAAAGCGATGTCAAACCAAACAAAGATACAGGCTCTAGCAGCGCTAAGCTGACAGGCGCAACAGTACCATGACAATTGTGTGTATGCGCGCGCGCTGGGCGGCCTAGAGCGATGATGTGAAGGAGAAAGAGTTGGAGTTGAGACAAAAATAAAAGTAGCCATATGTCCGGAGATGGCTATGCGGAACATTTCCGCCTCCTTTTTGGGGCTGGAGGCTACTTGGCAAGTCTAATTTGTTTAAGAAATTATGCTGCATTTCGACTACTTGAGAAATTCATTGAGCGTTCAATTATGCTCTAGGTTCCAGCTTGACATGGGGATAGGCGAGCATGGCTCGTTGCTATCAACTAAAGGTGATGCTAGGCAGTAAAGCGAACCTCGAGGATACTAAAGGATGATCCTTGAGGCGAAATGACCTTGGTAATCTTCAGTCCGGGATCGACCATGGCGACAAGCTTCTCAAAGTCCTCCTGGTCGCGCTCCTTGCCATTCAAGACGGCCAGCATGTTCATGTCAGCGCTACGGGCAAGGTAGTCGGCGACAACGTTCTCGTTGCGGTCGTGTGCCAGAATGCGGTCCATTATGAGCAGCGTGGCTCCCTTGCGCAGGGATGGTAGAAGCCTGCTGAGGATGTCTGCAGCTAGCCGATCACTCCAGTCATGCATGATCATACGCATAAAATAGACATCGGCATCAGTGACGGGCTGCTCGGCGAAGAAGTCGTGCGGCATGAAAGAAATGCTGGACATGTCCGAGGGTAGATTTTTACTTGCTTCACTTACGACTTCCGGGAGATCTTGGACAATGAATTCGATATCGGGGTGCTCTTTGGCTACCGCCATGCTTTTGGAAATGGTCAGCCAGCTTCGACAATCTACTCGACGGTGGTCGACATTACCAAGCATCGCCCCACGAGCCTCCCACGTCGACTACCTTTCGCACTTGATTCTCTTTCCAGGGATAGTTGTCCGCAAGGTACTTGAACGATGTACCTGGTCCAGCAGCGATCCACTTCAAGGCACCAACAAAGCGATCGCCCCGTTCGGGATTTGCCTTGTAAAACTCAAACAAAGGCAGGTCCGTGTTGTGGGCGATTTGAAAGGCCTGCGATTCATCAGTGTCTCACTCTTCCTAGCTATACTAGATTTCATCCATACAGTGTGCCGCGCATCGTCAGCGCCAGGCCACTTTTTCAGAGCTCTTGCAATCTGGGACGTTGTTAACGAAGCTGATTTGAAGCTAGTACAGAGACCTGCAATACCATGGTTGAAGACGGCCAGTTATCATCGAGGCTCATCTCAATCCACTGGCGAAGTTTGGGATTGGCGCTCAGCTCTCTTGATGCCGCCGTGTGGCGGATGATTCCTCTCGGCTCTTCTTTGAAGATGAATAGAGTTGTTGCATGCCTTAAGACACGTTGCACAAGATCCAGACTGAGTTCCGAGTCTTGTGCGATCTTGTCAAAAGACGCGCCCTCTTCTGAAGAATCAAGCGGTATCTTCATTCCAAGACCATACTTGATGATGACGTGGAGGCTACTCCAGTGCGCAAACTGTTTTTTCTTTCTGTCAGTTTGCCTTCGGATATTGAAATCCCAACCTACCGGAGGCTGCATCAAAACGCCTCTTGGCCCTTTGACAATAGCATCGAGTCGGCGCGTGGCGTTGATGATCTTCTGCTGCGCTGCAAGTGAGGCGGCATCAGTTTCTAGCTTGGCGTCCCAGCCTTGGTCCAGCGAAGGGGCCTTGCAACCAAGTGCTTGAGCCCTGTCTCTGATGATGGAGTCGTTCTGACGAATGATATCGGTTAGCTCAGTCATGCCCGGATTGCTGACATCTGCGGCATTGGAAGCCATGTTGAAACGTTGAGGGTCAAAGACTAAGTTAAGGTCAGAGTAATGATGCTTCGTAACCCTGACAGCGAGATCAAAGGAGAAATATCGTGAAAGAGGTGCGACTGCGAATAACTAAGTCCTTGGTATGTAGCAATAGGTCAAGTCCATGAGGCGTAGAGATGGACAGCTGTAGATGTCTTATTGCAATTCCCTTTCAGGTAGCACACTTGTGCCGGGATGCCACAAGACGGCAGGCGGCCGGGCCATTTGACTGGCTGGAAGGAGGAACAAAGACTGTGAATTCGGACTAAAAGCTGCAGGAGTACAATGTCCTACATGAAGACAATGTGCCAGCTTGATCATCGGCGTGCCAGCCTATGAGAGGCGATGTGCATGGTCTCGCGTAACGCCGATCGCTTAATGGCCCGGCCATGGCTGTAATTGCTGTTAGCCACCCTTTTTGATGATCGATTCGTCTTTGGATGAGGCATCTATAGCACGAGGAGACTAATAAAATGGTTCAGGTGGCATCATCTGTTATAGTCATGAATTTCGTCAAAATTCAGATGCCACATCTTTCTCATGTCCAAGGTATGTCCCCAGGTACCTTAATGAGGCACAAGTCTGTCGGGTGACGATCAAGAAGAGAGCGGAAACTTTTGCTGCAGGAAAGTGGAGCTCAGAAGTGGGCGCATGATTCCCTCTTGTGTGAAGAGACAAAATCAATCCCTGTAATGCATGAAGTGAGGTGCTTCCCAGTACCGGAATGGAGACGTTGAATCCACCAGAAGCTTTTGCAACGTCACAAAGCATCCGTCCTGGCGACTGTGATCTCAGTCTTGATGGTTATGGAATGATTCCGAGAAGTGCTGTTTGCTTCGACGTCCAAGTGTGTTGCAGGAATGCCTGAAATGCAGGCAGATGCTCGAGGTGCCCAAACATTGTCGTCTCTGGCGCTCTTGTCACTCGGTGCTCGCCGGAGGCTCGAGTTAGATGTAGAAGGGGAATGGCAACGACTGCGGCGCCGCCACTGTGGTGAGATGATACGTGACCATAGCCAATGCACTCGAGACGCGAGTTGGAGGTCTGACATTGCCTTGAGAAGTGGTCGCATTGCGAGGATGCACGCCGCGATAAGGCACATGCCTGGCTCAACGATGCTCCAGGCAAAGCCAGTGGGGTTGCGCCCTGCAGAGAATAAAGGTCAGCGCTGCCTCAACCTGGAAAACTTTTAGGGCCATGACTTGCAGGTGACGTCGCTGTCCGAGTTGGATGACAGAGCCAAGAACAGATGGAGTCGATAGCAGGAGCCGATGATGCCAAAGCCAGCGGCCAGGAAGGTTGCTATGATGCCAATCTTCTTGCCCATGTTCATGTGCAGGCCATAGAGAACCGGTAGAGGAAGGAGCATTATCCCGCAGTCTATGAGGATGTTGGGGAAATTTGCCCAGGCGTAGAACTTGCGATTCTCTATGCAATATCCTGCAACGCTGGGGTACCAGAGTTTCCTTTGGGGCACGCACTGAAAGCCGGTAACTAGGATGCCAGCTACGGCATATCCAGACGCGAGCAGCATGAGCAACACTGTGCATACCTTCATGACGGACTGAGGGAAAACTCTCAGGTACAGTGCCAAAATAGAGAGCTTGGGAAATGCGTTGGCGGGAAACAGGAGGAAGCCGGCAGCATACGTGATTTTGATGAGTGGAACAAGGCCATCTGGTCCGTCAGTTGCGAGGATGGCGGGCTTGTGTCGACCAACATTATGCACGCTCGAAATCACTGTATATGAATGAGCATGCCAAAACCTTCATCTGAAAGGCATACCGGTCACGTACCAAACCCAAAAATACAAAGTACAACGTTCATGAGGTAGGCTGGTACGATGAGGGTATCGTCCCATCCCCACGGGGCATCACGAGCCTTGTGCCTGGCCAGAAACCGCAGCGTGATTGCAAGAGTGTTTGTGACCAAGAAGATGGAGGCTGCCGCCACCAGCCCTGTAGTATTTCTCTGCTCCAAGTATTGGGATGGGAGAGTTGCTGCCGACTGGTTGCTCTCGGCCATGATTGCAGAGGCGTCTCAATCAAAATCTGCAACAGAAATGTGCCTGGCGCACCAGAAGTGCAAGGTATAAGGAGATGTGTGGCATGCTGTATGACCTTGGGAGGCAACGATGCGCAATCCGCAAGGCAGCACGTGGGTCATGGCCGCATCAAACTGGCAAAATGGGTTGACTTGGCCTCACATGTACCAGGCAGTATCACTCACCGTCTCGCCATCAAACGCGATGACAAGGCCGGGCAATTCGCTCAAGACGGACAAGGCGGCACAGCAGATGGACACGAGTCTTCCTGAACCATTGGCGAGAATGCCTTGGTCTTTGTAAAGCAGTTCTGAGCCAGGCCTATGAGAGCTGTCGGCCGATCTCTTAATGGCCCGGTTATGGTTTTGGGGGGTCGAACATTGCATTGTGCGGCTGGCGCTGCAATGAGACTTTGCCAGCTCAAGGAGAGTTGAACTTGCGGGGCACGATTGATGTAGGTCTCCAGATAGTCTCGCTCAATTTAATGATTGCCCAGCCCGCATAGCCGTTGGGCGTGGTGATTGGTGTCCCTGCAATGGAAGAGTCATAAATATCTGATGATCCATCCCTGGGAGATCTTGAACTCACATTTGGACAAGGATACTTCAAATACACTTCTGACTCCTCGCCTCTCTTTGCTCTCTCTTCCATTTAGTCATCTGATGTAAGAGTAAGCTTGCAGGTTAAAGGCAAAAAGGGAAAGCCAGATGCCCGTTTTGACTTGGCGCCTACTCGGCAGTAGGCGAAAAAGTCAATGTGGGGCTTCCAAAAGCGGAATGTGGAATCAGTGGGCTGAATAATGGACCTCGCGTAGATTTATAAAAAGCAACAGTTGAGCAGGTTTCGATGATTGCTGCAGCTTGAAACTGAGAGGCATTTGTATAAGAGCAGACAGTTCTGCCTCCTCTGGTCTGTGGGACAAGGACAAACCTGGAGCAGACTTCTCTATACCCCACGTCGAACCTCAACATGAGTGCTGAGATTGTATTCTACGACATTGCTCCCGCGGGGCCACCAAGGACATTTGCTCCTAATCCGTGGAAGACACGTCTCGCCCTGAATTACAAGGGCATTCCCTACCGGACAGAATGGGTGGACATGGCAGACATAGCAAACATCCGGCAGAAGCTGGGCGTAGCTCCCAACCGCACATTCCCGGATGGCACCCCATTCAACACGCTGCCCATCATCCAGGACCTGTCGACTGGAGAAATTATAGGCGACTCATTCGAGATTGCTCTCTTCCTCGACAGGAAATATCCAGACAAACCGCTGCTGTTCCGTCCGTTGACTGACGGCCTGACTGCGGCCTTCAATGCCTACGTCGACGCAATCTTTACCAGGAGTGTAGCGCTGTGCACTGCCATGCCGGTGACGGAGAGCGCAAAGGCGGTGTTTGTCAAGAGGCACGGCGCCAAGAGCTGGGAGGAGATGAAGCTGCCAGAGGAGGCGCGACAGGCGATGATTGGGCCGTTTGAAGCCAGCATGGGTGAGCTGTCCAAGGCCTACAAGCACACTGGAGGCACGACGGATCACATCTGGCGAGCTGGAGGGACGGACAAGACGCTGCCGCAGCGGCCTCCTCCAGGGCACGACGAGACTGGACCATTCCTGGATGGAGAGCAGCCTGCGTATGCCGACTTCATTGTGGGGGCCTGGCTGAACATGATGAAGACGGGTCTGAGCCCGGATGAATGGGAGAAACTGCGGTCCTGGCAGGGAGGTTTATGGGACAAGGTGCTCAACGGCTTGGAGAAGTGGACTGAGATGAAGTGACTGCCGTCTTCGGTCTCTTTTCTTTTCTAGTGACATGTCCAGCAATGAGAAACTTGTAAAATTGCACTTCGCGAACTGTAGAGTCAGGAATGATCAACCTTGCAAGTGCAATCACGCAAAGAGAACTTTTATTCTACCCCGAGTGATGCTCATGCAGCGCTTTCTCCGGGCAGCCTGTCAAAGAGTTGGTAGTCGTATGCCATTGATGACTCATTAATCAATGTCGTTATGCTGATAAATCAGGGTAGATGCAGCGATTTGACCAACATGTTGCAAGCCAAAGCAGCCACTAATGGGCTTGCTTCATACCTGGCTCTATCAGAGTGCTGATTAGCTTTTGCCTGGCTGCACATGAGCGGGAGGCAATAAAAGAATTAAATCCAATAAGGCTGCACTCGACATGTCTGCTGTGTCAGGCCTGACTAAGGGGATATGCGCCGTCAGAAATAGAGGCAGAGATAAAGTGTACGCCTGTCAGCCGAAGTTGACTCAAAAGGCGAATCACAGATTGCTTGGCCGACACGCGCTCTCCGCCATTTGCACTGGTCTCCGAAGTGCAACCTTTCACATGACGCATTGATTTAATTTCCCTTTCTCTCTTCTGTACAACAAGACAATTCATAGATTTTGCCAGTGAAGCGAGAACAAGAGCAAAAATGTCTGGGCGCGACGTTCTCTTCTTTGACATAGACAACTGTGTAGGTGTTGACAACAGGCCATTGAATGACCAGTTGCTAACAGATTGCCACCAAAGCTCTATTCAAAAAGTAAATTGAAAGAAGACTTGTCGGAATAATTTCAAGGACTGACAGACTGCCAGCAACCAAGATTCAGGACATGATGAGCGACCTCATCGACAAGTACTTCATGGAACACCTGGAACTGTCCCAAGCAGATGCCAACCAGTTGCACTTCAGATACTACAAAGACTACGGCTTAGCGATAGAAGGGCTCGTCAGACACCACAAGGTCAATGCTCTCGAGTACAACAAGGTGGTCGACGATGCGCTGCCGCTAGAGAAGGTCATCACTCGTGACGAAAAGCTGCGAAGCCTCCTGCTTGATCTTGACCGCACAAAGGTCAAGCCTTGGCTGTTTACAAATGCCTATGTCAACCACGGCAAACGGGTCGTCAAGCTCCTGGGGGTAGACGACCTCTTTGAAGGCATCACATTTTGTGACTATGGTGCAGACAAGTTCATCTGCAAGCCATCGATTGAGATGTTCGCCAAGGCACAGCAAGAGGCTGGTGCGACTTCGGCGAGTCAGTGTTTCTTTGTCGATGACTCTGCTCTGAACTGCAGGGCAGCGCATGGTCTGGGGTGGACAGCTGCACATCTGGTCGAAGCGGGAGTCACGCCCCCCAACGCCAATGTCAGCAAGTACATGATCCGCGACCTGCAAGAGCTTCGACACGTCTACCCTCAATTCTTCAAGTCATGATGATATATTCATTTTTACATTATAGTTTGCATCTGCATGTTATTGACATGTATTGAGTATATGGCTACAGCCTTGAAGACTCGGAGTCTGGGGAAATCTCGATACACAGCTTGCCGAATTGACTGCCATTCTTCATATCCTGGAACAAGCCTTCAATGCCTTGGACGTTGCCCAGACCTTTGATCACCTTGGAGATGACGGGCTTGAGCTTCTTCTCGCCGGTGAAGCGCACCATGTCTGCGAATTCCTTGCGTGAGCCCATGGTTGAGCCCTTGAGCTCAATGTTTTGGAGTACTGCGCTCATGGTCCAGCTCATCTTTGGGCCAGTCGTCATGCCGTACATGGAAATGACACCTCCAGCTTTGAGCAGACGCACGCCCTTGTTGACAATGTCTCCGCCTGCGCCATCGATGATGGCGTCGAGTTTGGCGCCCTTGCCGAGCTGTGACTGGAGCGTCTTCTCCCAGTCTTGCTCCTTGTAGATGACTCCTCCCTTGGCACCCAGCTTGACGGCCTTGTCAATCTTTTCCTGACTGCCGCTGGTGACATAGACGTTGGCCCCAGCGCTTGCAGCAAAAAGGAGAGCCATGAGGGCCACGCCACCTCCGATGCCAGTTACCAGCACGTTTTTGCCTGGGGCCATTGCTGCTTTGGCTTTGACAAAGGTCGCCCTCCAAGCAGTCAGACCTGTGAGTGAAAGTGCAGATACCTCGACGCTGCTCAGGTGAGAAGGAGCCTCCTCGAGCTCGGCAGCGTCAATTACAAGCTCCTCGACGCCAGTTCCAAGCGGGTTCAGTGTGGTGCCTCCAAGAATCTTGTAGCCTGTCGCGCTTTCAGGGCCCTCTAGGTCATCCTGCCATCCAGTTCCCGGGTTGATGATGACACGTTTGCCCTGCCACTGCTTGGCTCCAGCTCCAGTAGAGGTGACAGTGCCGCAGCCGTCTGCAAACAGCGGAACGCCAAAGCCTACCTTTGGATAGAGTGCTTGCCGGCAGAACAAATCTCGATGGTTGAGAGAAGCTGCAGACATCTTGATGACGACTTCATTGTCCTTTGGCTCTGGCGTGGGGACGTCTGTGACCTTGATCGGATAATACACCTGTTCTGCTGTGAATATATGGATGCACGTTTTATATTAGTCTACAGAAAATTTATTACCTGACCAGGTTTGCCCTCGACATGTTCCATTACCAAGCTTGCCGGCATTTTGGTTTTGTTCAACTGATTTACTCGCTTCAATGATTATTCAAAAAAGAAATAAATGAGCATCCAACCTGCTATTCACCATCCATGTGTCCGAGCTCTGTCGTCATTCCTTGCCGAGGTTCATCAGCCTGAATTTCCAGGCAGAAAAGTCGCTAGAAGAAGCTTGGGCCACAGAGCGGGATTTTGCCGCGCTCTAAATGGCAGGGAAAAAGAAAAAAAAAGAATGAAGAGCTATGGCTGGAATAATTGAATAGCCACCCAATTGTTGCCTGAGCCATTGTTAGAACGAGCGATAATTGTGGCTACTTGATTCTTATTGTCAACCAGAGGCCGGTTGTTGCCTTTTCTTTTAAAATATTTGTCCTTTCTCTTCTTTGCTTCTACATCACGCCCATATACTGACTCACCTGCTCAATTCTTAGCACACTTCCCTCTCTCTCTCACCTCTATTCTTAACCCTTGACACCAATCCATCCATAACAAAGCCTCAAAGATGGCCACCGAAGCTGAGAAGCAGCCTGAGACTGAGGAGAAGAAGGACCAGTCAGTGAATGAGGAAGAGAAGAAGCAGCAGCAAGATGAAGCAGACAAAGCTGAGCAGAAGAACCTTGAAGAGGGTGAGAACAAGGCCGAAGAAAAGCCTAAAGAGTCAGCCACAAATGGCGACGCCTCAAAGACTGAGGCAGACGACAAGGAGGACGAGCTCAAGACGCGCAGCTGGCGCGACAAGGCGGACGAGGACAACCGGCGTGACGGCAGCCGGCGTGGGCGAGGTGGTCGCGGAGGCCGTAGCGGTGGTGGGTTCCAGAAGAAGCCCAACCGCAGCCACAGCAAAGCCAACTACGACGACCTGCCCGAGTCGGACGACCCGGAGGAGATCCGCAAGCAGGTCGAGTTCTACTTCTCAGACGCCAACCTGATGGGTGACAAATTCCTGCTGACCCAGGTGGGCGGGTCTGAGAACAAGCCTGTGCCGGTCAAGGTGATTCACAGCTTCAAGCGCATGCGCCACTTCCAGCCGTACTCGGCCGTCGTCAACGCGCTCAAGGAGTCTGAGACTCTGAGCATCACCGACAATGAGGAAATCGTG
Source organism: Erythroxylum mucronatum (assembly GCA_027563825.1). Lineage (NCBI taxonomy): Eukaryota > Viridiplantae > Streptophyta > Magnoliopsida > Malpighiales > Erythroxylaceae > Erythroxylum > Erythroxylum mucronatum. Next base: position 250,500 of record JAOSBP010096466.1, on the reverse strand, counting down.
CGCAAGACTCCGCTGCCAGAGGGCACATCGGTCGACATTGCAGTCAACGTCAGGCTGTACAACGACAAGGCGCAGAGCCGCAGCGTCTACGCCAAGGGATTTGGAGAGGAGGAGGCCACCACACAGGTCGACATTGAGAGGTTCTTTGAGCCGTACGGGCCTCTGACCTCGGTCCGCATGCGCCGAGTCTTGAACGATGGTTATTTCAAGGGCAGCGTGTTTGTCATATTCGAGACCGAGGACCTTGCAAAGGCGTTTCTGGAATTGGAACCCAAGCCAAAGTACAACGGCAACGAACTCAAGATCATGAGCAAGGAGGCCTACGTCAAGCAAAAGGCCGAAGACATCAAGGCAGGCAAGATCCGACCCAACGACGACGACGACGACGACAATGAGGTTGACTCGCGCGGTGGCCGTGGCGGCTTCAGGGGCAGAGGTGGCCGCGGAGGGCGAGGAGGCAGGGGAGGCCGTGGCGGCAACCACCGTGGCTCCCGCGGTGGACGTGACCGAGGTGGGCGTGGTCGGGATAGAGGCCGCGACGGCGACCGCAACGGCGACGATGGAGCTTCAGAGAGCAAGAAGCGTGGTGCTGCCGACGATGGCGAGCAGGGTGAGGCCAAGAAGAGCAAGACGGATGGCGACTGAGGCTTCTTTTTACCTTTCGGCAACATCCAAGACGAACAGGTTTGGTCCACATCATCAAAAGCATATACGGCGTTTTTCTTTGGGGCAGGACAATCAGGGCATGCTTTCTTGTTGAACGATCTGGGGAGGATGGGTTTGAAATAAAGGGGAGCAGATATCAAGGTCTCCGCTGAGAGACCAGAGAAAGCAAAATCATAAGCCAGATTCAGAGATTCAGAGTATGAGAAGAGAGAGAAAAAAAATCATAATGCGTGCCAAAACTTGTCTGCGTCGACTCCAGCGTGCGGGTCAATGATCTCGACATTGCCATGCCGCGTGTTCCTCACCACAATCCGCCTGCCCTGCCCTTCGCCCTCAAAGTCTGCCCCCAACGACCGGTATAGTTTGATCTTCAGTGACTGTAGACCGTCACTCTCTTCACGGCTAATCACACTCCGCCGTCTGTTGCCGCCAGTCTCGACCTGGCGCAGTTGTTCGTCGGCCGTCGCCACCTCGCCCTCGAGCCGCTCACCCTCAATCTCCAGGTCGCTAGCTTCTTTTGCCAGCCTGAACTTTTGTCGGTCGAGCGCAATCATGGACTGCGCATGCTCAGTTGGGTTGTGGCTGGCAAGCGAGAGGTCGTGCGACTGTGTCAGATTGTGATATTGGCGCTGTTGTCGCTTAATGCCCGACCGCTGTGCTGCAAGTGTAGCGGCTCGGTGTGCAGATAAAGTATTCAGTGAAGAAGATATGCGCGATAGGGCCGCCCGGTCTGGCGCGGTGGAGAAGTTCTGGATGCATTCGTGGATGAGCTGTATTTGATCGTTTACTGTTAGTGGTGGGGCGTTACGAGATGATTTGCTGAAGAGGAAAGACATACAGCGGCGGGGTACTCGTCGAGCAGCATGATGTTCTTCTTGTTGTTTGTCGAAGGAAAGTTTGGCTATGCGCTCCAGAGAGCTATATTCCTGAGAGTAATTGAAATGGTGAAATGTCTGGAAGAATAAAGTAGTTGGAAAGTCGAGTCTTGGCGCCCATAATGTAAACAAACGGCTGCGTTGCCGTGGCCGCCAGACCCTTTTGTGAGGTGCTGCGCCACCTTCATCATATGTGTGGCGCAAACCTTTTTCCTTCTTTGCGACCCGCATCCTCTTTCCCATCTTCTCTTTAGAATTTGGCTCTTTTTCACTTTTCAGATATTTGAAACTTGGCACTTTGTCAAGACATCAGCGGCGAAACATCAGCTCCAGGCATTCACATCGCAAGACACCGGAAACAGCGGGGCCTCCAGCTGCAACTGCGGCAAGGCAGCACACCAAATCCAGGACGATGCCGTTTGGATATCCCGACGTGACAGATGCAGAGAGGTGAGTTTGACACTTTATTTGGTGCTCTGCAAGCGTGCTCTTGTCCTAACAGCTATAATAGTCCGTTGAAGCCAGAGGAGCTGCAGGTGCTGCGGGCGCAGTTTGAGAAGGAGGGCGAGTATGTGGGCCTGCAGACAAAGTTCAACTACGCATGGGTATGTTTCTGCCCTTTCTGAATTCGACTTCTCTCAGACACGGAGAGAAATGATTCTATTCGACTTTTCTCAGACATACAGAGAGACAATTACCCAGGCTTACATGTTTGCAGGGCCTGATCAAGTCCAACCAGCGGTCCGAGCAGCAGGAGGGCGTGCGACTGCTTTCCGAGATATTCCGCAACTCGCCTGACAGACGACGAGAGTGCCTCTACTACCTGGCGCTGGGCAACTATAAACTGGGAAACTACGCAGACGCACGGAGATACAACGACTATCTGCTGGACATTGAGCCGCAGAACCTGCAGTCTGCGAGCCTGAAGCAGCTCATTGACGAGAAGGTGCAGAAGGAGGGCATTGTGGGAGCAGCCATAGTGGGCGGCCTTGCTGTCGGTGCCGCTGTTCTGGGGAGCATGCTGATCAAAGGGGCTCGGAGGCGGTGATGATGGTGCTGCCTCCATCTGTCCAATATCTGTCCAGCATCTGTATGGAGGCGTGGGCAGAGAAGAAAATGTCCCTTCACCCCTCTCTGTTATCCTTCTTCTTCTTCATCTTGTATCTTATTCCCCTGTTCAGACAATTAGGCAATAGCGAATGATTGACGACTCTGATAATGCTTTGTCAGGAATGCATGTGACAAAGAGGGGAGCTATTCTTGGAGCACAGCCAAGGCCGCAGAGTCGGACTGAATTAAAATAAAAACATATCAAACTAGCAAACAAGAAATATAGTCTAGTCATATGATTATTATTCACTGGTGGTGGCTGCTTCAAACAAGTCACTGGGCCGGAGAAGAGGTAAACGTCATCCGGCAAAGCAGTGCAGATGACTTGGGAGCCGACAGCAAATGATAGTCACTTTCGACACACATCAGGCACCGCCCTATCTTAAACCCAACCCAGCTCAGCTGAGCCGCTTCTGCATCTCTTGACTTTCATTCCTTCATCCTCTGGAGCCGGCTTATTCTCGATTACTATACTTTCAGAAGCAAGGCTGCCCCAGGCCCACACCCCACCTGCAAAAACGAAGCGCACCGCCCCTCTGTCTTGCCATCTCTCTCTTGCCAGGTTTGAAATCGAAGCTTCTGGTGCCCCTGAAGCCCAGTGTTTGGACGCAAACGCCTTCGGAACATTTCTCCTGGGGCTACATCTGAGTGTGAGGGACAAAACGGAGCTTGTTCTTTTGCCACAGGCCAAGGGATTATCGGCCGTTGCATGACTGATTGGATAGCGACCAGACGACTGAAGCTGGCAGAGGCCACCTCCTGGTGTGATGAGCACGCCCAACCCGGGCCAGCGCGAGCTGGTGTATTGCTACCACTGTGAAAACGAGTTCTGGAAGGACGAACACGGGCTTGTCTGCCCAGAATGCAGCTCAGACTTTACTGAAGTGGTACGTTCTTTTCGTTTGATGTTACTTCAAGGCCAAGGTGGCGGCGGCGACAGTGCTGTCGATGGCATTGTCGGCCCTCCAGGCTCTTGCATCGTCTGTCATGCCAGGCCTGTTGCTGATACCAGACGCAGATAGAAGCCTCACACAACCCCCATGCCCCTGCGTCACCACCCTCCATCTTCTCCGACTCCCTCCGCAATCACAACCCATGGGCACACGCAGCCGATGCTCCAGATCCCGACGAGGACGACGTGCGGCGGTACGAATACCACTCTCCAAACGGCGGCTTCCACTTCAGCAGCACCATAATATCCAGCAGCTCGGCCCGTCGTACTCAAACGCGAAGCGAAGGTGGCAACGGTAGTGGTACTGGTGACGACCACCAACCTCCGAACCCGTTTGGCCTGTTGGGGCAGATGCTTGCCGGTATGGCTCGGCCGCAGAACTTTCCACAACAGCAACATCAACCGACCTCTCCACTTGGATCAAACCCATTCCCTGGCATTCCTCGATCAGATGATGGCACCGGACGTCCCCAGGCGCAGTTCTACACTTCGAGTGGGCCAGGCTTCATGTTCACCTCAACCACCGGCCCTGGCCCTGGCCCTGGCAATGGAGACAACAATGCAGAGGGCTTGCCGCACAGCGAACTGCACCAGTAAGTTTTTTGCAATTCATCTTTTCAGGCTTGAGCTGACCTTTGTCAGAATGCTAGGGACTCTTTTTGGCAGCATGGGAGGCGGAATGGGCCCAGGTGCTCGCACAGGCACTGACTTTCAGACTCTCCTGCAGGCTGTCCTCAACCCAGCAAATGCACGGCACGGCGATGCAGTCTACTCAAACGAAGCATTCGACCGTGTGCTCAGCCAATTCATGGACGAGCACCAGTCAAGCAATGCCCCAGGTCCAGCATCAGAGGCTGCAATCGCCGCCCTGCCCCGAAAACCTGCCGGTCCGGCAGAGCTCGGTGAAGAAGGCAGGGCCGAGTGCAGCATCTGCATGGACACGGTCACCGCAGGAGTCGAGATCAATGTGCTGCCCTGCTCGCACTGGTTCCACCCAGACTGCGTCAAGGCCTGGCTCAGCGAGCACGACACGTGCCCCGTGTGCAGGGCTGGCATCATGCCCCAGGACGGCGACCAGAACAGGGCGCGAACTGCAGACCAGGCGCCCCTGCACGACCAAGATCCAACACTGGTAGCGCGGCGGCAGAGCGGCACCCAGTCCAACCCCTTTATTGTGCCCGAGAGCCCAAGCAGGGAGCGCAGGACGCCCAACTTTCGGCGGCACAGCAGTCACGGTGCCCAGAGTCCGCTGGGAGCGTTCCCTCCAGACAACGAAGAGAGCGCCAGGCAAGGGTCAAGTGGTAGCGGCATCTCGGGGCGCGTGAGGAGTTTCTTCGGCGGTGGAGGAGGAGGGGGGGCCAATAACAATAACAGCAGCAACAGCCACAACCCGTCGTCCTCAAGATGAGACTGACCTTTTATGAATTTTTGGGCTCAGGGTTATACAAAAAAAAGTAGTCATTGGCAAGACTAGATTACTTTTTTTGGGAGGGGGAAAATTACAGCAAAGAAGGAGGTTGTTCAATATGAACCTCCCCTTTTACATTATACACAGGCAGCACTAGCATTCCTCTTTTCAGGTTTACAATCTTGCCATCATTTGGTCTCTCCCCTCTCCCTCTTCATGAATGGTTGTAAGGATCATTGATTATTTTCTCATTGAATGTGGATGCTAATCTGTTTGTGTGGCGGCGTTGCACCACTTGACCTTTGTCTCTACCTGATGTCTGATGCTTCGAATTTCTCTAGAATGCATCATCTTCGCCCATCTTCATCAAACGTCTGCGGCCGTCTCGTCATTGTCATTATCCCTCCTAGAAGCAGCAACGGCGGCCGCCTGCTTATCCTGCCACTCCTGGAAGCTCGGCGGCTGGCGCTGCCATGTCGCCAGTGAGCACAGCAACCCAACACCCGCCAGCACCGAGCAGATGATCAGCTGTGTCTGGAAAGACTTTGCAAACGACTCTGCGACCTGGGCTTGTTCTTGTGGAGACAGCGACGCCACGACGTTGAGCGACTGCCGCAGCTCCTTGATCTTTGATGCCGACAGCACGCCGCGTAGGTCAGACTCAAAGTGGCTGTTGAGGACAATAGTGGCAACAGACAAGCCAATATTACCGCCAAGGATTCGAAACTGCGCCAGCAGACCCTGGGCTGAAGCGTTGTCTACTGGTTCGGCGTGCAGCTTGGTCAGGACTGTGGTTGTCGAAAAGGCCGTGCCAAAGCCCACACCCAGCAGCACCTGGAAGCCGTAGAGTTTGTCTGGGATGTGCTGGGTCGGGGCGACGCTGTACAGGAGACTCGCACCCAAGAGACACGAGCCTGTAGCAAAAGCTGCAGTGTACAGGGTGTTGTTGCGTTTGCTGTTGAGAGCACCACCAAGGCCAGACCCCAGGCCTGCTGCCCCAGAAAGTGGCAGAAGCGAAATGCCTGCAGCCTGCGGGCTCTTGCCGTTGACAATCTGGAAGCGCTGCGGCAGGACAATCAGGATGTCGTAGTAGATGTAGCCGACGAAAACAGAAATCAGCAGCGTCATGAACAAGACTCTGTGGGTCACGATGCGCGTGTGAAAGAGTGGTGCAATCAGCTGCTGGGGCCGCCTGGAGAAGAACCACAGCCAAAAGGCGCAGGCACATCCTCCGACTGCTGCAAAGACCAGAGACACAATGATGGTAACAGAGTCCCAGGCGTAGGTTCCTGCGCCCGCCTCCTGCAATGCAAAGACGAGCAGCACGCAGGGCCCAACATAGAGCAGACAGCCAACATAGTCGAGCTGCCTCCACTTGATGCGGCCCGGTGTGTTAGTCTTTGGCCAGGCAAACAGGGCAATGGCAATGGCGACGACCCCACAAGGCACATTGAGCCAGAAGCACCACCTCCAAGTCGAATGCGTAGTGATGACTCCGCCCAAAACAGGTCCCTGTTACAAGACTATTAGCTCCTTACTGAAAAATTCATGTTGAAGAAAGAAAAGGGCCTCCTCACCAAAATACCAGTGACGGCAAACACAATTCCAATCAACCCGCTCATGGCTGCAAACTTCTCCGTCGGTGTAATCTCAGGCAGCGTGATCATGGCCATGGAGTACAGACCAGCGCCGCCAACACCCTGCAGCGCACGGAATGCAATTAGCTGGTTCAGAGTCTGAGCCAATCCACATCCCAGTGAAAAGGCTGTGAGCTGCGCAAACGCTGCGATAAAGGTCCATTTCCGGCCGGCGGCATCACTTGCTCTGGGAAAGATGATGGCAAAGCCTGTTTCTTCTTGTCAGTCGAGAATCAACAACAAAGAGCGCAGCTGGCAAGCTCAAACTTACCAAGGTAGGTCAACAAGTAGGCCAGAGGCACCCATTGCAGCTGTGCAAAGTCGTCAAAGTATTCTCCAATATCGATCAGCGCAGTCGACACAATCGTCGAGTCGATGACGGCGAGCAGCAGGCCGAAGAACAGACTGTGTGAAGCAGTTAGCAACGTGCCGTGCGAGCCAGTCGGCAAGGTATCAAACTCACCAGAACTGGACTACATGCAAACGCCACCCGTGGATCTGGCCCGATGTATGATCCAAAGGTGCCGGGCTCGATAGAGACTCCTGTGACCCTTGACGTTCTGATCCGTTTGTCAAGGACGACTCCTTGGTCTCTGCCTCCTTTGAAGACATTGCTGTTTCAAACGAATTGTCTTTGTCGTGGAGGGGAAGAATGAAAGTCAACGTGGCGCCCGTGAGACCTTTTGTCTGAAATCTCATCCATTGCGTTTGCTGGGGGGCCAGTGCTTACGCCCGCCAACCGTGCACACCATTGTTTGCGTCTCACCCTGGCGGCGCACAACCACCTGAATCAGTGGATGTCGGTCCTTGTAGAGTTCCGGTTGAAACGCCCTGCGTTGCATCTAGTGGACAAAGCCTGCAAGAAAGGCGCAGTTGATCATCCTAGCCCCCGGTATTCAGCAAACAGCTCTGCAAGCACTATGGCCGTAAGTCGGGGACTTTGGCGGAGGCTAGAGCGCTGCCAGCCGGATAATTGGCGCACCAGACCCTATTGGATGCATACACCCGTTTTGAGGGCCGTTTGCCCTTACTCATCCTCTGTTGGGCCAAATCCCTCTGCTCCTGGTGGAGTGGGAGGGGGGGTCCAGATACCGCTTGTAGTCATGGGCGGCCGAGAACAACCCCTGACTGGCTCCTCCAGACCCTCTATCCGAACCGGCTTCGCAACAAATAATCAGCCAAGGCCTTTTGTCTTGGACATGTTGGTTGTTCATGCAAAAGGCCAACCAACCACGTGCTGGCTTTCTGGAGAAAAAGAGGCTCGGTGCCGATCTGGGCCCAGCCGTTAGTCGGTCGTTGTTCCGGCTGAAGATTTGCCGCGGCCAGTGGGCAGATGGCTAGCAGCGCTGGCCCGGCGGCCAGAACCATGTGCCGTTGGCCCGCCCTGGTGTCAAGTGAAGGCTATTGGACAGGCCCCTTGCAGAAAATGTCTCAAGTGGTTGTTCTGTAGTTGCTTCCTCTGATCTGTTGTCTCTTAGCGGAAGCTGATGAGGGTGCAAAAGCCGCCCCAGTCATGTTGTTTGCTCACCGCCTGTACCAATGGCGCACTCTCCGTGCTTCTTGGAGGAAACAACTGCAGCCAATCAACAGGATAGTCCGGCTTTTGTTCTTTTTTGAGAGATCGCTTGGGTCGGTGGTAAAGCCCCCAGATGGTGTGATGGCGGCGGACGTCGGCAGCAAGTCCCAAAATGCGGCGCGGCACTGCTCCTATTTTGTCTCCTTTCCCGCGCCAATTACTGACTTGACTTATGCCGATAAAAATCATAAGGGTACTTGCAGGATCCTCATAATTTGACTCATACTCTCGCTGGAATTATACATCGCCTCAAGGAATATATTGTAGGACTTTAAGCTGGAAGATGTGACTCTCCTGAGGAGACGCCTTCTGACCGGACGCAGTGTATCAAGAAGAAGCCTATGATCTAGCAGCAAGAAGCAGGATACTCATGCAAAAGGATTAGCTTGACCAAAGATGGGTTTATATAGAGATTAAGGATGCTCAGAAGCAGTTCTATGCCATGAATGCCGCATTTTGTCCTTACATTATCCAAGAAGTCCTTCTGTCACATACATTTGGAGAGACTGAAATTTGTATCAAGCATTGATTACTTTTACTGGTCGTTGAGATGATAACACTAAGCGAATTTGCAGCTTTTATTCTTTTACTGAACGAGCACTTCTGCTCGTTGAAATCTGAGACAAGGATGTGCAGAGTGCTCTTTGGCATCAATTTTATGCAAAATGGGAGGTTTCTGCTTCAAACCAGCTACAAGAGATCAATTTGTCTCTCATCTTGCCCTAAACCTGTATCAAATGTGTGGCTTACTTGATTTCTTTTTTTCTTCGTTTTGGTCGTTGTTGCTAGTCGACTACAAGAATATCCAGGGAGGACTCGCAGTGCAGGACAGTGCGATTGCCTGCCATTTTTATATTTTCGAACAGACAGCATGTCCAAAGACCTAGTTTTTGCAGTGATTCAAAGTCTATATATGAAATTGTGAGATGTATGTTCTGCTACGGTGGAGCGGATACCTCTCAGCCTTGACTAGGAAAGCCCATGGGCCACCTTGCACGATCACAAAGTTCTTTATTGCATCATCTCAACAGCAAATTGGCTTATCAAGAGAGCTCAATTTATACAGAGTGGAGGGCAAATACATGAAACCCCTTTTAATTGTACTTTGTCATGCGCTGGACGGATATAAGCTTGAGTAAGGTCAAGATCAAACGATGAATAGGTTTTTCTTAGATTTCAAGAGGACATCGTGGCATGCGTCAAAGCTGCTACAGCGACCTTTCAACACACCATAATGTCCCCCAAAAATTATATAGAACTTATCAAAGGAGCGGATAGAAGTAGCTGTTGCTCGGCTTATCTTTTCTGCATCTGACTTGGCTAGGAGCAGCAGGCAGAACCACGAGTCTAGCAGCGTACTTCACACAGAAACAGGAAAAGTCGCCAATCCACAAACCTGCGTTTGGAATCAGCCTGATTGGCCGAAAACTATGCAGGCAGTGTCAGCATGACATGCTTAATTCTAAGCATCGGCAGCGTTGGCAGTCTTGATCTACAATAAACTTAGTAAAGATATCATTCGAGAAGCACATGTTCAATACTAACCTCGGAGACTGGAGTGGTAACCTGGACCGCACCGTTGGCCTTGAGCCAGCTGACCTTCTTAGCGTCAGGGACGTCATGGAATTCCTCCTGCAGCTTGGAAAATTTGTCCTTGGCCTGCTCAGCGCGGATTTCCCAGGACGTGTTGCCAGACGCATAGCCAAAGAAGTTTGCCTCCATGGTGCTCGTGCACTTGGTCTGGTCCTCCTCGCTTCTCTTAGACAGAGTGTAGTAAGAACCTCCGGTGAAGCGCACGTTGCCGGAGGAAAGGCAGCAGTAGGTGCCTGAGCCTCCAGCACTCTTGGTGTCACGACACGTTAGCTTGGTTTGATGAATCTCTTGCTCAGCACTTACGCATTGCTGGGTCGTGCAGCCGCCGTTGGACCACATCTGCGCAAAGTCTGTCGGCCCCTTTGACACCGAGGTTGCCTGGATCGATCCGCTGCGCGACACGCAGCAGACGTTGTGGGCGATACCATAGCAACCGCTGTACGCTGAAACGCTGCAGCTCCTGGCCGTGTAGAACTTGACGTCGTTGGCCAAGGCCACGGACAGGAGCATCGAAGGCAGAATGATATCGAAGAACTGCATGATTGCGGTGGTGTCTCGACGAGTTTTTGGAGAAAGTGGCTGCTTAGTGGAAGGAGTATTCTGGATGTCTTCTTGGATTCGGAATCTGTTGTTCGAAGAAGGGCACAGTCTTTATATGTTTGCGAGTTGCTCTGGGCCAGCCGTTGACTGTGTGATTGTTTCCATGATCATTGTCCAGCTCTGTATGCAAAACACCAAAAGGGGTAAATTTTCAGCCGAGTGAATCAAGCCTTCAGTGGATATGGCCGTGTCTATCGCATTTGCTGATGAGCGAGAACGTGAGGAAGATTTCCATTGGACTGCTTTCCGAAGGGACTTGCCGTTTCAGTTCCGCTGCATTGGTATGTTGGCAAAGAGGTTGGTTCAAGTAAAGCCAAATGATGCCATCTTTGAAAGAGAGATTTTGTCCCGATACCTTACTGCAACACAAGGGGTCAGTGAAGTACGCGCACTAGGCTTGATTTAAGTAATGATTTGTCCTTATTGTAAAGTAGTAGAATATCGTCTTTGGATTTTCTCTTGCGGCTTCAAGAACGTGGAATGTTCGTCACTTTTGCTTTGGGCCTTGCTTATCACCACATGACGCAAGCGCTGCCATTTGGAATTGCAGAACTCCTTCTGCACAGAGGGGCTGACCATACAATTCCAATTTCGTGCATGATAATTGTCAACGCCATTCCAAGAGGTCTATCAGATGCATGTTCAGACTGAATCCATGAGTCACTACCAACAAGATGTTCTGACGAGTCAGCAATATCAGGCAAGCCACTCAGCCCGAAACATAGTATGCCGTCAAGCTCTTCCCTCCATATTCCTCTCTGTTTAATCTGTTCACTCTGAATTCCCGCACTCTTTTCCAATCTCTGCCTCTGTCCCACATCTGTCTTTGACAATGTCGACCTTAGAGTAAATACAGGAGCTGATTCCAGCCACTCTTGGAACTTTCGCATGTGATTGGCTTCTTGTCACGATTCATGTATAGGCACGAGCATGGTTAAGAATTAAGCTAATGCACGGGGAGACGGGTGTTGTATGTCAGCGTGCATCTGACTTGATCGGTCCCAAATGGTCAGGCTTTTACCTCAAAGCGTCGTGACCTACGGTCTGCCGGGACTGCCGGACTTCATCAGAAAAGTTATGGCGAGATGTGTGAGGCGAGGCCATCACACGTAGGGCTTTTCGCCGGCTGTACTGTAGCCAGCATGGGGATCTGCACCAAAGATTGACATTGCATGATGGACATGCTCAAGCTGCAACAAAACGCCGTCTTGGATTATTTGCCCTCGTTGCCAGTCTGAAGGATAGCTACTCCGCACTGCGGCAGCTCTGCGGCAGGGCGATGCATCGCATAAGCACAACGCGAAGCATTTTAGTCCCGCTTATTGGGCTGACCTCGCGTACTAGTTTTGCCTCACCTGCTAGACCAGCCTTGGTAATAATCAGCCTGAGTATTATTCTCCACGCCAGATTAAGTTTGCTTCAAATCATTGCAAATGCTTTTCTTCCATTGAGGCGCTGGCCATCTGTTGCAGCGTTCCAACGCTCGCTCCATCGAGCACAGATGAACCTTTTCAGCACCAACAAGTCCTGCAGCTGACAAGATATGTGATATTCGGCCACGTCGCTCAGTCCAGACTCTGCCGATCACAGCTGACATGACTCGGCTCCAGGCGTTGTTGTGAGGGACTGGGCGCAGGCCCAAGCTTCTACATGCTCTATCATCTCCATTTCGAGGATATGTGGCAAGGATATGTGGCAAGGATATGGAAGCAGGGGTCTATCTGGAAGACGGTGGAAATGTTTGCGAGCCGCGAACGAAGAGGCACATGCGTCCAGGACGCGTGACAAGCTCTCCGCATACACAGCGAGAGTAAAGAGCCAACATAGCCTGCTCTCTGTAGAGTGCAGCCACTCAAAAAGAACGACGTAATATCCTCAGGATTTTGCATCGCCTAATCCAGCTGCACCATGGAGAAGTCAAGCACTATTTGATTACAGTTCTAAGCTTACGGTTGCTCCACCAAAGTACCTCGTTTGATGTATGCTTATTTGGGACTTCTCGAGACTTACGAAAGTCTTCCTTGAACGACAGAATGTTGAGGACTGAAAGCCTGTCAAGTGCTTACCTGATATACACTTGGATCACATTATTGGGATTTCCTTTGATGCTGAGCAGTTTCTCACGGCTGATATGTAGACCATATTTACTTCGCAGCCAATCGCCCAGACAACCAATCAACGTGCAGCTTTGAGGAGGCGCAGCATCCCCACCTTCAGAGCAAGGATGATGAAAGAATGCTCGAGATTTTATTCATTATTCTTCTTTCCAGCGATAATAAAGCCCCTGTTACTTCACTCCTTTGGCCAGCAAAGACCATTACCTGACTGAGAAAATGGACCAAGCGCCCATAACACAAGGCTCCAATGAGTTTACCAATACGACAATCACAAACAGCCAAGCTCTTCTAGGCAACTTCAGCGGTTGCACAATAAGTAAACACAGTTTGATCCGGATGCTAACGGCTGCCTTACTGATGCCAGCTGAATAGATTCGGCAGCTGCAGCCCGTACTGACTTCACCGGTGACTTCAACCATGATATGATCAAGCCTGTCGCAACATTTGTATCACGTCCTCTGCTTCTGAAGCAGCTCGAAGACCAGCTACATGTGAGTGTTTTAGACGAAAACCAAGAGGCTATGTGCATAGTCGTGCATGGTCTTGGTGGAGTCGGCAAGTCGCAGCTCGTGCTAGACTACATCCGCCAATACCACAAGGACTATACCGCCACGATATGGATGGCAGCAGGCAGCGAGACATTGATTTAACGAGACTTTACTCAGCTGTACAGGCTTCTCTTCCGTGCTTTTGAGGCGAAAGACGCCGACTTACCTGGCATTGAAGACATGGTGCTTGCAGTAAAACGTTGGTTTTGCGAGATGCAAGGACGCTGGCTCTTTGTCTTTGACAGCGCAGATGAAATCGCCGCCGACGAAAATAGCAAGCATGTATGGGACATTAGAAAGTACATGTTTGAGCTTTCTAACATTCATACTATTATCACAACGCGAATTAAAGCCGCCGAACACATGTCAACACAAGCAGCAGTTGAAGTAAGCGATATGAAAGAGAGCGAGGCAGTTGAACTGTTCTCGAAGTGTGCAAAATTGCCAGACGACAGACAGCATCTTGAAGTGGAAGCAATTGTCAAGGAGCTAGGATGTCTTGCATTGGCCATTACCCTAGCCGGACTCCCGACTTGGCCTTAAATCTGAGAGAATACATTCCTCGATATCGTGAGAAACAAAGAATCTTGCTAGCTCAGAGGCCACGGAAAATCCTCCATCAGTACGGCGAGAGTGTTTTGACGACTTGGGAAACCACCTTCAGTTCAATAGAAGATCAATTCCCTCTGGCGGCTAACCTCCTGACAATTTTATCCTGTCTCAATCACGACGATGTTTATTCTGGTATATTCTATGTGACAGACGTCCTTGTAACGCCGCTGCTTTGGCAGAAAATTACAGACCCAAACGAAGCAGTAGACAAGTATAAAGTGGAAAGTTGCCTCAGCTTACTGGCTGATTACTCACTCATACAGTGGAAGGAGAGCCAAGGAAGCTATACAATGCACAAATTAGTGCACGCGTGGAGCTTTGAACGGCTTGGTCCACGCCAGCAGCGGGGATCCGTGCATGCAACACTCGAGTTACTATGTGGATGGTTTACTAGAACAAAACTGAGCTTCGCTGACAGGGATCGCATAGTTCCACACGTCACGGCCGTACATGAGGCAGTTGATACAATTTTGGAACACTGGGAGACGTGGACTGAAAAACTCGACTTAAATTTCATAAATCTGTATGAGGCGACCACGGACTTTCTTCTCCGTTTTGGCAATCTTTCTCAACTATCCACAGCATACAGAAATTGCATGAAATTTTACAAAGAATTATGTGGACCCACGCACTCAGACACCTTCAGGATGATGAGTCGTTTGGCTGCCTTGCTTAGCAATCAAGGGAAGGTGGACGAGGCGGCAATTCTATCGCAGCAAGCACTCGAAATGGAACAACAGGTGCTGGAAGCCGGGAACCCGGACACACTTAGGGCGCTAATCGATGTGGCAAGATCGCTCCAAGGTCAGGAAAAGATAGATGAGGCGATACTGGTGGCGCAGCGAGCACACCGGATGCTAGACCAGAAGTTTAGGCCAAGGCATGAAGACACCCTCTCAGCAATGTTGAACCTAGCGAGCTCGCTCGAAAAGAAAGGTAAACTGGACGAAGCCATGCCAATATTCAATCACATACTGGAGATACAAAGACAAGACTTAGGGTCTCAGGATCTCAAAACCATGCTTACAATCAGCAGTCTAGCGATCACATTTCGAAATCAGGGCAGAGCAGACTAGGCAACACCGATGACACAGCAAGTATTTGACACGCTGCAAGAAGTTGTGGGGCCTACGCACCCTCTTACTGTTTTCGCTATGATCAATTTGGCATTATCGCACCTGGAACAAGGCAATGCAGAGGAGGCGATGTCGATGACGACCCAAGCACTCGAGGTTGGGAGGCGGATACTTGGGTCTGAACATCCGCAAACTATCTGGGCAATGCATATTATGGTCGTCTTGCTCAAATACCAACGCGAAGCGGAAAGGCTGCGCTGATGAGTCGGCAAATACTCGAGGTGTATCAGCGAACCCTAAGGCCAGGTCACCAAGACACTCTCATGGTGATGAGTGATTTAGCAACTTCGCTTATAGAAATGTACGAGATTGATGAAGCGGTATTATTGTCGACGCAAGCTTTTGAGAAGATTCAGCAGACTTTGGAACCTGAACACCCGTACGCAATAAGAATTTCGCGTAATCAAGCCTTCCTATTATACCTGCAAGGCGATTTCATGAAAGCGTCATCAATATTGACCCAAGCAATCGAAACGTTAGAAGGGAAATATGGGCCAGAAGATCCTCGTACTGTTGAGGCTAATAATGTCCTGGCATCCTTGCTCGACTTGCAGTCAACGAGAGAACAAGGGCTACGGCCTCCACACGAAGCACTTGCTAGCCAGGAGTAAAGGCAGAGACTGAAACATCCGTTTAAAGTGCCAGAAAATTATTATGCCGAGGATGCGGTTTGGACAAAAGTATTCCGTAAAAAAAAAGGCAGGGATTTTGCAATATCAGAGCAGCTTTTCATGTCTTTTGCGCTTGAGGGAAATGAGAAGGCCCTTTCCAACGGCTCTTGATGGGGCTGTAATTTTGCAACGACGACCTATTTTAGAGGGGGGGTTGTGTATCATGTTTTTGGAACCTTGTGAAATCCCCAGTCAATGTAAAGCGAATGTTGATCTTTGCTTAACAAGCAAGTAAATGTGAGGTATTACTGTGATCGAGATTCAACTCTCGTAACTACATCAGCCTACTAGATCGCCGGTGCCTCTATCTCTCCGTTAGACGGTCACTATAGTTGGATTGTTACGGCAGATGCTGCAACGCAGGTCCCTTTTGCAATCTATCCCAAGAGAGAACTTAATAGTGCCGTGCAGGGAAGTTTTTAAGGCTCTAAGATTAGGCAAAACATTGTAGCTTACTTGAATTGAAAGTTCTCTAGAATGTTAAGAGTTATAGGGGAAGGAATCAGATACCACTCAAGCTGTAAGGCAGCCCACTGCAAGAAATAGAGGAGGAAAGTGGGGTGAATGAGTGTCGACCTGAAAATATTTGCGAGAGACGGAAGGCAAGTTTGTTTTCCTTCTCGGAGAGAGTCTTTTCAGCTGGGATTGTAAGTTTGAACAAAATGGTGGGTGAATAGAGGAATATTTATTTGAGGGAATATATATTGTAAGTGTATCTCCCGCTGCCATATCTCTGCGCCAGTTCAGCGTTGAGACTAACATGCCACACTCGGCCAATTTAGGCGAGTACTGCACTAAAAAGCTTCCGTGGCACAATTGGCTAGCGCGTGAGACTTTTATGATTCAGATGAAATCTCAAGGTTGCGAGTTCGAGCCTCGCCGGAAGCGGTTTTCTTCCTGGCCCAAGCTTCAGCTTGGTACTACATATTTTTTGGTTTTTTTTTCCTCAATCCAGAGCCTCCCTTCCAAAGCTCCTTGTGTTTCTACTTGGCTTTGGATTTTTTTAGAATGTTTTGATTCTTGAGGATCTCTTTCCTTGCTCCCTTGGCTACTCGTTATCCAATCCATCCACCTACCAGCTCCGATAGTCTCCCCAGTCAGCCATGAACATAAAGCAATAAGCCATAGAGTCAGCCATGGATTAGTTTCTTGTTTGGCTGTCTGTTTACGCATGGGCCACCAACAAAGCAGCTCGTTGCGACGCTACGGGAGAACTGTTCCCTTTCAAAGCCATTTTAGAGTTATCAAAACTAAAGAAGCCAATCCTCACCAAACCAGCCCGTGCGTCGTAATGGCCCCATTGGCTTTCTTTTTCCAAAAAGCAAAAAACCCCTTCATGTACGTCTCTTACCGTCCTTTGAAGCGTAAAGACGCTTGTATAAGTCCATTTGGCCGAGAAAATGTAGCTTGTCTATTCTCCTTCAGGTATATCGCAGCCAGCTAATGGGCAAGAAATGTGTTTGATTCAAGAGCAAGAGTCACGGCAAGGCGATTATTGAGATAATGAGATATGTTGATTGCATTATTGCGTGTGTTCTCTTCATTTGTAGACTATGGGAAAGGGGAGAAAATGGAGACTGGAGTCATTGGGTGGGGATATCTAAAGATTGTGTCCTTTCTCTTGCGACCCTTGCCCTGCCTCCTTTTCAATCTGGAGAAATTAAAAGAACAAAAGCATATGTGCTATGCCGCGCTTTTCCCCTGCGACATGCAAGCAAGGGAATAAATAAAACACCAGGAAAACGCCAGGTAGTTCGTGACTGTGGATCGTACAATAGAGGATTCCTCTGGGCTTCAGGCCCACCTCAGTGGTTGCCAAATGTCTGGCCTTGTGCTGGCGCATAATGTGGGCTGGCGACCTGGCCGTATGCACCTGGGATAGCGACCGAGGCGTACTGCTGCTCGCCAGGTGCGGCGGGCTGCACAGTAGGCACTGGCTCGGCCTCATGCTGTGCTGGTGGTGGAGTCATTGTCTGACCTGGAGTTGTGGGGCGCGAGTTGGCGCCTTCTTGAGTGATCTTAGGCGAGGTGGCCTTGGTAGGTGGCGCCTGCAGCGTGAAAGGCTTGGGCGCTGGCATGGCGGCTGGTGCATCCACGTAGCGCACGAAGCCCTCCTCTGCGTTGGACAGCTCGTCGTGCGACTTTTCCTGCTGCGAGCCGGCAAAACGAGGAGAGAACATGGGGTTGTAACCGTCTCCACCTGGTGACATTGGACCAAATCGAGGAGAGGCAACGCCTGGAGTGTTGGGTGCCGACTGTGAGCGCAGCTGGGCCAGATACAGGTCCGAACGGGCGCGGTCGCGCACAGCCATGCTCTTGCGGAGCTTACGCTTCGAGTAGTAGCGGTAGAAGACGACGCCATAGATGAGAATGGTCAGGACCTCGACAACGACTTCAATCAGACAGCAGATGAGCGACCAGTTCTGCATGCGGCAGACGACATCGTATTGGACGTCGGTGCTGTAGAGGGCTTTGCGCTGGTTGTCCTTGCAAGACCAGCTCCACACGTCGTTGCCACCGCTGTTGTTGCGGGACGTCTGGAGGATGGCGGCGCCAATGGCCCACATGACGATACTGAAGATGAAGAAGCCAGCGGCAAAGACGGAGTAGTAGACACCTGCCTTTTCGGCTCTGTGGTGACCACCTTTCCAGTATGCAAGGAGCACAATGACAGAAGCGACCAAAGAAACACAGGAAATGACAAGCACAGTGATTTGAGGCCAGGTTACCGAGGTGTTGGACCATGCTGGGAGATTGTTGCGCGCCGGCAGATGCTTGGTGGCGTTGAAGATGGTAAATGTAGAAGCCAGAAGAGACAGGACAATGAGTGAACATGAGAAATTCGTGAAGCGTAGGAACATCTTTGCCATTCGCACGCGGACCTTTTGTTTCTGTGCCGGCTGTTAGTTCTAGATGCTGATCAGATATCAAAATAACTCACCAGGTCGATGGCCTGCTGCCTCTCAGTGCGCTTCTCTTCGCGCTCCAGCTTCTGCTCCTCCTTCCATGTCGGGCTGAGGATGCCAGTCTCGATCCTCCGTAGAGGCGCGCCAGGCGATCTCATGGCGCTCTTCAGCGGCGAGGCTGGAGTCAAGGGCATCTCGACGCCCGAGCTGCGGTCTGAGCCGCTACCATTGCCAATGTAGCCGAAACCAATGTCTGAAGGCTGCGGCTGAGGCTGGTAGTGGTTCGACGTCTCCTGGGACGGCTGGTTTGACTCTTGGTTGGACATTGCTGCCATTGGAGGATCCGCAAAGGGAGAGCGGCTGTTTGCTGCGGGACCGTCTATGGGAGAGTTGATCGAGGTTGCTTCAGCGAAACGGGGTGTTCGAGGTGGTTTGAGCGCAAGGCTCTCTCCGCTTGAGCTGCGCGAGGTGACTATGACTTGTTTCTTGTTTGAGTCGGTGAGGGCTGACATGTCACTCTTCAGCCTTCTACGAGTGGTCTAGTCCAGCTATACCGAGAGCGACAACTACCTCGCTGGAAGTTCGCGCTCGACGCACAGAGATGCGAGAGGGAAAAGGTCTTGAGATGGAGGAAAAGGAAAACGTTTCGGCAGCCGCAGCGCATATGAGGGCGACTGGCTCTAGAGGCGTGAGTGGGGACATCGAGGGCACTGGCCACCACAGAAGGGCGGTTAATCCAGGGCCAATGCGAGGCCGACGAGCACGAGCTAAAGTTAGCCCTGCAGGCCTGGTTGGCCGTGGTTGGGCCAAGGTGCTCAGGGAGTAGGCGCCGAGGCGACATTAGCGTTGTCGTCCTGTGTGAAGTGGAGAGTGGTCTCAGGATCTGCAAGGGCACAGCATTCTCACCTGCTTCCCCACGCCGCACAGACAGGACTGCGATCCCCAGCCTGAGGTTCCTCGAGTCATTGAGGCAGAGAAAGATGTTGGTCGAGTATTTTGCCTTGTTCCTCAAGGTGGCGACCTGAAAGTCCACCCTGCACGCCCTCAGCTATCGCCTCAGCCGCCTTTGACTCGACCTGCAGACGGCGGCGGTGATTGGGCGAGGCGTCAGCCGCCATTTCTCGAGTCTCCAACATTAGCGCCGTCACATTCGACCAGCCAAAAGTCCGGGCCGCAGTCGGGCGGCAATACTCGCTCCACCACTCGCTGGCTAGGCCCAGGAGCGCAATGCTCAAAAAGGACGTCTCTCGGGATTCTGTCCTCTTTGCGCTGATCGCTGCGCCGTGCAGCCTGATTGAAGACTCGTATCTGATTGGTTGTAGGTTTGACTTTTTAAACAAATCATGCGCATGCGTTTTTCCGAGTGTGCCGCGGGAAATTCGCACGTGAAGAACGTTGGTCGGGAGTGGCTTGCAAATAGGAGAAAAAGAATCTAGGTTCGTTGTCTTGCAGAAAGGCTAAGAGGCGTTTTGCGAATACACATGTTTATTACACTTGTCCGCGTTGGAAAAGGTGGTTATGCATCAGACGATTTATGCCGACTTGATGCCACGCTTGGCCAGACGGACCTTGACTTCTTCGTAGATCTTCTCTGGCGCTTCAGTGGCCTGGATCTTCTCGACCTTGTCTTGCTTCTCGAATGCGTCGACGACTGGCATGCTCGTCTCGACGAAAGTCTTGAAGCGCTTCTTGATGCTCTCGATGTTGTCGTCTGAACGCCCAGAAGATTCGCCCCTGTGGAGGAGGCGCCTCTGCATCTCCTCTTCTGGGCAATCAAAGAAGAGCGTGAAGAGGGACGGCACGACAACCTCTTCAAACTTGACCGCTTGATCCTGCTTGCGTGGGAAACCTGCGCACATCTTTTTTTAGCCTAGCACTTGAGAGAAGTTAAGTCTTCGGCAACTCACCGTCAATCAGGAACAGGTGTTTGTTTTCCTCCTTCTTGGCTGCCACCATAGCGTTCTCAAGCAGCTGGATGGTGACTTCCATGGGGACAATCTTGCCCTCCCTAATGTACTCCTTGATCATCTCTCCAAACTCGCTGCCCTTACGTTCTTGCTCTTCGCGCAACAGGTCTCCTGCCGAAAGGTGCTTGAATGAATAGTCACGCACCATGTTGGCGCACTGAGTGCCCTTGCCAGCGCCAGGGCCGCCGAGGACGAAGATGACGCCTGCCTGTTCCTGTGTGTAGAGCGGCCTGGTGCGCTGGGGGGCAGGAAGCTGAGCAGCGTGCTCTTCGCTTGGAATGACTGGCATTTTTATTGTCTATCCTGTTGTTTGGGCTTTCTGTTCTTGATGCCTGGGTACCGTTCGGGGTCAAGGGGCTCTGTCTGCAGACTTTGAGGTTTCCTGCTTCCTTCGCCCTCACGGACTTTGACTGTGTATGCAAAGAAGCCTGAGCCTATGAGGAAGATGACGAAGAAGGGAAAGAAGCTTAGACGATCGCGACGGCGGTTAGGCTGGAGCGGTCTGGGAGGGGGCGCTGCCTGAAGGGCACGTCGAGACCTGTGGAAGCTGCGGACGTTGCCCCGAGAACGGACTCGGATCGAAGGAAGAAGATGACTGATTCTCTGTGCACGATGAGGAAATAGCATTGGAGATGCAGAGGTCAAAGAAGCTGGCAGGCTCCAAAAAAAAAGTCAATGAGAGATTCAAAGCATAGCGGGGAGCTCGATAAGCAGTGTCCTAGTGCTCTTTTATAGAAGCACCCCTTTGGAACACACCATATGTTATTGCCTGATTTATCTTGATATTTGTATCCCATGAACTGAGTCAAGGCTCTCATACAATTGTGATATAATCTCAGTGAAACCTTGCGACTGCAGTGACAAGGCTGGAACAAGCAAATGATAGGCTTTTGTCTCCCTCTTTCGTCTCCCTACTGTTACATGGGCCTTCTGTCTATCGGCCATTCTTTTCGACAAATGCTCGCTCAAGACGCCCGACCTCGGCCTTGAAGGCTTCTACTTCTTGCCAGCAGTCCAGAGGCCTCCTGTCGTTGAGTCTCAGGCAGGTAACAAGGTCCTCCTTTGCCTTGGCAACGTCCTTGTCGGCATCCACAATCTGTTTCCGTGCATCAAACTTGCGTTTCAACTCTTCAATCTCCTTTGACACGGCGTTCCTATCAAGATTGCCGTCAAATGCCCGCTTTCCGTCGCCGCTACCCGATCCGAACAGGGCCTCGCCGATGCGGTTGAGCAAGGGTTTCTCGGTCCAAGACGCGCTGCCTGAAGCTGAAGGAGATGTGGCGGCCTTCTTCTTCTGTTCAGGGCCGGGGATGAATGGCTCATTTGAAATCTTGTCGGATGCCGCTGAGAGCTTGTCCTGTGCAGCTTTTTGCAGCTTCTGCAGCTCTTCCTGTACTCTCTGTTGAATTTGCAGCTCGATGTTCTTTGCGCGTGTAGAGTCGCTCTATGATTGATGATTTGTTAGAGCAAAACTCTTTCCCAAAGGATGGAGGGACGAAGGAACTTACATCTGTGCTTTGTTGTAGCTTGTCTACCAGGCCTTCGGAGAAGCGAATAGGTGACCCTCTGCATGAGATTAGCTCTGCCCTGTCATAACTCTTGCAAGGAAGTTACCAACGCGCTGAAGACATGTTGCGAGTCTGCTGACTCTTTCGAAGGTGAAGCGCCCATAGCTATTGGGACTTTTGGCGTCTTGGAGCGATCTCCTTGAAGATAGGATTATCGTGTCAATGGCCTGCGCGAACTCTCCGGCCGTCAGTTGCTTATGTAAGCAAGCAATTCGTGTGTTCTGCTTTCTTACAACGATAGCGACAGCGAGCAACCTGTGGTAAGCTGAAGATTTTATCGTCCTGAAGGTTAATCCTCTATTTTTCATATCGTTGTCATAAATTTTATTTGAGCTGTCATTTTAGCCGCCATTTTGAGGCGGTATTCGTGCCGCCAGCTTAATGATGCTGCTACCACCATTCAAGACAAAGTCCACTCTTTGGATTTCTTGACTATTCTTGCCCGATATTCTGTGAAAGGAAAGTCGAGGTGAATCATTGCAACACTTTCATGGGGGGTTCTGTTGTCTATTCCTATCTGCTAAAACAGAGTTGCCTCGGTATAAGCGAGTAGCTCTTCCATTAACGAAGCCCAAGTCAAAGTTCTCCATCTATCCCCAGCAAAAATAATACGTCAATCTAGATGGAAGAGATCTTGGTTTCTTGTATCACATTGAAGAGTTGTAAATAATACATTTCCTGGCTCAGTCGTGCCAGTGCACCATTGGCTCCATGCTATGACCGAAGCTGCCAGGTAAATAGCAGTGAAGAATCTACATGTATACGCACAAAGGGAATAGCAAATGAGTACATAAAAAGGCAGCTCTCAATCCATTTAGCATGATAATTGAATCATACACAAAAGGTAACAAGCATAGGATCAGTATCTGCAAGGTAGTGAACGGAGGGTAAGAAGCTGAGACGTACAAGATCGGAGTGTGGAAGAAATGAAGGCATACCATTTGAAACAAAATCATCGAGCACAAAACACCAGGAATATTCAGAGTCTTCAGCAACGAAATAGATCCGCATTAGATCAGACACGGTCAACATGTAAGCTCGTCATAGAAATTATGCATGCTATCCTGACGTTCAGTGCACCAATACAGTCGGAGCCTTCAACTTCTAGTGAGGGGCCTTGAACATTTCCTATCAGAAGACTTCCGTGGAGCAGATGGTGAATTTCTCTACCAAAAACTTTGTGGAAATTTATGGAAAGGGTGGCGGACTTGAGAGAATAATTAAACGTATATGGCTTACTGTAGCGCGCATGAGCCGACGCTCTTCGCCCCAACTCTAGCTCTCTTCTTCAGTTTACTGTCTCTTACTGCAGATGCCTAGAATCGCTGTTGGTAGAATTTAAAAAAAAATTCTCTTCTGGCACACTCGTACTCAAAGCCTACAGAAAGGGGCAGGATTACATAAGCCAACGCGTGCATATCGACGCGTGACAATCTACGCTCCTTAGATGTCAGGTTATCAGCAACAACCTGCTTTCTGGTCACATTAGTAATGATGGCTTCGTGGAGCTAAGGATCAGCCAGGCCGCGGGGCAAGAGTTGGGGAAGACTTGTTGCTGCAGCAGCACATCCCGGCGCGTCGAGTCTGTCACACGATGCAAAGCACTCTCACAGCTTGGCTGCGGAAGCCACCCACTGAGCCCTCGAGCGAGACTCAGCAGACTGTAGAGAGAAGCAATCCTGGCATATCAATCCCCACTGGGACAAATCAGACGACTTCGGCCATCAGTCCTCGAAATCCACTACCCGAGGCCGTTACCATCGAAAAGTGCTCATCAAAGCATATAGATGCTTTCAAACGACTCAATGCCGTGCTGTTACCGATACCGTATCCGGCCAAGTTCTACGAGGAGATTGTCAACGACAAATTGACCACCGACTTGACGCGTGTGGCCATCTGGCACGGAGAGCCAGCAAAAGAGGGCCAGCCACACACCAATGGCAAACTCGTGGCTGCAGTGCGCTGCCGTCTGCTTCAGAATCCCCACGACGCGGACAGGCCCGTCTTGTACATTTCCACCATTGGCACTCTAGCTCCATACCGGGGCCACGGGCTGGCGTGCCATCTGCTGGCGCACGTCACCAAGAACGCCGTGTCCATGTACGGTGCGGCGTCTATCATGGCACACGCCTGGGAAGCCAATGAAGAGGGCTTGGACTGGTACCAACGGCGTGGCTTTCGCGTGGATCGGCGCGAAGAGGGTTATTACAGGCGGCTGGCGCCAAAGAGCGCCGCCCTTGTTGTCGTCAGAGACATTGTACCCAGTGACCTGATAGCACTCGAAATAAAGCACTGAGAAGAGCGTATACAACAGTTATGCCTGGTAGCGCCCCATAAAAGTGCGGGGGTGGAAAGTCGAGGCACGCGAGGCGTCAATGGCGCCGCAATTGTATGCAACGTGCAAGGTGTGGGGTACTGTAATCCTCAGATCTGGGCCCTTTGACTGCATGTGCCATTCAAGTCTTGACTGACCAAGTGGTAAAATTGCCTAGACCCGTCAAGAAACGGCTTTTCGCGTACGTAAATGACCAGGTTGCCGAATGGAAGAGACATCTAGCCCCGCCTCATCCATGATTTGTTCACTTCTCCACACTAAGACTCCCCAGCAGCTGCAGCCGGCCCTTTTCTGCTTCCTTGCAGTCTTGTATCTCTTGCATTAGCCTGCCGCACCGCCTTAAAGAGCAACTGTCGCCCCCAGCAGCCCGCCGCGGCTCTATATCTGTCCAACTGGCGCTCTCCCAGCTTCCCCACAGCTCGCCGCCGCCCCTCCAGAGGATACTACCGTTTGTCGCCGTCTTGCTGGTCGCCCTGGTAGTCCAGGTGATATTTCAGAGACGCGAGATCCTCGACAAATCCTCAGAGATCCACCATCTCCAGCGGACGAACATCCAGCTTGAGGGCCGCGACTCGACCTGTCCGGCCTCGGTCCCAGGCCACGCGGGCACCTTCTTCTCACGCAGCCCAGACGACATGACTTTATCCGACGCGGCGACAAGTGTTGCTGCACAGTTTGAATATGCGGCCGAGGACGTGAACAGAGGGGTGGAGGAATTTCTGCGGCAAATGAGTGAGCTCTACACCAGCAAGGTAGCCATATGGCTTGGTCTAACACGATGAACCACCAGAAACGGGACTGGACAAGTCGGGGACCACAATGTCACAGATTCCCACCTATGTCACTGGGGTGCCAAATGGGACTGAAAAGGTGTGATTGTAATCAGTTCCATATACTAAGGAAAACAGCAAGCTCATGATCAACTCAACAGGGCCTCTACATGTCGGTCGATCTTGGAGGCACAAACTTTCGAGTCTGCTCAGTCCAGCTGCACGGCAACACAACCTTTTCCCTCACACATTCCAAAGTCGCTATTCCACGATCTCTCATGACGGCAAAGACTTCAAAGGAGCTGTTTGCCTTTCTGGCCAAGCAGATTGAGCTCTTCCTGAAGGAGCACCACCAAGACCACTACGCCAACCATGTCGAGAAACGGGGTGACTCGAATGCAGAGATCTTCAGTCTAGGCTTCACCTTTTCCTTTCCTGTAGAGCAACTCGGCATCAATAAAAGCAGGTTGATCCGGTGGACAAAGGGCTTCGACATTGCCGATACGGTGGGTAAAGACGTGTGCGCTTTGCTGCAAGAAGAGATCGATGCTCTCAGTCTGCCGGTCAAAGTTGTGGCCCTGGTCAATGACACGGTAGGAACGCTCATGGCTCGCTCTTACACATCGCCTGGCAAGACTGGTACCCTTCTCGGAGCAATCTTTGGAACTGGCACAAACGGCGCCTATGTGGAGAAGCTCAACAACATCACAAAGCTTACAAGCCAAAAAGATGCTGGAGACTACGACAAGACAACTGGTGAAATGATCATCAACACCGAATGGGGCTCTTTTGACAATGGCTTGTCGGTTCTGCCCAGGACGCCCTATGATGATGCACTAGACGCAGAGTCAAACAACCCTGGGATCCAAATGTTTGAGAAGCGCATCTCAGGCATGTTTCTGGGCGAAA
The DNA here is from genome assembly GCA_027563825.1 of Erythroxylum mucronatum. Taxonomy (NCBI): domain Eukaryota; kingdom Viridiplantae; phylum Streptophyta; class Magnoliopsida; order Malpighiales; family Erythroxylaceae; genus Erythroxylum; species Erythroxylum mucronatum. The sequence continues at coordinate 224,544 of JAOSBP010096466.1, read as the reverse complement.
TCCTGCGTCGTGCTCTTCTTGCACTTTACAAGGACACGTCATCTGGCCTGTTTGTGGACGCCGACTCCAACGCCAACGACCTGCATTCAACCACCAACGTCGCGCCAGACTCTCCCCTGTTCAAACAATGGGGCCTTGACACGTCATTCCTTTCGACTGTGTCAGGAGACAACAGCGATGGTCTTCCACTGACCCGCCAAGCGCTGGCCAAGGATTTGTCGGTGAATGCTGCCAGCCGCGAAGATGCAAAGGCTGTGCAGATTATTTCTACTGCAGTGGGCAGGCGAGCAGCTCGTCTGAGTGCCGTGGCTATTGGAGCAGTGGTAATCTCGAGCGGCAGACTAGAAACTTCTACAGGAGACGCCGATCAGGACGTCATTGATGTTGGTGTCGATGGCAGTCTAGTCGAGTTCTACCCTAAATTTGAGCACTACATCCGGGAGGCACTGCGCGACGTTCCTCAAATTGGGGCTGCAGGCGAGAAGAGAATCCGCATCGGTATCGCAAAAGACGGCAGCGGTGTGGGTGCGGCGTTGATTGCGCTGGTTGCAGACCGCATGGGCACAAAGGCGCCCACGCAGCAGACTCCAAGTTGACAACCAAAGCGACCCAGCTGGCTGCGTCGCCTGGCGTGCTGGCTGGGATGAGGAAATCGAGTTTGGCATCTTTGTTGCTGTTGAGCACTTGGTGTACTCTGATGTATGCTGAACGCTTGAGAAGTTGGTTGGAATACCTTCTCGAGATGTACTTGGCAGGATATATGTGAGGAGGCATCAGTGATGATTTGCAAGCCATGTAGAGGAGCACGGCGAGGCTTAATATATTAGCTACCTGTACCAAATGACAGACAAGAATACTTTTTGGCAGATGGTTGAATGTGCATTCCCTGGCATGTGTCTATTCAGAGGTCTCTTCTCATATGGCCCCTGTTTGTGCTGCCCATCTGCCTCATGCTTCTCCTTCGTCGGATCCAAGAGGCCTTTGGCCCAAATGATTTATCCAAATCAGACTTCTACTCACAAAGCGACGCCATCACCCTTTGGAAAGTGCATCTGCTGCCATAAACACCTGGCCCAGCTCGCGCCGCACCATGCCGCAGAAGCTCTCCCATAGCACCTGGTCGTGGCCTCTCAGCCAGCGCAGGTCGACGCGATGCTGCGAGGCATTGACAGTGACCTTGACACCTAAGGCTGCAAGATCGTCGTCTTCGTCATCATCATCATCATCATCATCCTGGTTGTCTCTCTGAGTGTTGCCAATGCTCCGGTTCTGCTTACGACGGGCGGCGCGCGACCAAACGTTGGCACGCGCAAAGCAGAATCCAACATTAGGAGAATCGCTTGTCCAGTTCCAACGGGCCTTTAGAGGTCTGAAGATGGCGTCCAGCCTAATCTTGAGCTCGCCCTCAAACGCAGCCAGACCTTGGATGGAGAAATCGGTCGGAAAGGGGAGCAGCTCTTTAGCTACGGCATCGCCTCTGGCAACATCCTACACTTTATCATTAGACTTGGGGCAGCTTCTTATTCAAATTAGGGAACAACTTACACTAGTGGGACGCAGAGATGCAAATGACCACGCCACGACCCAACGCTTTGTTTTGTGGCCTGCTTGGAGACTTGTCACGGCCCAGTTTGTCACCCCAGATGACTTGAGCTCTGACACGAGAGCCTGTGCACTCGACAGTTTTCCCAGCATACACGAGTACCACTGCACCCGTTGCTGCATTTTTCGGCTCTCTTCGAGAATGCGCACAGCAAAGCCCAGGTCCCCACCAGGACAGACCATCTCTGTAGGTGCTCCCGTGCATACGGCTGACGGCGGCTTGTCTTTTGCCTCACTTGCAGCCTTCATGGCCTCTGCAGAACTGTAGAATGGCGGGTTGCACATGACAAAATCTGCCTCCAGGTTCTTGAGTGCTTCAACAGGTAGAATCGGACCATCTGGCTGTGCTTTGCGAAGTCGAATCCGTGAGTTCAGGTTATTTGCTGTAATGTTTCTCAAAGCATAGCCATAGCTTTTATCATCAATCTCCGTAGCAATGAAGCGCCAGGTTGGTTGTAGCGTGCATCCAAGAAGAGGATATATGCATGTCGCACCAGCTCCACTGTATTCAAGTCAGTCGTCAGGTTGCCACAGAATGTCAACAAAAAGAAAGTATACATGTCTATGCCAATGACATTACGCTCAGGGTCATATGCGTCTTGGTAGTCGTCGCTCGTCGTGTCGACTAAACGCTGGAGCCAGTGTATGTACTCATATCTTGTTCTCCGTCAGCCCATTCATGATTTGGTGGCTCAATTAAAGTCCACCCCACCTTATCGGCACCTGCAACTCAAGACGTCAACCTTCACATTCCCTCTAGATGGGTGAAAGAAACAATCACGTGCTCACAGGCGGACACAGTCGGTCGTCAGGCAACTCAATCTTCAATTTGAACCTGGTCTTGAGTATGCTTTTCGTGAGCTGCCTATATTCTTCAATCAGCTCTCTCCCCTGATATTGACAGAGAAAGAAAACCCATACTGAACATGTTGAGGGTTCTTAAAGTCGACAGCATTGCCGTTGCGCTGGTAGATGTCGCCAAAAGCCTCGTCCTGGATGGCAAGCGACAAAAAGTCTATGTCCAGAGATTTGCCACTGTCAATGAACGAGCCCGCCATATTGTCATTGTCGCTATTTGATTTTGGCGCAGCTTGAGGAAATTGGGTTGCAGATGAGGTAGTGTTTAGAGGTTGCGAATGGGAGTTGAATATCTTGTTTGCGGTGGGCACTGGCGGAATCTGGCCGACCATTGTCATGAATAGGGCGCCTGGGGAATACCACTATATAAACAGACATGAAGAATTGAAACCAGGAGACAGCCTTCAATTTCGTCACGTTTATGACTCACTTGACCTTGCTTTCGAAAAAGCTCACCAAAATGTCATCCCACCCTCAACCAGTGCTGCGTTATGCCACACAAGAAGGTACTGTATGTCCTTGCTCCATCTTATAAAGATAATAGGGGAGTTAATTCAATGGACTAACAAGAGTCATTGAAAAGATGTCCCAGAGATTCTCGCCATGATCCGCGAGCTTGCAATTTTTGAAAAGGCAGAGCATGAGGTCCTCGCCACCGAGGACAAACTCATCAGCACGCTCACATTTGAGCCATCAGCCACCACGCCGAAACCTACTCCAGGATATGCAAGGACCCTACTAGCAACTATCCCAGCAGCAGCATCTGAGTCTGGCAAAGAGGAAGTCGCCGCCATGGCTCTGTACTTCCACAACTATAGCACCTGGCAGGCCGCCCCGGGCATCTACCTCGAGGACCTGTTTGTGCGCGATCAGTACAGGCGGCGCGGCATTGCGTCGATACTGCTCAAGGAGCTGGCAAAGGAGGCGCGCGAGCTCAGCGGCGACGGCAGCCGGTTTCAGTGGAGCTGTCTGCGGTGGAACCAGAGGGCGCTCGACTTTTACAAGGGCGTTGGTGGAGAGCAGCAGGATGAGTGGATTGGCATTCGAGTAGACGGACAGAACCTCAAAAAGCTGGCTGAGTGAAGCGCTTTCGCCTTTTAGTGCGTCAGAACCCTCAAAAAAAGCCAGCTGAAAATAAGTCAACATGTGCATTCATATTCTCGACACTTTATCTAAATTGCTTGTGTACATTGCACCATCATTTTTCTGCGCCAAATACAAATCGCTTCCAGTTTTTAGCAAGCTGCTGGACCCCGTCTCCCAAAGACCAGCCCTTGAGCTCACAGATTTTGCGGACAATCTCCTCCATATAATTGTCCATGTCTTGTCCTGCAGTGTGCAGGTCGCTCTCCACCAGTATGCGATCGTCTGGGACTGCCTTGACGACCTCTTCCGCTTTGCTGGCGGCAGGGGTCGAGAAGTTGACAAGGATCGAAAAGGAAAAGAAGATTTCGGCAGGGGTTGAGGGGTGTACGTATTGTTTGACAGGCCCTGGTGGGCCAGAGTACGAGTGTAGGCATATCCGTGGAGGATAGGGCTTTGGCTGTGACGGCTCCTTGCTCTTCTCCTCTTGGCTACTATCAGACTGGACAATCTCAGGGTATCGCTTCTGCTCCTTTTTGCTGACGACGAGCTTTTCGTAGCCCTTCCACGTCTGAGCCAGACTCTCATACAGGATCCCGTGGGCCTGCACGCCGTGAACAGAGACGGCCCGGTCCATTTCGCCGGCAAGCCTGAGCTGTGCAACCAGAATTTTCTTCTGGTGTTCCAGATTGACTCTATAGGGAGACAGCCGGCGACCTTCTCTTCCACCTGGCGTCAATGATTTGTCGCGCTGCTCTTGCTGTTCGGGGAGCCATGTCTCAGGAAGTCGAAAGGACTTGTCGAGCCCGATTTCCCCCACAAGAGCTTTTGGATGCCGTGTTAGTCGCTCTTTGGTTTCCTCAAGAAAGGTCGACAGCAGTTTGGGGTCGGGCAGTTCTGCGAGGAACGATGCGTCGTCGGGTGCTGGTCTTAGAGCGGCCTTGAAATGTGCCTGCTTGTCCTCGTCGCTGAATTCTTTCTTGGCCTCGCGTCCAGGGGTCACGTCATCGTACAAGAGGTGCGAGAACCACGGATGCCAGCCAAATGAAGGCACAACTCCTCTGAAGGGCACATCAACATCGTCTGGCTCGTCAGAGATGCCTTTGTCCTGCGCTACTCGGTCAACCAGTTCCTGGTCCTGTGCTCGCGTGGCCATTATGGTGAATGCCGAGGTACTCATGGAGGGAATATTCTTGATCGAGTCCATGGTATCCGTGGGGTGGCAGTGGGCGTCGAACACGCCTTGTTTCCAGGGGAAGTCATCTTTGGTCTCGACATCATCGCTCATCATGCATGCTGCTTTGTGTTGGTCTCATGGGATTCTCGAAACAGAGTTCCTGATCGGCGTTCGTGGGAAAGGGTTGCCGCTAATTTCGGCCCAAGTGCGCCCACCCTCTCGGCTACTCTTTCGCGCACAGGCGCTGTCATCTCTCATATTCCAAGGTATTATGCATGGCTAGTTTTTGAATTTCCAGTTCATGATGGAGCCAACAGACTCTCGTATTCTCTACCAGCAGACCGAGCATAACCAGCACAATACTGGTCACCTGACATGACTTTGTTGCTTGGCGCATTCGTATTACGAGGGCTTGCTGGGTCAGCAAACAGTGTCAATTGGCCCAAGACCGTTTTGAAAATAGAGATGCTGGTGATTCTTTGATATCACAGAGGTAGCACGAGGTTCCTGAAATGCTTATAAAGAATCTTCTGACTAAACTGGAGCTGTCTATATTTGGCAAGTGCTGAGGGGCGCACAGGCATGTCACGCTTTATTTTTATCAAGCCTAAGCATTGTAGCATACGGATGTCTCTATTTAAGAATTAAAAGGGCTCCTTGCTGATTTCTGTTTGGCTGCGGTCCTCCCTGTCGAGTTCAAGACAATGAAGAGCCTCTGCTTACGTGGGGACGAGGAGATGGACTCAGACATTGACTCAAGATGCTTCAAAGACGTGCCTTTGACAGGAATCTCTTGTTCAAAATATATGGTTCAAAGTAGAAGATGGGAAAAGGGCCAATTGCGATGTGCTGGCTGAGTCAGCGTACTGGGCCGGGTTGCCAACTTGGTTGCGCTTCACCAAGACGTCATTTTTCTACTTACATCTCCCTCTCCATCTTCAGCCATGTGATTGTTGGTGTCAAGGCCTCCAATCAGGATGCCCAAGATTATCCAATTGATTGGACCGCCCGTGATCCTGTCGCTTGCGCTTCCTCTTGCTCTGATTGCATCCGTCACCACGACCTTGGCCCTTGCCGCGCTCATCGTCCGTGCCTCCATCGTGTACTTTGAACTTGGATTTGCATTACTACACAGCTGGATATCTCCCAAAGTGCCAAATCGAGTAGCAGCCAGACGTAGACGGTCTGAGGCTGCAGCCGCAACGACTGACAAGATTCGTCGACGTTCACGCAGTGGCAATGGCAGCGCATCTGGGGGTCACACACCGGTGAGGAGCGAAAGCTTTGCGGCGCTCACGGGCACAGGCGCCAATCGAGACTTTGAAGGGCTTGGAGGATGGCGAGTCGCCGTCGACGCCCGCGATGACGAGACATGGATGGGCCTAAACTCACGACTCGAGCTACCGACAGTGGGCGGGACAAACACTGCGGGACACCGCCGTCACAGGAGGACTCTGAGCAGCCAGAGCCATGTGACGAGCCTCACGTCAGATGCGTTCAAGATGAGCACCGTGTCAGGCGCAGCTCAAAGCCCCCAGGGCGGAGCAGGAGGCATCAGCCAGGAAGCGATGGAGTACTTCAATGGCCAACACCGGGCAAAAGATTCTGACGAAGCAGAAGATTTGATTCCCATGAGCCCCGAGGAGAATGCAGCAAGAGTAAGAATGGATCAACGGCGAAGGAGCTTGAGTGCAGTGAGCAATGCTTCTTCAGGAAGCTCATCAAAAGGCGGCAACATTGTGATCATGAGCTGAGCTTTCCTTCTTTTTTTTCATATATGAACTAGCTATGTCTTGGGTTATTACCTCTCCTAGGAACATGAATGACAAAATCAAGTCTTCTTTGGGAGTTTCTAGAAAACCCTCGGCACAAGAGGCACACAGCTATTGGTCGTGGTCGAGCTGGCTAGAAATCCTTTAATTCTGCGTCACTTCTTGGTCATCGCCATAGCCTTCGATTCGGACTTGTCGGTCTTGCTGTGGGCCTCTTCCTTGAGGCCTCCTCTGTGGGCCTTTTTGGGCTGGCGTTTCATGCCTACAGGGAAGCGCTTAGTCGTTGCACATGCCAGACACTTGACGACCTTGACATCTGCCCATGGCTTGGAGCGTCTTCTGCTCTTGTTCTCAACGAATTCCTCACTAGTCTGCCCGGCTATTAAAGTAGCGTCGCATTTCTTGCACATGGACCGTTTTGCATCCTTTGACAGTCGCGTTTGGGTCTTGCGGGCAACGGCACGACATTGCGCGTTCAGGACCTGGGCCTGCCGAGCTGCAGTAGTTTGTCGGAATTGCTTCTCGGATGATTGGTCTAGTCGGTTACTTGCATCCGCATTTGTCTTTGAATTAAGCTCAGCGAGTCGAGTCTCCCCCAGTATTCCCGATTGAGTTGTCAAGTACCCTGCCGCGCGTTGCAAGAAGTTCACCCTGGCTTGAGCGTGTTTGCTGCCATCTCCCTTGGCCATGCAGAACGAGCCAGCCAAGCAAGGAAAAGTTAGCGCAAAGGAAGCAAGTATCTGTATGTCTTGAGTCACAAATGCATTCCAGGTGAGGAGGATGACGGTTGAAATCAACGTGGCATCAATACATCTAATTTTTGCACTATGAGCTATGCCAAGACTTGGAAAGGTGCACCCTCAAAATGCCCGTTTGCTTCAGCGCTTGGCATCTTCTTGTAGTTCTTCTCTTTGGAGCCCTCGAGAACTCTTTCTTCTTCCCTTAACCTGAACTCTCTGGGTCTCGTCTACCCATCAGAAGCCATCTCCAAACAGCATATAGTGTCGACGCAGGCCTGACAGGCCCAAGACACCTATTCAGACACACAAAGACTTGGCATCAAAAGCCACAACAAAACAGCCAGGCAACAATGTCTCACGAAGAAGATCTCATCGACTACTCCGATGAGGAGCTCCAGACAAACGAGAACGGGGCTGCCAACGGCGATGCCAAGAAGTCTGATGCGACGAGCGCAGCTGCAGCAAGCACGCAAGCTGGAGGTGGCTATGCCAGCACGTCGCAAACCCAGTTCCGCGACTTCATCTTGAAGCCAGAACTCACACGCGCCATCACGGACTGTGGTTTCGAGCATCCCTCGAAGGGTCAGTCATAATAAGTCATTTCTTCCTTGCAACGCAAACCTTTTCCCCAAAACAAATCGAGGAGCTTCCGTCCGTCAAAATGAGAAAACCTTGGCCGCAAGAAGAAGAAGAGAAGGGATCGCCTTGCCCCCAGACCTTGTGGCAGACATTTTATTTCCAAGCGCAAAAATCTTTTGGAGGAGAAGACAGAAAAGACATCTTCCAATCGATACTGAGGCGATGCAGACAGCTCGTCCTCAATCCTCGAAGTTGATGCGATGATGGGAGAGCTGCACCCAGTCTTCCACATCAGCAATGATGCGCAGGTATCATGCAGCTGTGTGGAGTATAGCAGCGCATAGCATATGCAAGAATGTCTCTTACGTCTGGGGTGGGGTGGTCGTGGCGGGCGCTGCAGGCAACAGGCTCAAGACAATCACAGCGACAGACTGACGGAAGCTCCGACTGCTTCATTTCGCACTTGTTGCTTGGTCTCGGAGACAGAGAAGAAACAATTTCTAACATTGGAGATTATGCACAGTCCAGGATGAAGTTGTCCCAACCGCTCTACTCGGAACCGACATTCTGGTCCAGGCCAAGGCCGGTATGGGCAAGACGGCCATCTTCGTCTTGGCAACCCTGCAGCAGATCCAGCCCGTCGACGGCGAGTGCTCAGTGCTGGTGCTCTGCCACACGCGTGAGCTGGCATACCAGATCAAGAACGAATACACGCGTTTTGCAAAGTACCTGCCCGACATCCGGACTGCCGTCTTCTACGGCGGCACGCCCATCGCCAAGGATGTCGAACTGCTCAAGAACCCCAAGACACACCCTCACATCCTGGTGTCGACACCTGGCCGCCTGAACGCGCTGGTCCGCGACAAGGCTCTCCGGCTGGGCAGCGTCAAGCACTTTGTCATTGACGAATGCGACAAGATGCTGGAGCAGATTGGTGAGTGTCATGGGCTGGCAACGATGGAAGCAAAACTCTGACAAGAAGAAACAGACATGCGACGGGACGTGCAAGAGATCTTCAGAGCCACTCCGACGCAGAAACAGGTCATGATGTTTTCGGCGACGCTCTCGGAGGAGACTGAGCCCATCTGCAAGAAGTTCATGCGCAACCCCGAAGTGATCAAGTCGGACAAGCAGAACGAGTTGACGCTGCACGGACTGCAGCAGTACTACGTCAAGCTGGCGGAGAGCGAGAAGAACCGGAAGCTGAACGACTTGCTGGACACGCTCGAGTTCAACCAAGTCATCATCTTTGTCAAGAGCACCCTGCGTGCGACTGAGCTGGACAAGTTGCTACGCGAGTGCAACTTTCCCAGCATTGCTGTGCACTCTGGCGTCAATCAAGAAGAACGGTGAGCCTTTTCTTTCCTTTCTTTCCTTTTCCTCTTTTCTCTTCTTCTTCTCTCTCTTCTCAGAGAAATCAATTTCGGCAGAGGCTAACAAATAACACAGCATCAAACGCTACCAAGAGTTCAAAAACTTCAGCAAGCGCATCTGCGTCGCCACAGACGTGTTTGGACGTGGTATCGACGTGGAGCGCATCAACCTGGCCATCAACTACGACATGCCAGCGGATGCGGACCAGTACCTGCACCGCGTCGGACGTGCCGGTCGCTTTGGCACAAAGGGACTGAGCATCTCGTTCCTCAGCAGCGAGGAGGATCAGCAGGTGGTGGAGCAGCTGGAGAAGCGCTTTGACAATGTGGGCAAGGGGGCCAAGTTCCACATCAGCGAGCTGCCCAAGGATGGCAACATTGACGTGTCTACATACATGGACAAATAGGCTTGCCTGGCGGAGAAATTTTCTTGTTTCTGTTTGGGCCTCGGCAAATTACGTATGTGTCAAAAAGCAAGGGGACCAGGAGAACCCAAAAAGAGAGAAGGTTCAATATGCAAAATAGCATGCTTTCAGGCTGCGAACTGACTGTGGCGATTGACTTGTGCGTGAATAAGAAAGATATAGTGATGGAGCACAACTCAATGCGTCGATCAACCGAATATCTTTCCACTCTTGATCTTTTTTTGGCGTTTTTCCACATCCGCGACATACACCTAAACTCAAAAATGGGATCCCTTGGTGCTATAATCGTATACAACGGTCCCGACCAACAAACTAGAGAAAAGATCTAGTGCCGCGAAACATATTTGGTGAAAAGAATGCGGATCCGAGGCCAGGCTGAGAGCAAAGTCGGTTCGCAGGCAATAGTAACCATGCGGAACCTTTAGGTTTTTTTTTTCCTTGCATGTCATCTGCTAAATTAGCCCTTTCGCCACTTTGCCTTTTGGCCCAAAAAAAGAGTCATTGCAGAAACAAACAAGGAGAATTCCACTGGCGTTCTTTTTTATCGCTCATCTTGTTACGCGCGCGCGCCACCCAATGATTGTGGCTCCTACCAGCCCGACGACACTGGCCCAGGCTGTGAACTACGTGTCTGTTGAATTCCATGCAGCTAACAAGAAGCCAGTTGGGCTATTCGATCAGAAGCTGCTTGTCTCTGAGAAACTCATTGAGTCGGCGTGGCCGTTCTTGCTGATGCTTATGGCTTATTATTGCTTATAGACCGTCTGGCCTGTTTTCAACAAGATCTAGACTGCTGCGTCTTCCTCTTCTTCTTGTCCTCCTTCTTGTTTTCTCCATCGTCACCATCAACTTTATCAAGAGGCAGAGACCGGTTCAAACGGAGAAGCAAGCCTGCACGCTGACTTAAGATGCAGGCAGGAGACGCTATGGGCAAGGGGCATGCAGCGAGTTCGTTGGCGGGTCTGGGGTTGCAGCAGACCAAAAGGGCATAGGAAATGCGCTAGGCGGCGGGCAGGCGCACAAAATGATCGGGCTTCTCAACGAATGTCGGCGGCGACGATTCCTCCTGCTGCAGCCCACGGTTGGCGGATGACGCGGCCGCATGGTGCTGTTTGGGGACAAGGGCCGCACTGGAAGCTTGTCAGGGCGGCCGCCATGGGGCGCGATGAGATGCGCTAGAGACTTTTAGACTCTGGATATTTCGGGAGAGCGTCCAAGGAAAGCAGCGCTGGAGTCGGTCTTTGCACGCGCGCGCGGGAATCTCAGGGCACGCGCGGGACGCGAAAAGGGTCGTCATTCCGTCGATTTGCATTAAATCGCGATTGCTTGCAAGTGGCAGATTCCGGTTTGAACTTGCAGGATTGGAAAGCAACAGTTTTCCTCTGAGTGGAAGTACAGAGGGAGAGAGAGAGAGAAGCTGGCAAGGGAAGCTGGCAACCTCACCTCACCCCTTCTTTGGCTGAAAAGACGCTGTGGAACAAGTGTGCGATGCAGGAATAAGCGGACATCGAGATGGCCTTTTTTTTTTCCCTGTCACAGAGTTTTGCACCATGGCAGCCGTTTTGACGCGAGACGTAATGGAACTTGCCGGCGCGGCACCCTGTAGTCTAATACTTTGGCGAGTATTGCTTTGTTTTTGCTGGTCCCTGGATGGTGCGGAGTAGGGAAAGCCTGATAGGGTTCCTGCGTGGTGCAGACTAGGAAAAAGCCTGATGGCTGCGAGAATGGAGACAGGGAGAAGATAGAAGATAGGCAGGCAGACAGAGAGCACATGCTAGCGTCGCCCTTCGACTCATGTCTGCTTCCTCCTGCTGCTGCTGCTGCTGCTGTTGTTGCAGCTGTAGTAAGCATCCATCTTGGGCCACAACATCTTATATCCACCTCTCACGTTCCACATGTCATGTCAGACAGGGCAGCAGACATGTTTGACAAGAGTTTGACGCCTTGCAGAGAGATTATTCGTGAGACAGAGTCAAGAGAAACACTGATCTGCTGCTGATTCGATGGCGCCAAGCTATCACAATTATACACCTGCAGATTGCGCGGCAGTAGCCAATTTGAATGAGAACAGACGCCCAATTCTCAGCACAATGCCTTGTAATATTGCAAAATTTTGTGAATTCGAGTCCAGATAATCCAGTAGACACAATAAAAGACATGATATACCGCAAAGAAGGGCGGCAAAAGGCGAAAGAGATGGGAGCCCAGCAGCACGGCGCCCCGTTATTGCCGCCGGCGCCCTAAACCACCTTCCCTCTGTCTCTCTCTTTCTCTCTCTATCTTACCTTTTCTCTTCTCTCTTTCTTCCTCCCTCTCTCCCTCCCTCCTCTCTTTTGCTGGACTGCAGAGCCCTCGTCCCCTCTCCACACACACACCCTCTCGTCTCGTCACAGCGTCGTCCCTTCTTATTTCGGTCCCCCCACGCTCGCTCCATCTGTGTGTGTGCTTTGCTTGCTCTCACTGCCAGGGCGCTGACGACTCAGCAACAACAGCTTTCGGCTCGGCCTTTTTTCCGACCAACCACCTCACGAAACCCTCATCTCTTGTTTTCCCTGGCTTTGATTTTCCCCGTCGCGTCCTCGGCCTAGAGCTCGTCTGTTGTTTTGACTCTGGTCAGACTTGGAGCTTCTCCTCGAGAAACAAGATCGGTTGAGGTGGTCGAAATACTCTTGTGCCACACGCCCAATTTCAAGACGCCTGCGCAATTAGCTTGCACCGTGTTGCATGCTGCATGCGTCTGTGTTTGCGTGTGTGAAGACCTGCGGAGGAAGACGACATAGCTCACATTCTTTCTTTTCTTCTTCATCATCTCCCCATCTAGAGGGCACACGTTGTTGGCTCTCTCTCTTCCTGCATTAGCTGCCCTCCATGGCTCCATCTTCTAATAACGCCAGACTGCGCATTCTATCAGGTACGTCTTTCTTCTTCCTCTTCTTCTTCTTCTTCTACAAAACCATAGACGCTGACATTATCTCGCAGTCGGCGGTAATGCTGTCTCTGCCTTTCTATCTTGGCGCCTCCAGGCCACCAATGCATGCGATGTCACACTCGTTTGGAAAAATGGTTTTGAGAGCGTAGCTCAATACGGCATATCTTTCAAATCCACAGCGTTTGGAAATGAGCGCTTCAAGCCTCGCGCAGGTACTTCCTTTTGCTCCTGCCACTCTCAAATATTCTGATGACTGATGGAATGCCAGTTGTCCGAGTGCCCGAGGAAGCCGCTCACCACCAACGGGCCCCCTTTGATTATGTCCTTCTTTGCATCAAGGCTCTGCCCGACGTCTACGACCTCGCCTCAGTCATCGAGTCCGTCGTGACTCCACAGCACACGTGCATATTAGTCAACACGACCCACTCGTTGGGCATCGAGTCGTTTCTCGAGGAACGCTTTCCCAAGAACGTCGTGCTTTCGCTCGTTTCAGCCGCAGACATCACACAACTCGGCCCTGCCGAATTCGAACATTCGGGAGAGTCGGCACTCTGGGTCGGCCCAGCTAATCGTAATCAAGACATACCCGCCCAGATCCAAGGAGACATGGCCGCCGCCCTGGCCATGACTCTGGGGTCTGGACAGGTCAACTGCACAGTCTCGAAGAATATCCAGCAACAACAGTTTGAACGCATGGTTGGGTAAGCCACTCCCCTTTTTTCTAAATTTGCTACAAAAACTCGAAGCTGACAGAGACAAAACTAGTCCCATTGCATTCCACACAGCCAGCGTGCTCTTTGAGACTTCCAACCACACTGAGCTCCTCCAGCTCCCAGGTGTCAGAGACCTTGTCACAGACACCATTGATGAGGTTATACGCATCGGTGAAGCTCGCAGCTGCAGCTTTCCATCCACTTTCAAAGACCAGATCATGCAAGAGATGACAGCTGCCAAAGATACGCCCAGTGTCATGTTCCAGGACTACTCTGCCCGACGTCCCATGGAGGTCGAGACTTACCTTGGCTCCCCCATCAAGCTCGCCAAGGAGTCTGGCGTGGCCATCCCGCGCATTCAGACCTTGTACGCCATGCTGCACCACGTCAACATCGTCAACCAGAAGCGCAAGAACGACAGTCCCGTCCTCACCAGCCCTTCGGCCACCAACTTTCCAGGCCCAGGGCCTCGCATGCCCTCAAATGGAGCCATGGCCCCACCCCGACCGATGGGTCCAAACGGATCGATGCCTGGCCCTCCCATGGGACCTGGAGGCATGCGCGGTGGCCGTGGCAGTCGCGCCCCGTCCATGAATGGACCTCCACCTCACATGCGAAGGGGTCCCTCCATGAACGGCTATCCACCGCCGGGACCTCCTCCTCACAGTGCGCCTCACGATGATGTGGGCCTTGACGACTTCGCTCACATTGTCATGTACGACGGTGGCCCTGACGGCATGGGCCTTGGAGGCGGCCCAGGCGCCGGCGGAGACATTGCCATGCGTGAGCGCGAGCTCATGCTCCGCCAGAAGGAGCTGGCGCTGCGAGAACGCGAAATGGCCATGCGTGGTCCCGGACCGAGGCCCCGCGCTCCTCCCTCTGCCATGGGCGACTTTGACGAAGAGGACGGCGAAGACTACTTTGACCCAATGGCCTACCGCGGCCCACCGGTCGATCCAGACAATGTCGACATGATGAGCATCACCTCTCGACGGAACCGCAAGCAGCCCAGCGTGAGCCAGATGCGTCAGAACCCAGAGGGCATGGGACCACCGCCGCCGCCTGGTGCCCAACGGCGCAGCAACGCCTTTGGCCGACCACCCTTTCAACGCACACGTCCCAGTTCGCGCATGATGGGTGACAACCTCCCAAGCCCCCACGACAGCCTGATGGAGAACCCCATGGTCGGCTACTCGTCGGATCGCTACGGCGGCTTCGACAGGATGAACATTGGCCGCGAGTCCCGCACCAGCTCGCTGACGGCGGCCCGCCTCAACGAGCTTTCAGAAGGTGGTGCTGGCTACGGCGGTTATCCCTCGATGGGACGTCGTACCAGCCACTCGCCTGGCGGCATGCCCATGGCTCCCGGTGGAGGAGGCATGGCAGGTCAGCGCCACCCTTCGCCCGCAAACGGCTACGGCCCTCCTCCCAACGGCATGCGGCCCAACGGACGACCGTCGCCGCCTGACGTGCGACAGCCCACGCCGAGGCACCCGCCCGGCCATGGCAATTCTGTAGCGCCGCAACAGGTGGAGCAACACGCTGGGGTGAGCAACCTTTACCCACCTAAGAACGGCACCCAAGTACGAAGTCTGACGGGCAGTGCGAGTGCTAGCGCTGGTAGCGGAGACAGTGGCCGCAGCGCCCACCTCGAGTCGGGCAACTCTGCATACAGCAGCTCCAGCAGTCTAGGGCCTCGTCCCACCATTGGTGTTCGCTAAACAAGAGGCTTCCAGATTCCACTTTGCAACCAAATCTCCTACCAACGAAAAGGGTACACGGAAATTTCTCTTTTTCTCTCTCTCTCTCTCTCTCGTCTTGCATTGCAATGGCGTCGCATAGCAGCTCTTACGATCATATCTGATGTGGAATTCCTTCTTCTTCTCGACCAGAACCTCTTTTCTCTTAATGACGGTATTTCTTTTACACTTTTTTACTTTGTTCTTTCTTGTCCTTTTTCTTTCCTTGTCATCTAGAAAAGACAAAAACGACGAAACAGCCATAGGGCCTGGAGAGGTTCTGAGAGGATTCCAGGAGGGTTCCGGCACACATACACACTTTTTCTCTCGCTCCATCTCCTTGTCACTCTCCTCCTTGCTCCTTGTGTGTGCGCCACGGACGACATTCTCTCACTCTCTCTCTGGGCCCCGGTGTGACGAGCTTACTTTGGTGAAGATGGGAAGAGCAAGAGAGAAGATTATACTGCAAACGCGGAGAGCAAGAGACAAGGTTATACTGCAAAAAGCAGCCAATGCAGGAGAAAGAAGCGGCTGCTCCAATACGTAATAATTGGCATTCGGGAAACGACATTTTAATGGACGAGCATTGCGCCTCGAGTGGGCGCCTTGGAGGGCTTATTAGCAAATGCATTTACATTCATCTGGCGTTGCCTTTTTTTTTCCTTCCATTTCTGCTTGCCTTGGAGATATAAATGTAGTGACCTTTAACCTTACCTTAAACTGAGCTTGCGTCATTGGCTGCCCCTCGTCTCATGAGCCCATTGAAGATGACCTTTTTTTTTCTTTTCTTGCAAAGCGGCATTCTCGGATGCGACTCCTTTTTCCTTTCTTCAGCTCTTCTCTTGCTAACCTCTTATAGACCTACCTACCGAGGACGACTGCGGGAATTCTTCTAGTGTCCTTTCGTTGTTTTGGAGGCGTGCATCTTCCACCACCACCACATCTCCTCCAGCTTCCAGAAGACTGTTTGATACAACATTCGACAGAGGGGACAACCTGTACTTCTTCGTCTGATTCAAAACCTCGATTCTCTCCATCCACTGCTCTCTACATCTCTCCATATCTCTCCACATACCTCTCTCCGTCTATATATCAGGCCACGCTTCGAAGCCAGTCCCTCCAAACGCCTTCCTCCATATACACAACCCAGAGGAATCGAAAATGGCCACGCCGCGCCTCTTTATCGTCCGCCACGGCGAGACTGAGTGGTCGAAATCAGGTGCCCACACGGGACTCACAGACATTCCACTGACTCAAGACGGCGAGCGCCGTGTCAGGTCCACTGCCCGGGCCCTTGTGGGGCCTAAGCAGCTCATTGTGCCTTCAAATCTGGCTGCTGTCATCGTGTCGCCACGGCAGCGTGCCCGTAGAACTTTAGGCCTGATGCTGCACGAGGGAGATGCTGTCGAAGTCGAGCCAGACGCTTCAGCTAAAGGCAATGAGGAGACGGACGACATACTCCACGGCCTACCGAATGATGGTCGTGCTGGTCTGAGGGCATTGCGGGCTCGCGGCTGCGTCGTCGAGCTGAGCGACCAGATCCGCGAGTGGGAGTATGGCGACTATGAGGGCCTCAAGACATCCCAGATCACCGCCAAGCGAGCCGAGCAAGGCCTGCCAAAGTGGGACATATGGAGCGAGGGCGCACCAGGCGGCGAGTCGCCCGACCAGGTCACTGCCAGGCTCGATGCTCTGATTGCCGAGATCCGCAGTCGCTTCCACGCCCCAGCGTTCGAGGCCATCAAGCAGAGCCGCACCGACGTGCCGGGCGACGTCGTCGTCGTCGCCCACGGCCACATCCTGCGCTGCCTGGCCTGCCGCTGGTTCGGCCAGACCGTCACGCGCAACCCGCACTTTATCGTCGAGGCTGGCGGCGTCGGCACGCTCAGCTACGAGCACAATTCCATCAGCGAACCGGCGCTGGTGCTGGGGGGCGCGTTTATTGGCGAAGGCAACGAAGGCGGCGAGGCTGCGCACGGCCACCACGGATAACGAGAATCTTCTTCCAGGGAATGACAAGACATGTGGCCAAAGAAAGAGAAGAAGAAGAGGAAGAAGGGGGAAGAGAGGGCGACAACTAGAATAGACGCCGAGAAGAGAGAATATAGAGGGGTCCATTGGAGAGCAACAAGCGGGACCTGAGTATGGTAATGTATAGGCGTCTTGATTTTCTCTCTCATGTTTGCATTTGCTCCAAGAAGGCAATCATGCACCTCCAAAAAGCAAATCACTAGTCGTCGCCCTTGAGCCCGCACACGTCGGTCCCCAGCCAGCTGTCCAGCCAGTACCACAGCCGCCACCACATGGACGCCGCCGCCCAGTCAAAGTCGCCGGCATCTGTCCGCGGCACCTGCGACCCAATGACTGCGCCCTGCGCGGTGCCGCCGCCAAACAGCGAGCTCAGCAGCGGCACGTTGCCAAAAGTCCGCTGCGACCAGGGCTGCACAGGCAGCAGCGCCTGCGAAGCGTCGAGCAGCACGGCGCGGCGGGCCGTTGGGATCCGCAGCGGCTTTTGCTGCTTCTTCTGTTGGACAAGGGCTCCATCATCTGGCGACCGAAGGCGCAGAGCTCCGTTGCCATTCGATAGGTCTGTACCGGTGGCTGTTGCTGACGAGCTTGCCGCTACAGTACTACTCGAACTACCCATCGACTCGTCCACCTCTACTGAAGGCTGCGCTTCGAGATCTTCTGGCGATTGGTCTTGCCGTAATACGTTGGGCGTTGTGTGTGATCTGGCCGGCATGCTGTGGAAGTCTCTTGCGCTTTGGCGTCTCATTCCTGGCATTTGCTTTTGCGTGAGGGTCAACGGTGGCTGTGATCCTGCAGGTATGGCCACGTCTTGGTTGGGTCCAGTACCTCTCCAGAGCTCCGCAAAGACGCTGTAGCCGCTGATGGTGTGTGGACTGGCATGGCATGCCAACTCCGCAGCGCTGGGGCTGTCAAAGGTGACTTTTATCCAGTGGTCTCCGCCTTTGTATGTGTTGATCTTGCGGATCGCCTCTTGCGGTAAGCTTCTTGGGATGACGCTGTGAACGACACTCAGAGCAGACGCAAACCGCGGTTGTGAGGGCTCGCGGTCGTAGTCCTCGTAGATGCAGCCCTGTGAGGCCTGCTCGAAAAATGATAATGCTCCATACTGATGGTCAATGCCATATCCGTAAATCAGAACCTCGGTAGGCTCTTTGAAGCTAGAAGGTGTGCGTGAGGGTGCGGTCGTGTTCGCTGTGGCGGTCGCTGCAGGCTGTGCCTGTGCGGATAAGCTGATGCCAGATGTGGCATCAAACGTTGAGCGTGAATGGCTGAGTGTAGGTGGTCTGGCGGATGTGGGCCCTTCAGCTGGTCTTGAACCCGGAGTCAGCAGAGGCTCTTCCTGCTCCGCCTTGAACCGCCCAAAGATGTCGTCAATGTTACGCTGGTTCTCCAGCCGCACCAGGTCGTCCTTGGTTGTGGGAGTTGCTGTCCGTCGTGTCACAGAGCGCCGCCTTGTCGTTCGCCCAAAGGGGCCCTTTTCAACCGGTGCTTTTCGATTCAGCGTGGCGCTGCAAAGCCATGTCAGCTCGTTGCACGTCTACCAGCTCGAAGGTTGCTACTCACTCTCCATACGCGTATCCCCATGGCAGAGGCTGGCCTCTGCTGTCCAATGCGCGCTCGTCGTCCGGCACTGCATGCACCTGCATGCCGCCTCCAAAGGCCTTCATCTCCCTTGCTGTTTCTCTTCTGAAAGATTCGTCGCACTTTTGGTGCAGGCTTTCGCAGTGCGTCAGATTTACGGGGACAAATTAATTGAACGTTTGTTGCGCTTGCTGCTCGGACAACGCGCCCTGTCGGAATTGCTTCCGTCTTCTATTGAAAAAGGGGCCATTGCTCATTGCTCTCGATACCACGACTGCATTTCCTAAGAGGATTTTTCTGTAGTATTATGATCTTTAGGATCTGGCCAGTCATGGACAATCAGTAGTAGCGTCACATTCTATGCTATGAATATTCATTTCACGAGCATCGTTTCTTTCTGTTACTGACGCTCCTTGTAACCTGCAAATTGGAAATATCTTCACGGAGTTCCACGCACATCAACTTACCCTTGCAACTCCCTCGTCCACCAGACCGACCATTTGTACCGGAGTGAGTTTGCAGAAAATAGTTATTCGAATAATCAAAGGTGCATCGAAACGATTTTTGAAGTACAGAAACATAAAATATTCTACTATCATAATCCAGAAGACATTCGTGAAGGGTGGCGGGAAATATTGCCACGGAGACAAGGACCAAAATGAATACTCTTAGACAATGCTTCGAAGGGTTTATTAATTTAGTAAAGACATCTAACAGCACCAAAGTCCGGTCGCTTAGCTCAGTTGGTTAGAGCGTGGTGCTGTATGTATATCCGCATTCAGCGTCACTGGACATCATATTAACACTACTGCAGAATACTCAAGTATGCAACGCCAAGGTCGCGAGTTCGACCCTCGTAGTGACCATTTTTTTGCCCCCTCTGATGGCATTTCCCCGCCCTTTTTTTTGCCACCTGACTGGTCTATGCTAGCTTGAATTGTTGTAAACGCCTGTTTCTTTTGAGTGCCTCAGAGCTACAGGAAGTCGGTCAATGTAGGGAGTTGCCCTTGTGCATACAGGGGTCAAAGTTTGGTGTTTAACACGGTGAGATTAAGTGCGGGAATTCCCAGACCGCACGATGGCCCTTTTGAAGTGGATGAGAAGCCATACAATATGAGGAAAGATTATTGGTAAATGGATATGCCAGTGGCTGTGTAAGCCTATGTTGCAGGTTGCACATGAGTGATGCCCGGACCTCAAAGACAGGCTCTACGAAGATACGGCACATTTACATACGTTCAGTCAGAAAAGTCAAAGGCTGGATTGGTATATTGATTATCAAGGGCAAAACTAGCTTCCATCTGGCTTGTCAGCTGTGGCAAGAAACAGCTTGCGAATAATAGTCTTGTCGTCAAAGATCATCTCAACGGGCTCCTTGACGACGTTGAAAGTGGTGTTCTGAAGGCCGGCGTCCTCGAAGATCTTGCTCATGCTAAGCTCACTAAAGCCATGTACCTTGACCATATGCTTCACCTTGTCTGGAAACGACTCGGCACCATGGTGATCGTCAACGAGGTCAATGATAAGCAGTCTACCGCCAGGCCTCAATCTCTCAGCAAGACGAGTCACAGACAGTGTCAAATTCTCGAAATGATGAAACCCGAGGCCAATGACGGCCAGATCAAAGTTTGACAAGTTGGGAGTGATGAGTTCTTCGGTAGGGGGCTCTTCTGTACACAGGTCTCCGGTAATAGCAGCAGCCTTGCACCTGACCAGATCAGGGTCATTCTTGGCCATGTCGTTGTACCTTGCGACCATGCTCGAGGAAATATCTATGGCCCGGACATCGCCAACATATGGAGCCAGAGCCTGGAGAAATGCTTCGTTATTGCGGTTGTTGTAGAGAAGGAAAAGGTGCAAGAAGACGAAGAAGGAGATTAAGACTAGAGAAGAGGAAACATAGGGAAAAGAGCGAAGAAAAGTGTAGACCAAGGAAAAACAAAAAGGAGGAAGCGTACCCTCGAAAGGAGTCCAGTACCACAGGCATAGTCCAGGAGGCGTACTTGGCGCCCCCTACCGGCATCGAGTCCAAGCAAGTCAAGCCTGCTCCGAACTTCTGCCAGAACAAGAGCCGAGATCTTTTGCTGCCACGGCTTGGTATCGTACTCGTGAGCGTGTTTGCTGGTTTACAGGATCATGGTCAGCCCAGGACAGCAAGCAAAGCCATATGACGTTGGCAGCAGCACATGGCTGGGATCCATGGCGCCCACAGAGGCGCCGAAGCGGCACAGGTGCCATCAACGGTCGTCTTATTTGGACTCACTCAAAATGCTGGCGATTGGCCTCGGCCTGGCTTGGTGTCGTCATGTTTGTTTCGGCACTTGCTTTCAATCTCGCGGCGTTGGAGTTGGTTCTGGTAAAAAGAGAGGATATTGCTGGAATCCACCTCCATTACACCGACGACGACAACTTATAACCCTTGACGGACACTTTCAGCGTCAGGAACCCTCGGATACTTTGAGGCTAAGGACACTTTTGCGGACACTTTTGCAGGGCGAAGATCTGATGGCCTAACTTAGCGCACACGCGGCTCCAGCACTGCCCTAAGCCCAACTCTATTAGCACACTGGATCACGAACGTTGTGGGGAAAAGAATCTGGACCCTCATCAATTTGCCCCTGCCACAGCTTGGTTGATGCTCAACGCATTTGGATACACGACAGGGGGCGGTGTATAGGATTGCAGGCATGTACACGGGCGCATATCTTCCCCAGCTCCATCACCACAACTATGCGGGACGCGCTCATCGACATTGACAAGGCCTCACCAGCTGCATGCAAGCTTTCCCCACAATGCTGCTGCATCTAGATGGGGTTTCCAGCCCATCATGTGGCCAGGCCTGCGCCCCAATGCCATACAATTCACCAAACGCCCCACCCCCACTTTAGCTTTGCACCTAGCGCATCAATGGTCCTTGGTCAAATAGCTACACCACCCACCGTCTGCGGGTTTTGCTCTGCCAGTTCGTCCCTGCTTGCTCTCAGTCAAGCTGGGTCGTGTCATTGATCTCGTCAGCCACTTTGAGGCAAACTCTCTGTCCGTCATGGCGTCTGCAGGTCATGTTCGCACTCCCTCAGTGGGTGCTCCAGCCGACATCAAAGGCCCCGTAGGACCATCGTTCTCGCGGCCCAAGCACAAGCGCACCGTGACTGGCTTTTCGTCAAAGGAGATCAAGACTCTGGAGGCGGCCATTCCAGAGGCACAGCGGGAGGCATGGAGGAAACACGTACGTCTATCGTTTGCAAAGCTGGATGAGAAAGATGGATGGAAGAAAAGAAGGAAAAGAGAACTGACATGTTGCCATAGTCTGCCAGCGCCTTTAAAAGTAAGGATGAGTTTGAGGTATTTCATAACAGCCTTCAGACAAGACGACCAGCATCAAACTGACTCAGGCACCCAGAAAGAGGTCGTTCGACACATTGAGACCACTTTGGCTCGTTCGCTGTTCAACTGCGACGAGTTGTAAGTCGTTTCTTTTCCCCGAAGCCGAAAAAAACGACTAATCAAGATGGTGCAGTGCTGCATACGCTGGCACAGCTCTTGCTTTCCGTGATCGGCTTGTCGTCGACTGGAACAAGACGCAGCAGCGGCAGACGACAGCAGACCAGAAACGTGTGTATTACCTTTCGCTCGAGTTTCTCATGGGCAGGGCCTTGGATAATGCCATGCTCAATGTTGGCCTCAAAGACGTCGCTCGAGGTGAGTGGTTCAGTGAACAACTTGTATAAAAGCGCCAAACTAATCCTGGACGTCACATACAGAGGGCATCAGCGAGCTTGGATTCAGGCTTGAAGATGTCATCCAGCAAGAACGCGATGCTGCCCTTGGAAATGGCGGTCTAGGCCGCCTTGCTGCATGCTTCTTGGACAGTATGGCTTCTCTCAACTATCCAGCTTGGGGCTACGGGCTGCGCTACCGCTACGGCATCTTCAAGCAGGACATTGTCGATGGCTACCAGGTCGAGGTCCCCGACTATTGGCTCGACTTCAACCCATGGGAATTCCCGCGCCACGACATTACCGTCAATGTGCAGTTTTACGGCCACGTGAGAAAGTACCAGGACGACAATGGCAAGACTGTTTCTGTGTGGGAGGGAGGAGAGATTGTCGAAGCTATTGCCTATGACTGCCCGATTCCTGGCTACGAGACACCGACAACAAACAATCTGCGTCTGTGGTCAAGCAAGGCGTCTTCGGGCGAGTTTGACTTTCAAAAGTTCAACTCTGGAGAGTACGAAGGCTCCGTGGCCGACCAGCAGCGGGCAGAGACCATCTCAGCCGTCCTGTATCCCAACGACAACTTCGACCAGGGCAAAGAATTGCGCCTGAAGCAGCAGTACTTCTGGTGCGCAGCTTCATTGTTTGACATTGTCAGGCGCTTCAAAAAGTCCAAGCGCCCGTGGAAGGACTTTTCCGACCAGGTCGCCATCCAGCTCAACGATACGCACCCAACTCTTGCCATTCCAGAGCTGCAGCGAATTCTTGTCGACGAAGAGGGCCTGGAGTGGGACCTTGCCTGGGATATTGTGGTTGCCACCTTTGGCTACACCAACCACACGGTCATGCAAGAAGCTCTGGAGAAGTGGTCGGTTCCATTGACACAGCACCTTCTGCCTCGCCACCTCGAAATCATCTACCAGATCAACCTCTACTTCCTGCAGGCCGTCGAAAAGAAGTTCCCAGGTGACCGGGAGAGGCTGTCGAGAATGTCCATCATCGAAGAGTCGCAGCCCAAGCGCATCAGAATGGCCTATCTGGCCATCATCGGCTCGCACAAGGTCAACGGCGTTGCCGAGCTGCACTCTGACCTGATCCAGACGACCATCTTCAAAGACTTTGTCGAATTCTACGGGGCAGACAAGTTTATGAACGTGACCAACGGCATCACACCACGCCGCTGGCTGCACCAAGCCAACCCTAGGCTGTCGGCTCTGATTGCTTCCAAGCTTGGCGGGTACGGCTACCTCAAGGATCTGAACCAGCTGTCCAAGCTGGAGTCGTTCCTTGACGACAAGCAGTTCCGAAAGGAGTGGGCCGAGATCAAGTACGCCAACAAGGTGCGCCTGGCAAAGTACATCAAGGAGGCCAACGGCATCAGCCTCAACCCGTCGGCGCTGTTCGACATCCAGGTCAAGCGCATCCACGAGTATAAGCGGCAGCAGCTCAACATCCTTGGCGCCATTCACCGCTATCTGACGCTGAAGAAGATGACCAAAGAGGAGCGGGCCAAGGCAACGCCGCGGGTCACCATCATCGGCGGCAAGGCTGCCCCTGGCTACTGGATGGCAAAGACCATTATCCACCTGATCAACAAGGTGGGCGAAGTGGTCAACAACGACCCGGACATTGGAGACCTGTTCAAGGTTGTTTTCCTCGAGGACTACAACGTCAGCAAGGCCGAGATTCTGGTTCCTGCGTCGGACGTGAGCGAGCACATTTCCACCGCAGGAACCGAGGCCAGCGGCACGAGCAACATGAAGTTTGTGATGAACGGAGGCCTGATTATCGGCACCTGCGATGGCGCCAACGTGAGTGACTAGTCGAATCTGGTACTGCGTTCAAAGACTGACAGACACAATAGATTGAGATTACGCGCGAGATTGGCGAGAACAACATCTTCCTGTTTGGCAACCTAGCCGAAGACGTCGACAATCTGCGCCACGCCCACACGTACGGCCAGGACTTTAAGCTCGACCCGGCCCTCAAGGAAGTCTTTGAGGCCATCTGGAGCGGCACATTTGGCGATGTCGACCAGTTCAACGGCCTGATTGACAGCATCGTGCACCACGGCGACTACTACTTGGTCAGCGACGACTTCAACAGCTACATCCAGACACACGACCTGATCAACGAGGCCTTCCAGAACACGGACGAGTGGTTGGACAAGAGCATTACAGCGGTGAGCCGCATGGGCTTCTTCAGCAGCGACCGGTGCATCCTCGAGTACGGTGAGAGCATTTGGAATACAGAACCACTGAGTGTGGCGGCAGCGGCCAACGGGGCTTAGTGAAGAGCAGTCTTGCTTGGATTGACCTCAAGTCATTAGTTAGAGTTTGAGTAATGCATGCCTCTGTGATGATACCTGCCTTTCTGATGCACGCCCTATTTGATGATGATGGTGAGAAGAAGAAGAAGAAGAAGAAGAAGAAGAAGAAGAAGAAGAAGAAGAAGAAGAAGAAGAAGAAGAAGAAGAAGAAGAATTGAGACGGCTTTGATATTTAATCGTACATGGGCCCTCTATCTACACATTTCGCGCCATCTAACTGACCGACAGTTCTAATGCCACAAAAGCTATGCACAGGTCACCTCTCACATCTTCTTCTGTTCATCGTCACTGTTTCTAGTTGCTTGTTGCGCCTGAGTCTGCTCCTGCTGTCGTGTTTCTTTGGCCTTGTTGATGGCCGCTTCAACCTGCTCAACTGCCCGCTCTACTTCGACCTGGAGGCCAGGCAGACCCAGGCGCTCGGCGATGAGCTTTGCGTTCCAGTGGCGCAGTAGCATGACCTCGTCGACTTCTTCTCCTTTTTGCTTGGTGTCCGTAGAACTGCTCTCTGAGCTACTGGCTGAGCTACTGGCTGAGCTGCTGGCTGAGCTACTATCCGAAGCTGCGACAATCTTGGATGGCGCCTGTTGAGTCTCATGCCGTATTCTATGCACCATGGCTGTCGTCTCCTCAGGCTGCGGGATCCTGCCTCCTTTCGACTCTCCAGCACTTGGGTACAGCAGACCTGCCGTATAGAGCGCATCCAGTGTGGCACTTGGCACTGGCCGCACCGAGCCAGCATCAATCAGTGCAGCCAAGTGTCTTGCTCCTCGCAATGCCGTCCAGTGTGAATATGCGCGAAAGCACAGGTAGAAGAAGGGAATGTTGGGAATGACGGGTATGATTCCAACGGGGATCGTAAAGGGCATGCCGATGATGGACCATCGTAACCGCGACGAATGCAGCCCCTGTCGATCGTGTGCTATCGAGTGCAGCGTTGCAGCCAGCGGACGGTGTGTCAGAGACTGGTATGCTGCAGGATACAGCACTTGGACTGCCCGTGGCTCTGCCGCTGTTTGTTTGGGTTGAGCAGGTATGGTCTTGAGTCCCCACTCCTCAAACGGTATGCGTCGAAACAGAACGTTGCCATACTCTGTGAGTCTTCGCTTCCAATTCAGCGGCGCCTTTGTGTCCTTTTCAAAGTCTGTCCACGTCTTGTTGGCCTTTGCGACGGCGCGATCCAGGTACGAGAGCTTGGGAGCCGGCTCTGAAGAAGAGGAAGAAGGGGCAGCGTTGATGGCGAGCGGCTCGCAGTAGATGAGGGAGCGACGAGTGGATATGGGGAGCAGGAATAACCGCATTGTCGGTCTTGTCGCCATGGTTATGCGCTGAAAGGAAAAAGTCGTAGATGGGGGGGATATATGGAGATTAGGACAAGGCGACAGAGCTGGATATGGAAATCTAGTGTTTTCGAGGAGCCATTATGGAATTTGCTTCAATTCAAATCGGTTCAAATCAGTTCAAAAACATAATCCTCAACAAGCAGCGACAGAATGCTCATGAAACATAAAAGCTTGTTTAGATGTAGTTGGAGGTTGGCGGGCCCCTGCGGTTCCCAATCGCAAAAAACCCAAGAAATTCACCGACGTCAGCGCTTCCAAACTTTAGCGGCCAAACAAGCACCAACGTGGCCCAGCTTCTTCGCCTGTCTCGTCCAAAGCGCCCCAAGACAACTGGAGCGGTGCACAAGACGGACAAGCTCTCGGATCTTGCTGGACTGCTGCCTGAGAGGTCTGGCTGACTTGCATTGAGCTTGTCTTGCCAAGGCGCTTCGAGCCATCTCTACAACTCGGTCGATGTAATTACACACTGAGAACCTGACACTCAGAGGACCGCCATGGCTGCCCCGGACTCTGGGCACTCGAATAGCCTGCTCGAGGCCATTGCAGCGCCGTTCCGCAAGAATCGGCGAAGCAGCGCATCGACGCGTCAATATGAAAAGTCGGTTCTCAATGGCGGCGACGACGCCGAGAAGCAGCTGGAACAGCAGCACAGCACCGCGACGACGAGCGAAACCCAGGTCGGCAGGGACCCGGAGAAGCAGGACGAGCTGCCAGAAGGCGAATACTCGGACAAGAGGGAAATCGCCAGGGCGCATGAAGATGGGCTGGACAGGCGAAGATACATGAGAGTGGTGCCTGGTGAGTCAATGGCAGCGGATGTGCCGGAAGGATTCGACTCAAACTGACACCGTCTCAGCGTGGGTCAAGGACGACGAAATAGAACAGAGCAGGCCGCCAGGAGGATATTACCCTGGAGATCCAAATGGCGTGCCGCTGGAGAAGCCTCCCACCGCCCAGAGCGCCCAGCACAACCACACGCCAGCACCCAAACAGAGTAAACCGGCGGGAAGGAAATTCGACTACGCCAGAGATGGGCACAGCCTGCTTGCCATCCCGCTGGAGGAGGATGAGACGTCGCAGCTCATGGGCTTCATGCGCGAGTCTGTTCCGCCTCAGCACAGCAGGCAACAGGGACAGGTCATGTCTCGCGAGTGGATGGACGAGAACATTCCCGACTTCACCGAACCGTGGCAGCCGGCGTGGATCAAGCCAGAGGGCCCCAAAGACCGGCGCTTCTGGCTCTTCTCGCCTGAGAAGAGGATCAATGCGTGGAACCACTTTCTGTTCGTCCTGATGCGGAATCCCTTTGTGCCTCTAATCACGCGCCTGACGGTCTTGACATTTGTGCTTGCCGCCTTGGGCCTTGGAGTCAAAATCTACACCGAGTCCAAGGCGCTGAACAACGATCCCGCGGCCCGCCAGGGGGTATATCTGGGCGAAGGAAGCGACGCCAATGCCGTGTGCAACCAGCAGACGTCGACGCTCATGGCCTTCATAGTCGACGCTGTTGCGGTCCTGTACATCTTGTACATCACCTGGGACGAGTACTTTAGCAAGCCGCTCGGCCTGCGCCAGACAAAGGACAAGATTCGACTGCTCTTCCTGGACCTGCTGTTTGTCATCTTCAGCGCGGCAAATCTGGGCCTGGCATTCAACACGCTGACCGACAAGCAGTGGTCCTGCTACACGGACCCCTATGCAGGGAACAACAACAACACAGAGGCGGCCAGAAGCACATGTGTGCAGAACGACCTGCTGTGTCAGCGGCAAAAGGGCCTCTGCGCTGTTCTGCTGCTTGCAGAGATTGCCTGGGTGCTGGCCTTTGCCATTAGCATCTTCCGCGTTGTGGAGCGCATCCAGCGGTGAGCTTCTGTCGTGGACAACGGAAGAGAAAGAATCTTGAAAGATGATTAAAGACAAAGAAGGAAAGAGGGTTGCTTATTGGATTTTGGGTTCAGCGGCGGCGTTTATCATTCGCATTTGGGGGCAGAAAAACCCCTTCTCCCTTGTCATGACCGTCACGATCTGTCTTCTCTTCTCTTCTTTTTTTTGGGTATACAGCCTTTCCCAGCATATGCACATGAACTCCAATTGGCTTTGATTCCATAAACACAGCCACAGTCTCCCATCCCATTGATAAGCCCAGTACGCGCGGCTTCAATGGCCACGCAATGCAATATGGACAAGGGGGGAAAGGAGATGGTGTTTAGGCAACCATATTTCTTCATCCCAGCCTATTAGCATTTGCGGGGAACTGGCTGTCTGCCTTGCGGATCTTGTTCCCATCTAGAATCTGACGCTGTTTCCTATCTATAGAAAAAGTGGCCATTGCTGATGGTGGTTGTTGAATTGCAAGTCGGTGAGTATACAGCTTTCCCACTTGCTTTCCGCAGTGGAAACCTCGGAAGCATTTTTTTTGTTGCAGCTGATATCAAAATATCTCCGAATATCTCCATTCAATTACCCCAATCTAGATCAATGGCAAGGCTCACTCACAGCATCATGCCCGCTCTGACAAGGTGCATCGAGAATTATTATTAAGAGTGTCAGATCCTGCAGGGCGGACTAAAGTTTGTTTCTTCTTCTGCGTAGTAAGCGGCCGGGCAGACGCGCTAAAAATAACAAAAGCCGTGACAAGGGGGAAAAAGGGGGGGCCAGAAGTTTGCGAGTAATATAGTTAGCGGCGAGCTTTACCATAAACCACTTTCGGAAGTGCGGATTCTCTTACTCATCATTCTGGCAGCAGGGCCATTAGCATGACGACTGGATCTGCAGCAGCAGCAGCAGCAGCAGGAGCAGCAATATCAAACTCATCCACGCCACTGACAGGCCCAGACTGCCACATAGACGAAGAACAGCATCCCAATGGCAGACAATGTCTCGGACAATGAAGCTGCAGAGGGCTCTGGCTCGTCTACCAGCAACAGACTGCCTGTTGGGCTGCTCAGGACGTGCCAGAACTGCTTTCGAGCCAAAATTCGCTGCGACAGGAGTTCAGACCAAGGTCCATGCGACCGGTGCGTCGTTGATTTTCTTTTCGATTTTTGCAGCTTGACGAATTCTGTTCCTTTCACTTGCAACGGTATCAAAAGACCAGACAGGAATCTAACGGGACAAATTGCAGATGTGCAAGACTGAACAAGGTCTGCCAGTTTGCCGCAGCTCGCCGGCGACAGGCGCCCCTAAAGCGTGGAGAGTAAGGAGAAACCAGAATATAAAAATTTGGACGTGTTTGCTCATCGAAGAACAGTCGAATAGACAACTTGACCGCAAGAGTCGATCAGATCTTTGGTCTGCTCGAGGATAGACTGGGCCGCGACTCATCACCAGTCAGAGAGTCTTCTCAAGACCACAACTCACAACAACCCGATTCTCCATCAGCAGAAGACTCGACTCACTGGACAGAATCTGGAATCGTGCCGGACGTCATCAGTGCGGGACTGCTGGCTCCAGAAACAGCAGAACTGCTACTCGAAATCTTCAAAAGCTCCATGGTGGTACACTTTCCATTCGTCGCCCTTCGTCCACAGATGCGAGTGGCAGATCTGCGTCACGAAAGCCCGTTTCTGCTTCTTGCCATCTTCACAGCTGCGTCCTTTGACGACATGCCACTGCAGAGAGCCCTCGGCAAAGTCATGAGGCAGGCCATCGCGGCCAAATTGGTCAACGGCAGCATGCACAGCCTCGAAGTCTTGCAGGGCCTTCTGATACACATAGCATGGTCTCATTTCCAGCCCCGGCCCAGCCGCTTCACACAGCATCTGCAGCTGGCCATCAGCATTGTGCTTGACATGCGTCTCGATTGTGACATCCAAAGGAGACCACTCCGGAGCAGAGTGGGAATCGAAGCGGAAAAGGCCAACCCCTATGGCCGAGAGGTGGAGAGGGCAGTCGCTGGCTGCTACTATCTCAGTTCAAGGTTCGTCCTTCCCAGTCTCGTCCTTCAAAAGAAAGTTTGTACTCATCAAAGGTATAGCATCTCGGGCCTGATGCAAAAGTCGCGCACAATGCCATACACAAAGCTCCTGGATGGCCGCTGCAAGAACATCCGCGACCGCATGGAGCATCCCTCGGATCAGTACATTTATTCAATGGTGAGGTTACAGTCGTTCATGGATAGGATAAACGCAATGGGGTCTCTGCCGAAGAACGACTTGGTGTCCAACGAATCGTCTCTGGATATACAAGTTGTGCAGCTCCAAAGAGATATTGAGAGCTTCAGATCAGAACATGGACCTCAACTTGGGGGGAATGGTGAGTCTTTACTTTAAGCCAAGCAAAGTTGCTCAGTACTGATGCGTCCCTCGAGTGTCTTTGAGTATGCAGTTCTACACGATACAGCTTCTGCTGTGCCAAGTGGCAACCTACAGTTCTCCCCAAGACGCCAGTATCATGGCAAAGGTCCCGTGGACAGCCCGGCGTCTCGAGCTGCTCAGCTACGGGCTAGTGGCGGCCCAGGCTCATTTGCAGTACTATCTGTCGCTGCCATTCCGCGCCGACCTGGTCTTCAACGACATTCAATGGGTTCAGCTGAGCTTTGCTTGTACATTTATCGCGCAGCTGGTTATCGTCGCAGAGAATTGCACAGTGTCGGAAGAGGTGCAGCTCCTTGCTCAGTCGCTGAACTTGTCACAAGCCTTTGACCATGTCATTGCGCGCCTCGGCGTGCTCACAAGCGCTGCTGTCGATGAGTCTGGCGAGCACGACGTATTTCACCGCTATCAGCAGCGAGCTCAGGTAATTCAGCGCTGGCTTGCAGGGCAGCGCGAGCTTATAAATTCTGCCGGCCCGCACAGGTTCGGTGGCCAGTTCGACTCGACGATGCTGCTGGATCCAACTCAACATCGGACTGGCCTGAGACTGGGGGCGCCACTCGAACTGCACTTTGCTTCGCCAGATGCTGCTGCTGCTGGCTGGAGCGAGTCAAACGCAAACGAACTGGTCTTAGGCACCGTTGACGGAACGTCGTCGTTGTGTATCCCGGGCCTCGAGTGGATGGACGCCGGGTTCGGCACGTTGTGGTTCGACAGGCAGCGCTTCGACTCGTAGTGGTGGCGTTCTCAAGAGGTGGAACAGGGGGA
The DNA here is from genome assembly GCA_027563825.1 of Erythroxylum mucronatum. NCBI lineage: Eukaryota > Viridiplantae > Streptophyta > Magnoliopsida > Malpighiales > Erythroxylaceae > Erythroxylum > Erythroxylum mucronatum. The sequence continues at coordinate 193,476 of JAOSBP010096466.1, read as the reverse complement.
TCTTGTTTTTTCATAGGATTAGAGGGATACGGTGGGGACATGCTACTTACATTTGGTGGTTGGTATAGGTCATGTCAAAGATATTTCAAGGACAAATTGAAACAGCCAGAGGTCATACTAGACAGAAACACATCAATTCCTCATGGTGTAAAGCCAAAACCTCTGCCAGAAAATTTGCTGTGTTCATTATTCGTTTCTGTCCCAAATCGTTCATCATCAATGCCGATTTGTTCTTTCGGTCCAAGGCCTCATCATCTGCAGTCATCTGCCATCAGCCCTGTCGCCACCTTGATTGTCATTGTCCTTGCGTATCGACTGCCACAGCCGCCTTACCAGTGACTTTCTCCTCCTGTCATTGTCGTTGGTCAAAAGTTCTTCCTGGGCTCCTGCAACCGTTGCTGCTGCTGTTTCATTTGCTTCTTCTCCAGCGGCATGCATCTGGCTGGAAGAGGCTCCACTAGCTTCCCGGCTCATGTCGTTGTAATTGGTCTGAGACGAGGCTTCGGTAGCCTCGGACCAAAGCTGGCTGCGCGATGTTGACGAGTCACGGCCGGCAGCGTCGTCGTCTTCTTCGTCCTCACTCTCGATGATGTCGCTCTGACTGACTGGGGGCCCCCTATTTCTCCAGCGGAACGGCAGCGAAACACCTTGGCCAAAAATCACAGCTCCATTTGGCGGCAATGCGACTTGCTTGTGCCTTAGCGATGGATTATTTAGTGATTTGGGAAGAATCATCTGTGTGTAGTCTGCATGGCTTCTCTGCTGGTGCTGTCCACCACAGCAGCATGCCTCAAATGGGTTGTTTGGAGTGTACCAGAAGAGTTTACCGGCCAGTACTCGAGGTATGGAGTCGTCGTCGCCATGCACGTCCATTATGTCCAGCAGGTCGTAAGTCGAGGCGGCCAGATAGTACGAATCTAGGGGCAATGATGACCACCTCCGGCACACATCGTCAGAGGCGTGTGGCCTGATGAGCTCTCCAAAGCCACTGCCAAACAGAGTGACTGCGCCAGTCTCGCGGATCAAATCTACCCATCCGTATCCAAGTCTCGAAAGGCTCGTCACCCTTGGATATACCGGGTCGACGCCGCTGACGAGATCTCTCAGGTCCCAGCCTTCGAGCTGTTTTCTCGCCTTGACTTTGACCTTGACGCCATTGTGGCCTGCACTGTCTAATTGGTGTGAGACTAGACTGCCAAGCATGTCCAGCACCTCGTCGATCTGATTCTCCAATCTGATTGATCTCGTCTTGTTCTCCAGTTCCAGCCTCTCAGATTGTGTAGCCCCGGAGCCTTCATTACGCTCGTATTCTGTGATGTGTCTTTCTTCATGGATGGACCTGTCGCTGTATAGCTTCAACTTCAAGTTGGTCCTTGACTTGAGAACCTCTAGAGCAGACCATGGCTTATTCGGATCTGCTGCCTCCTGAATCGCGCCCCACTCAAAATCTAGTTCATCCCGGAAGACTTCACTTGCCAAAAGGTGGGTCAGCAATGCTCTAAGCACGTGGAGTGCTGTGCTAAGGCCATTGACGAGCCATCCGCGCTTGGCCTCTTCATCCCAAAACACAAAATACCTCTTTGAAATCTTGTCGAGTCTCTGCAGATAGCTGTTTCCTCCCAACCATAGGGGTTTGTCTCGCTTGCCAAGAGCAAAGCTCAGGCTTCCACCCAGCAGGCTGGATATGTTGAGCGACGCTTTTTCCAAAATACAACCTGCGTCAGCTTTAGGTAGCTTTGACTTTTTGATGTTATAGTTGGCTGCGTGCGATCCTTGATGTTGTTAGCACAGTGAATCTATTGAGGATGGGGCGACCAAACGCTCACCGGCATTGTAGTCCACCAAAGGCGTCCATCCCACGACATGAGTAGCCTTCATGATGTGGTCCAAAGATATGTCTGTGACTTGCGGAATGCGAGCCTCACCGTAGCCAAGCCACTCGTCGCGAGTCTTGCCTTCTGCTTTGCGTTGAAAATGCCATGCCACGTGTTCCTTGTCCACCGCGGTAGGATAAAGCATGGCTGTGAAGCTTTTGATGTACGTCCGTCCTGCAAATCTGTGGATGCTGCGTGCCTGAATTAGTGAGGCGCAAACTTGCAGCGACATCTGCAACCCAGCAATCTGGGAAGGCCTCTGTGGGATGGGGAATCCTTGGACGACGACGGGATTTCTGAACATTTCGTGCCAGCAATGCCCAAACTTGGGAGCATTCCAAGTGTCACATTTCTTCATGAGGAAGCTCACAATCAGGCTACCTCTTTCCTTGGGCATCGAGGATTGCTGGAATCTGATCACTGGCTGGCAAGTGGATACTCCAAAAGGCTGAGGCGACTTCCTCAAAGCAGCTGCTAGAAAGATGAGCTGCTCGAGAGCCTCTCCAATCGACGCGGCACTGCCCTTGATAGTGGTATGAAATTTTCCTCGGTCCAGCGCAAATTCTAGCTCGGTGTGATCGAACCACTTGCCTAGTTATTTAAAGCAGGGGTTAGATCCGTACTGTCTGGCAAGCCGTGGAATGAATTTTCTGTACTTACATGATGATTTCCCATCCAGACTGAGGAGAAGCCTCTTTATTGCGTCGAGTGTAACCTCTCCGGTTAATGGCCATGTCTGCATCATGTACTCGGCACATGAGCATGCCTGCGCATTGATGTCAGAACCAACAATGACAAGTGCTCGGTGAATGACCTGGTCAAATTGGCAGTTGTATTCCTGGTCCTTGAGGTAGCTCAGTAGATCCCAGTCCACTGAATAGGAGGCCTGATACGTCACGCGATGGCCGTATCTGCGAGCAGAGAGTGTCTCTCGAAACCTCTGCGAAAGCAACGCAGCAACAGAAAGTTTCCCCTGAGTGTCTGCTGCTCTCAACGACAGCTCCTTTTTGAAAGTCTCTACCAGCCATCTGAAGGCACTTTTCTGTAGGAGCATTGCTCGGCGAGCAGAAGTAGTGTCGGGGAGCTCTATGTCAGAATTGCCAGTAGCATCGTCTGTCATGGTACTGACTGCGTCGATATCGACATCATCGGTGGCGGGAACGTATAGTGGCCCAGAATCTGACACAGTCCAAGCAAAGTCGACTTTCGCTGTCCAAGATGCCGTGGGTTGAACCGCGAATTCATCTATTCTATCGTGCGTCTCATCCACGCCAAAAGCTCCTTTGCGGTCCGCGCCTGATGTTGCGGCCATGGAAAGACAATCAAGCGAAAACATTTGATACAGCCTCAAAAATATAATACTAGGGACAGCTTGGCAATTAGCAATGATGCATTTCTTAAGCGCCCTGGTCGCACTTACTCCCTGTATTTTTCAATCAGAAAGGCAGCAAGTCTTTCGTCATAAGAATTAGAAGAGTCGTCCATTTTGCGAGCACAGACTTTGAGCAGATACATCAGCTTTGTGAGAACCTCCAAGGTGTGCTCATGGTCCAACGGCGCAGACCGGACTTGGCGGGAGAGTATATCAATGACACTGGCGATTAGTTCACTCTGGGCTTGTGCTTTCATTTTCGGGTCCGTCAATGATGTATCTAATTGGCCAAGTTGCTGGCTTTGTAAAATGTAGGGAGCGACAGAATGCACGGCTGCATCTGAGGCGAACTTGCTCACTGGATGTTCCTGCTCATTTGGTCGCCATGCATTGTACCAAAAAGCTTCTATATTCTTTTTGGGGGCTTTCATTTGCTGTGATGGGTAGCGATGAGATTTTGCCAATGTCACACGTTCAAGCGATGTTCTCGACAATGCATGATGAGTTGTAGTGCGTAACGAAGGAGCCCGAGAGAAACTACCCCAGAGGGAAGACTGTGCCGTTGATGAAGACTGAGTCCTTGATGAAGACTGTGCCGTTGATGAGGACCGTGTCGTTGCTGAAGACGGAGCTGTTGATGAAGACTGTGCCGTTATCGAAGACCGTGCCGTTGAGGAAGACTGTGAAGATTTCCCCGCAGATGGGTCCTGGGATGTTGTTGCCCATGGTATATCTGGCAGAGCTGGCAGGAAGGCATCCTCGTCAACGAAGTCCTCGAATGCTAAATCCAACGGCTCAAAACTTTGAGGTTGTCCTGAGGGAAACGAAATGCCATTTCCTGCATATGTTGGCATTGGCGAATAAAACTTGTCAAGCGACTCCGCGTCAAGAGATAGCTCCTTGGAGAAGCTCTCGAGCGCTGGTTGAGGAGGCGCGATATTGGTAGCATTGCGCCTGTGGTTTTCTGTGTTCATGGACATGGTGCTTCACGCCACAGCAGTTGATTGCATCTGGCCTGAACATTGCTGCTGGAGACATATGTGTGCCAGAGAAAAAGCAGGCAACTTGGAAGCCACAATTGACTGCCTAAGGGGCGCCTGTTTCGAAGCTGTGATTGGTTCGTGTGCTAAGCCACATTATGTTACTTTTGGCTCTTGAAGACATTCAGGCTCGCCTTCTGGGAGCATTGCCACTACACAATTCGCTTAACAGTTTATTTTGGCATGCAGGCATCCTAGACTAGCCTATTCAGGTGTCGACCTGACCAAACAGACCAGTCTTTCAAGCCTGTGTGGTAAAAGCTACTTGTACCAAGGTCAAGGATGAGGTCTATGGAGAAGTTATGCATATACACGTGCTTGGCGCTGAGCGCCTAGCTTTTCAGGCAAATCAGAAACATGGTTTCTGGCAGCTACTTGTCAGATGTCTGCAAACCCGCCAGAGGAGCAGCTTCTAAATAGTCACGTTTGTCTGACACACTGAGCTATTCTTGCTGTGTTTCAAAATAGACGAATCTGACTTTAGGCTGCGCAAAAAGTCGTCATCTTGCAGCGCGCAAAACCATCTCTCCATACCCAAAGCTCCTCCAAATAAAGTCGCGTCATAAGTGCGGCAACTGGACGGTTTGTTTCAATAATTTGTAAACCAGACGGTTCAACAGAGGAGAAGAGACAGCATCAGGAATTACTCGTTCTGGCAGCATCGTGCGAACATGCGGCATTAAATACAGCTTGAGCCGCGAATTGAATCATTGCCGCCCCAACGTGACATATCTTGTCAGACACAAGCGTCGAACCTTGCCAATTTAATTCCTGGCGACACGACGATCGTGGCCTTGAGTGGACGAAATTGGATTGCTTTGAGCCGCAACCACGTTTGGTGCGCTTGGATCTGCACAAGATGCAGCACGGCAGTGCCGTGTCGCTGCAAAGCGGCCAGACTGTCTGCCCCGAATGAGAGCCTGTTTCAGACGAGCCGCGAGGCGCCATCACTCGATGCAAGAGCGGTCAAGGCCAACGAAACTCTCAGCATGGAGGTCCACGAAGCCAGGGCAAAGACTTCGGATAAGGCTGCGGATGAGGCCGACTCTAGCCTGGACAGCCGAGACCAAAGGCGCAAGATAAATTAGAGGACTGACCGCTGCTGGAGGGAGAAGGCGCACAGACACACGAAATCAATGACTCGTTGATTCCAACGCAGAAGCAATGCCAGCCGGACAGACTGATGCTCCCGCAAACCAGCAAGACTTGGCACGGACACGGCAAACGGATGAGAAGAGCCAAGCAAAGAATGCGGCACACGCTTTTATGAGAATGACGAGGCCTTGTCAGCATCGCCTCAACCTGCTCCCACCACGGCCATGTCGATGCTGGCAATTGGAGGGGCGGATCGGGCACGTGCAGAACGTGGCTTCGATTGCTCTTACACCTTCAGCCCCCTGGCATCTCGGTAGAGCGGCCTGACCTCGCAACCCTCCCAAACACCAGGCAAACATGCACGCTTATACTGGCCAAAGGGGCCGGGATGATAACGCACCCGTATGAAGGGCTAAGGTTTGCACAGCCCGAGGCCAGGCTTGCGAGGGATTGGCATTGTTGAATCCAGAAACATGTGGCGGACTCCGTCGACCTGATGGGGCATGAGACGTTTTCAATTGAGTTGCTGCCTGGTATAAAGAATAAGAATAGCCTTCTCCATTGGGGCTATTTCAGACATCAGCACCAGTTGTTTTTAATGCTTCTGGCCTTGCTGGCTTTGAGACAGATTGACCCACAGAGCTTGCTGCCTCTCATCTTCGACAACATGACCACCACCACCATCAACGGGACGATTCCTTTCGACCCCAGCACGGGAGAGATTGACTTTGAGAAATGCACGCTGTCGACATGTCCTCTGGAGCTTGCACACTTCACATACATACCCAGTCTTGGCGGCAATGCCTTCTTCCTGGCCATCTTTGCTGCCTTTCTGGCGCCGCAGCTCTTCCTGGGCATCAAGGGCAAGACCTGGGGGTTTGCAGTCGGCATGGTGGCTGGCCTCATCCTTGAGGTGCTTGGTTATGTGGCCAGGGTTCAGATGCACTTTAACCCGTTCACGTCAAGTCCATTCCTCATGTAAGTGGATCGATGCTCAGTCAGGCGTGGAGAAGAAGAAACGGCTGACGGAGAGTGTCGCGTGCCAGGCAAATCATCACCCTGACGATAGCGCCTGCGTTCATGACGGCGGCAATCTACCTGTGCCTTGGTCGCGTCGTCGTCGTCTACAGCGAAAAGGTGTCTCGCATCAAGCCTCGCACCTATACCATCATCTTTGTGTGCTGCGATATCTTGTCGCTGATCCTGCAGGCTGCTGGAGGTGCCATATCTTCAGTTGCCGACAGTGACCAAGTCACGCTCCAGGACGCCGGTGTCAACATTATGATTGCCGGTCTTGCCTTTCAGGTGGCCTCCATGTTCTTCTTCATCGTCGTCGCCGCAGAGTACGCCTGGCGCCTCCGCCAGAATCCTGGAGAGCGCAACCCTCAGTTCGACAGCCTCCGTCGGTCAAGAATGTTCAGGGCGTTCCTGTGGGGTAAGTTCCCGGCGCATGCTTGAATTGAGTCGATGTAGGTCTAACAGTTGGGCAGGCATAAGCATCGCCACTCTCACCATCTTCATCCGCTGTCTCTACCGCGTGGCTGAGCTGTCCAACGGATACAACGGGGACATCTTCAACGATGAGGTCGCCTTCATGGTCCTCGAGGCGCCGATGATCATCATTGCCTACATCTGCCTCACCTGCTTGCACCCCACACTGTCCTTCAAGGGTCGCTGGGCAGAGTGCACGTGGACCTTCCGCAGCAAGAGCACGCCAAGCAGGCCAGCCATGTACACCAAGTCTCCGGGGGTCATGTCGAGCGACGAGGAGTCGTTTGGCGCCGTCAAGGACAAGTCAGACGTGGGCCTGGCGTCGCCGCCGGCACGCTGAAGGGCCGAGTCGTGGCCTGAAGGTCATGGCACACGAAACTTAATTGCATCTCGAGGGCAAAGGAGTAGGCATTGAGCAATTGGCGCTGATTTGCCCCGCCAGTTGGGCGTCACTGCGGGGCCGTGGGTTGTATATCTCATTCGAGTCATTGGCCCTGTCCAGGACGGATATCATGATTTGTTCGAGCGAATTGCACTAGCATTAATTCTGTCCAGCCTCGCGCCCTGCCTACTGGTGCCTGAGCGACACTGCCTCGCCAGACCTTTGGTTCTCCTTTTCAATTGGTTTGTGATGACCCGCTGCCTTTGTTATAGATGACGTCGCTTGGGCATCTTTTCCATCTCTGTCAAGTCTCTTCTTTATCACTTCACAGGTACAGCCTTGTCATTAATGGATCTACATGCAACTGTGTGATCGCCTTTTTTCTCTCTATCTCTGCCTCCATCTCGTCATCTCCTGTTCCGCAGCCATCTAGATCTTTGTCCCCTTTCTCCGGTCCTCTTATAGCTGGGGACGACCTGGATGCGGTACCGCTGCAGCAATTTGTCGCCTTCAGTTCAGCGCTGCCTCTGTCAACCTTGTTGCTGTTGCTATTGTGATGAAGTGAGCATCGTCGTCATCATCATCATCATCATCGCTTTTTGTCAATTCAAAGCTGATCTCTTGTGCAACCACATCAGCGAAGCGACTCATCAAAGTTGATCTCTTTCTGCGACCAAAACAAGAATAAAACTCATTCAAGCTGATCCCTTTTTACGATTAAATCAAGGCTTCAACTCTTTCAAGTTGATCTCCTTTTGCAACCAAATAAAGAACACGACACAAACTCTTCTTCTAAGCTGTTCTACAAGCATGAACGGCGCCAACCGAGATGCAATGCTACCACTACGTCCTCTATCGACTCTGCGCATCTCCAGGCATCTCATCCCGGCCTTTGAGCTCTATCCAAACACGTCGCTGCAGAACAAGCCAATGCTCATCTACCACGAGTGCCTGCCGCCTCACGCGACCTCATCGACGATAGAAACACACCTCCGGGCCGTGGGAGTCGTCGAACCGCAGTGGCGCTACACCATGTACCCAATGACGCATTTCCACTCGACAACTCACGAAGTGCTGTGCGTTGTCTCGGGGGCCGCCAGATGCTGCTTTGGAGGTGAGGAAAATGATGGCCGCATTGAGCCTGTTCTCCGCAAAGGCGACGTGGTGATTGTGCCAGCTGGAGTGGCGCACCGTCTCATCCGAGAAGAGGGCAGCCAGAGGTTTGAGATGGTCGGCAGCTATCCTGTCGGCAAATCGTGGGACATGTGCTACGGCAGGAGAGGCGAAGAGGAAAAGGTTCAGGGCATCGCACGACTGGGCTGGTTCACCAGCGATCCTCTGTATGGCAATCGAGGGCCAGTCATGGATGCGTGAGAAGGTCAATTGCTTTCAGCTTTTGCTCGACTTGTACTATACCCCCTTGGTTTACGGTTTGGACGGATGGAGTCTGGGAAGCATGTGAATCCGATTAGCTACTTGCTCTATCAGTGAGAGCGAATCAATAAGAGAATCATTAAGGGAATCAATCAGGTATTTTTGGAACACTGGAACACTGGAAAACAAAGAACAGCGACCAGATGTGGATTAGTCATTGCTAAGCTTCATAAGACTCGGTGCCTGACTGAGGCCCATGACGATATCTCATGCTGCTTTGACGTGCTTGCCTAGGTTGATTCAAGTTTTGTTTTTGCGTCTGTCAAGGCAAGCTTGTACTTTCAAATCTTGACAACGATTGACCCAAATGCCAGAGAGTCAGCATGGTGACGAGTTGTCTTTCACGCAAAGCGGTACTGTGGACCCAACTGCCCGATATGGGAAGGCCCATACACGATGTAGACGTAGATCTCTGGCCGGAGCTTTATCTAGTCGTGAAGACTGAGCCTTGACAAGAAGAAAAGGCAGATGGAAAATGGCAGATGAAAATTGTAGATGAAAATGACAGATGGAGATGACAGGTGAAAAGAGTCAGATATAAAAACTGGCGGGCGGCGAAAAGAAAAGGCGGTATTCAGCCCTACACGGCAACTTTGGCGGCGTCGCGCGCATCATCGTCAGCCCTCTCTCAAACGCCGCTCTGCTTGTCCTGCTCATTTCCACCCTCTTCCTCTTCTGAAACTCTCCAGGGCGGCAGGCCACTGCTAATCAGATGCCCTGAGCCATCCGCAATAATCCAACTGTCGTTGTTTGATATTTTCGCGCGGGCTTCGTCTTTGCAGTGAAGATCAAAGGCGGAAGTTTAAATTCACTCTATTCGACTTTCTCTTACGCCACACACCTCTTGGGTTTTGGTTTTGTTTTTTTCCTACTCTGCAGACGATTCACTTGGTGCAGGGCGGCGCCTCATACCCTCAGAATGCCTTCGTTAGGCGCCAAAACAGCGGCGGGCAGGACAGAGCAGACGTATGGTGCCCTCACGTGGCTTTGCACCGTCTCCAAGCAAGATGGCTGACATGTCGTGTTCCACAGATGGTCGGTCCTCGAAGATGGCGCCGAACGCATCATGACGCGGTTACGCGAAGGCATGGACATGGCCCTCTACATGAAGCTGTACACGGCGGTCCACAGCTTCTGCACAGCGTCGCAGGGCATAAGTCAGAGTTCGACAGCGCTGTCGGGCAGCTCACAGCGCGGAGCGCATCTGCTCGGTGAGGAGCTCTACTACAACCTCTCAGAATACCTGAACCGCCATCTGGCAGGCGTGCTCGAAGGATGCAGCGGTCTCTCCGGCGATGCGCTCCTATCCTACTACATCCGCGAGTGGAACCGCTACACGACGGCCGCCCAGTACGTCAACCACATCTTCACGTACCTCAACCGCCACTGGGTCAAGCGAGAGATTGACGAGGGCAAGAAGAAGATCTTTGACATCTACACGCTGCATCTGGTGCGGTGGCGGGACGACATGTTCATGAAGATCAAGGACAACGTCATGCAGGCCGTCCTGGCCCTTGTCGAGCGCAAGCGCAACGGCGAGACGGTGGAGCACGGCCAGATCAAGAGCATCGTCGACTCGTACGTGGCTCTCGGCATCGACGAGTCGGACGGCCAGAAGGGCACACTTGACGTCTACAGGATCCACTTTGAGGCGCCCTTCTTGGAGGAGACCAAGAACTACTACCAGAACGAGTCCCGACAGTTTCTGGCCGACAACAGCGTGGTCGAGTACATGAAGAAGGCAGAGGCGCGGTTGGCCGAGGAGAAAGAACATGTGCCGCTCTATCTGCTGGGCGAGATCATGGCGCCGCTCACAAAGACGTGCAACCAGGCGCTCATTGCAGACCACTCGGCTCTGCTCCGGGACGAGTTCCAGTCGTTGCTGGACCACGACCGCATAGAAGACCTGGGCCGCATGTACAAGCTGCTGCAGCGCATACCTGACGGACTGGATCCGCTGCGGACGCGTTTCGAGAAGCACGTGGTTGAGGCCGGAAAGGCTGCCGTGGCCAAAGTTGCTCAGGATGCTGGAGCGGAGCCGCTGGAGCCCAAGAGCTACGTCGACGCGTTGCTGGCTATCCACACACAGTACGCAGAGCTGGTGCAGCGGGCATTCCACGGAGAGTCTGAGTTTGTCCGCTCTCTCGACAGCGCGTGCCGAGACTTTGTCAACCACAACAAGGTGTGCGACAAGACGTCAAACAAGTCACCGGAGCTGCTGGCCAAGTACACCGACACGCTGCTCAAGCGCACCGCCAAGACGGCCGAAGACGACGACCTGGAGGCTCTGCTGGGCCAGATCATGACCGTGTTCAAGTACATTGACGAGAAGGATGTGTTCCAGAAATTCTACTCGCGCATGCTGGCCAAGCGCCTGGTGCAGACGACGTCTGCGTCCGACGACGCCGAGACGAGCATGATCAGCAAGCTCAAGGAGGCATGCGGCTTCGAGTACACGAACAAACTGCAGCGCATGTTCCAAGACATGCAAATTTCAAAGGACCTCAACTCCAACTTCAAGGACCACAGGGACCAGCTGGAAGAGGACAAGAAGTCGACCATTGACTCGACCTTTTCCATCCTGGGCACGGGCTTCTGGCCGCTGACGGCTCCGACGACGCCCTTTACGCCTCCGTCGGAGATCACCAAGGAGTACGAAAAGTTCCAGACCTTCTACACGTCGCAGCACAACGGGCGCAAGCTCACGTGGCTGTGGCAGCTGTGCAAGGGCGAGGTGCGCGCCAACTACACAAAGTCTGCGAGCAAGGTGCCGTACACGTTCCAGGTGTCGACGTACCAGCTGGCTCTGCTGCTCATGTTCAACGACGCCAGTAACGACACGGTCTCGTACGACGACATGGCAGCCACGACGGGTCTGGCCAAGGAGACTCTAGATCCGTCCATCGCCGTCTTTGTCAAGGCCAGGGTGGTGGTGCCGGAGCCGGCGACGGGCAAGCCAGAGAGCGGGACGAGCTACCGGCTGAACCACAACTTCAAGCACAAGAAGGTCAAGGTCAACCTGAACATTGGCATCAAGTCGGAGCAGAAGCAGGAGGCCGAAGACACGCACAAGACGATTGAGGAGGACCGCAAGATGCTGATCCAGAGTGCCATTGTGCGCATCATGAAGAGCCGCAAGAAGATGCGCCACCAGCTTCTGATCCAGGAGACGATCCAGCAGATCAGCCAGCGCTTCAAGCCCACCATCTCCGACATCAAAAAGTGCATTGACATTTTGCTGGAGAAGGAGTACCTTGAGCGTCTTGAGGGTGACGAGCTGGGCTATCTCGCCTAATCCTTTTTTCCTCGGCATGTGCAGGAAAAGCGAAGTCCAAAGTTGTTGCAGACTGCACAACAAAAGAGGCGAAAGCAGCGAAAGCAGTGAAAGCATAGACACTGGCGTTGGACACGATAGGGATTGGGGAGATGCTGATGATACAATAGCTTTGCAGTTTGTTCGTTTTGTGTTTCTTTGGTCAGGTGCATCATCAGCGAAGCATGCCATTCCAGTCACGCAATACCTCTAAAATCAATACCACGCTGCCATGACAGATTTATCTTGTGTGTCGTCTGAGAAATAGTAGATGCCATGTACTGACTATGCCATGTACTGATAATGGCAATATCACAAAAAGGGTTGTGCCGCTTACTGTTGTACAAGATTGCTGCCTGTCTCCGTGGAAACACCTGTTTGTCTTTCAATTTTTTTTCCTTTCACTTCTTTAATTGGAGTCAAAGCAAGACAAACAGATACAGCTCTACAGAGCCATGAGGAGTCATGTTCCCTTTCCTTGAATTGCCTACTGACCTCCGACTTGTCATCTACGAGCATATCTTCTTGGCCGACGGACCAATCGACCTCTATCCTCTTGTTCTCCCGCACAATGTCGACACTGTCAGATACGCTCACAAGAATCTGATCCACGGTCGCTTCAATGCAGTGATCCTCCGGGTATGCCGACAGGTGCACGACGAAGCTGCTCACGTGCTGTACAGCGGCAATGCATTCCACTTCTCGCGCTTCCTGGCGTGGGGCGCGCTGGTGCACTGGCTGACGCAGATTGGAGACACAAACCGCCGGTCGCTGCGAAGCCTGGCCCTGGTGTCGCCGACTCGAGACATGACATTCCGTGAAATGATGCCTGAGCCCTGGATGTTCGCACGCAGCAAGCCACTCAAGTCGTTCGGACGACGGACCGGCGTGCCCGTGTTTGAGCGACGACCCACGTTGTTTTCGACATCTCCCCTCATGGAGGGTGTTGAGCTGCTAAAAGAGTGTGAAAATCTCAAAGATCTGAGTCTACTGGTGCACCAGTTCTCCCACCCCTGGGGAAAGGCAATGAAAGACGGCGATGAGCGAATACAGTGGCTTCTCGATAAGCTGAGTTGCTTGCCATCACTTAAAGTACGCTTCATTCTGCTAGATACTGTCGACCTTATCCTGGAGTCGTACAGGTCAGGGACCGACACAATGCGCTTCATGGTAGGCTTTGATGCTCGCTATGTTCGCAACTTTGACCATCAAAGCGTCCTCCAAGGTCTTTCGCCAGTCAAGACCGAGGCCCACGAAGCCCTTAGTGTCAGCAAGCGGCTCGGCTGCAGCATCTACTTTGGCAAGGTCGATGAATATGCCTTCTGGTCGCCAACAGACACGCGGGACATTACGCAAGAGGTCGACTCCAAGACGGGCTGCGTAGGTTCAGCTGCGAGACTTCCCATCCCGACATTCCCTGATACTCTCGAACCCGTTGAGGCATTACATGGCGAGCGGCAGCAGGAACTGACGAGCGACCAGGCCAACATGTGGGCGCGACTCGACGAACGCGTAGCCCAGACAGCAGTAACAGCGGCCACCATCTCGGCGCTGCCGTGCAACTACGGCTACGATCTGTACTGGCGGTGACTCCTCTCTTCTTCTTTCTTTTTTCTTTTACGTTTGTGATTCTAGAAAAAGAAAAGGTGGTGGCCATGGAAGAAAGGAATAGTCTAGAATTGAATTGAATTACGTATCTGCGTCCAGTAGAAGCTCTTGCTTTTTCTGATATATTACACACACAAAAAAGGGAAGAATGTCAGGCCGTCAGGACCATATATGTCCCCAGCCCTGTAAACAGCGCCGCCGTCACGCCGTGCGAAATGCCAACGTCCTTCTTGCCGTGCCGGTAACAAACAACAGCATCAGTCAGGCCCGTCACCACCCCAGACACCATGCACAGCCCGACGGCGCGACGGGCATTCTGCTGGCATAACAACAGCAAAGCGACGGCACTGGCAACGTTGCGACCCGCCGTCACGGCAATCCAGGGATTCTCGGGCGCAGACAGGGCTTGCGGCAGGCCAAACGTCGCCGCAAACTCGTGGGGTTTTGCCAAACCCCAAACCCCCGTCGCAAACCCCAGACAGCCGAAGCCTGCGGCGGCGGTGCGGGCAAGGTCAAGACCGGCAAAGTAGGATGAGGATGAGACCGGCATGGCTTGATGTTGTTCTTATTCCGAGTTGGGAGGGGGAAGTTGTTTCTCGCTCAGGTGAGTAAGCTATGTGGGGGTCCCTTCAGGTGAAGAAAACAAACAGAGAAGAGCCTCTCCAGGTGAAAGAGAAAGTGTGGAGAAACACTTCAGGTGAGTCAGCAGTGAAGAAAAGGCGGTGTTCAAGCCCTTCTTTGATGCTGGTGAAGATGGTGGTGGCTATGCTTTACATGGAGCATGTGACGTAATTGTACTATCGATTGTTGTTTTGTGCCTCGACTAGCCGAGCTAGATAGACAGCAGGCTCAGAAAGCGAACGGTGGGCTTGGGACTAGGGTCTGATTGCTTAGGCTTTGCCCTGACATCAATGGCTTCAAAGCAAACGGAACGAGATTCTAGACTCTTGGAGCTAGAAGAAGAAGATAGAGACATGCTTCGATGGTGATAGCGTTAGCGGCACTTGGCGGCAATTCCAGGGCGGGATAGGCGCAGGGCGACATGGTATAGGGTGAGGAGAGCGTGGGGGGCTTTGGCCTTTTCCGGTGAGCAAGTTCACATGAAACTTTGTCAAATGCCACTTTCGGGAGTGTGGAGAGGGTGTGTGGGTGAGTTGCGCGTAGCATCAGAGGAAAGTGACGGGACAATTGGGTTCATCTCACCGCAAGGGGGGTACCAGTATACAGTCACACAATGCATCGGTGAGGCAGGACATGCCCAAAGAGGATCACAGGTCAAGAAGCGCTCAAGAATCAGGAATGAGATGCCGAGGCCATCTCCTGTGTTTCAAGCTTGTGAAAGGCGTTGTTCCAAGCTTGTAAAAGATTTTGTCCAAGCTTGTGGAGGGCTTTCTTCCAAGCTTGTGAAAGGCTCTCTTTCAGGCAGATTCTTTTTTTCTATGACACAGCAAAGGAACGGCCCGAATAACGAGCCCATGGTAAGGCAAAGAACAGTAAGCTGGGGCCGCGGGGAAAAGGAGGCGTTGGACCCGCACGGGTGGCATAGAGGCAAGAAGAAAGAAGAGGCAACAGAGAGGCACAAGTTGTCCGAACAAGGCAGAAAAATGACGACGCTTATGCTTGTCTTGTCCCATTCTCGTGCTCTCTGTATGCATGGCACGCCATTGCAGGCTGCATGTGGGCCACGTCTTTCGCGTGACAGCTATGCGAGCTGGGCCAACCATGGGCAGACAGCAGGGAACCGAGGCTCAAAAAGGGGTCAACTATACCAAGACCTTCTAGACGGGGAAATGGGTGAATACTACACCTCTACTTTTCGGTGAAGACGAACACCATTCGGAATCTCTGAGTTTACTGTTTGCCGCTGACGGAGCACACGCACAAGACTCATTGAGGGGAAGGGGGGGACAAATTGCCTCGTGCGATAGCGGAGAGGATGTTTGCCTGACGACTATACCCGCTGCCGCCGCCGCCTTCGCCGCAATCCGCAGCAAGGTTGCCTGCTTCTACTTGGACGAAAATCTGCCTTGAGCCAATCCACTTGCTCCCTCCCTGGCAGCCCCGGCAGCGTGTCAACCAACCATGTGCTTCTCTGCCATGCTAGACGCACATGGATCAGCGCATGTGGGTCAAAGAAAACACCACATGGAAAACGCATGGGTCTGGCCTGGCCCTCTGGTCGCGGCGTCACTGACTTGATCCTGCCACACGGAGTCGCCAGGCGTTGGAGAGTCTTCTCAGAGCAGACGGTGTGATGCTACAGCTGGGTCAAATTGACTCACTGTCAATGGCATCGCGGCGGCGGCGGCTACTTGCGGCTGTGGACCAGAGGCCAACCACACAGAGCACTTGCGGTCTCGACGGCCCATGGCTTTGCTGTGGCTGCCACAAATTGGTCCACTGCGTCTGGCAGATTGACCGATCGCTAAGAGACGACACGGCCAAGGCCAATCATGTTTCGGCCTCTACGTAGGGCTCTTGACCAGCACCGCCCATGCAGAGCCGCATTCAAGTGCGCCGAACATGGGCGCAAGCGAAAGCAGCGGCCACCAGATCTGGGGACAGGTGCTCCCATCTCTGTCTTTCTGCCTGTCCCCCATTGTCCCATCTTTCTCTCTCCACTTGACAACAGGTTACGCCCCCGCGCACTCCCTCTCCGAACATCAAGGCTCGGTCAACATCTCGACCGCTCCTTTGGGAGACATCACACTCATCCCTCTCACCTCGAGCACTTGTTTTTATAATCCAGCACTGCCCTTTCTGTTACACACTCTTCACGGACCACTTCCAAAATTATCTCTGGAATTGGACCAGGTTTGCCTCTATCTCTGTCTCTCTGTGTGTGTCTCTCTCTATCTCTCTCTTCCGCTTTGGGAGCGCTCTCCTTTGCCACCACCACCAGGCCATGCGCTCCAGGGACCTTCACCTCCTGTCGGTGGGCGATGCGAACACCAAGGGCTCCTCGCCATGCCCCATCCCCCTGCGTGACCGGCAGAATGTAGCCGCCCTGGCCATGCCCGACGGCCCCTACTTCGCCGTCGACCAGTTCCAGAGCCAGAGCGCTCAGGACGACTACGCCAACAACTATCTGGATTCGGCAAATTCCTACACGTCAAACGCCGGCCATCAATCTCCCAGCCCATACTGGCAGCGGTCAGGCAGCTTGGGTAGCCCCGGCTCCGTGCCGAGTCACGCCTACCTGTACAGCCCTTCGGCCTACAACTACTCGATAGGCAAGATTGGCTCAGATGCTTCGGCAAACACAGCCGACGACCAGGTCCTCTTCGAACCGCATTACCCGTCGTCATGCAACGACCTGGACGCCGACCAGCCCATGGCCGCCGACACTGACCAGTCCCACCTGGTGGCTGGCGCATATGGCCCCAACAGAAACGAGGCAGACGACGATGTCTTTGACACTCCAGAACTCATCGTCGGGCCGCTGTCGCCTCGCTTCGGCCATCTTGACGCCGACGAATTCCCCTCCTCGTTGGAGAGGCACTACAGCGTTGGCCACGACAGCAGTGTGCGCAACCTGAGTCCCTACGACCTCTACTCACGTACCTTTGGCAGCGCAGGCTCCTCCGTCACCAACTCTGGCTCGCTCTTTGCGACCAGATCCTCGACCGAACCTTCGAGCTTCAACGCAAGCTTCCCCGTCCACGAATCAACAAACCAGCAGGAACTCGCCCTGGACAGCCTGAGTCGAGTAACGTCGTCCAAGAGCACCTGGTCTGCGCCGCCCAAATCTTCTGCCAGCAGTTCTGCCCTGCCAGTTGCCGAAGACAGACGGGGCCTCACACTCGTCCCGCCCCACCGCCGAAGAGGTCGCTCAGCCTCGAATCCGTCTGCAACCGCCACAATCGCACGAAAGGCCATCCGCAAGGGCCCGCTCGAGC
This sequence comes from Erythroxylum mucronatum, assembly GCA_027563825.1. Lineage (NCBI taxonomy): Eukaryota > Viridiplantae > Streptophyta > Magnoliopsida > Malpighiales > Erythroxylaceae > Erythroxylum > Erythroxylum mucronatum. The sequence continues at coordinate 175,968 of JAOSBP010096466.1, read as the reverse complement.
CCGTATCTCGCGAAAAGGCCGGCAAGATGCGCACAAAGGGTGCCTGCAGCTTCTGCCGCGACCACAAGCGCTCGTGCGCCCTCGAGACGCCCTGCGTCGCCTGCGTTCAGGCTTACGGCAACGACATCCTCTCACATCCCTGCCGGAACTCTCTGGCAGAGTGCATCACCCACGTCGCCATGCACAAGGACACAAAGTGGTTCCCCAGGGGCAGGTCATTGATCGACTTCAAGCTGGCGTCCCAGACGACTGACACTACACACACCATCCCCCTCCTCCTCGCCTTTGGCCCTGCCATGTACGTCAACGTGCAGGTGTTTGAGCCGGACGGCGAGGCCGCCATCAGACACCGCCACGTCGTGCAGACGCCCGAGCACCGCACCAAGAAGAACCTGTCGTTCCTCTGCGACGACCTCGTTCTGCCCATCATCCTGTGCGACACGAGCAATCTGGCCCGCCAGGTCGACCAGCACGTCACCAACCTCGTCGACCGGCACTTTCGGGACTTTAGCTGGTACCGCCAGGAGTTTAACGTCCTTGAGAAGATCTTCGACCTCTACGTCTTCTACAGAGACAGCCCTTCGCACCAGGGCTATGCGTCGCTGCTGCAAAAGGCAATGCGCCTACTGTGCCTGATCCACGCCAACGACATTTCCATCTCGACCACCGACCCCGCCACCGAGAGCATATACATGAAATACATCTGGCAAAAGTTCCAGCCCGAGAACCGCAAGAATGCCGGCCTCACCGCCTGCTACATCAGGGCCCAGTTTGGCAGCGTCATCCCAGACCTGGCCCGGTCGCTCATGACCGAGGTGCTCCAGTCTCTGTTCAGCTTCTACGACGCTGAGGCCCAGGACCGCCTGCCCGTCGCCGTCGCCGTCAACGTGCTCCTCATGATGACGCTAGAGTCTGTCATGTACAAGGGCGCCCGTGTGCCGTACCACCTGTTCCTGAACAAGACGGCCAACGGTTCGGGCCAAGCCACACAGTGCTGCTCTCTCACTTCGACCGTGTCGTCTGACGGCTCCGACACCATCATGACCACGTCGGACGTCATCGCCTACACTCCCAACTTCACCAGCCTGCACCACGGCGAGGCGTGTGCCAAGGTGCTGGTGAAGCGCTACCACGAAAAGTTTGGCACGCAGCACCACGCTCTGTTTGGAGCTGGCCTGCACGGCTACTACCACAGCCACGACGAGCTCACCGCCGTGCTTGGCCACAAGTCTGCCTCTTTCCTGGTCGACATGGAGACGCTGGTGCAAGACGCTGCTCCGTACCTCGAGAGGAAGAGGGCTGTTCACAGCTACACGGCGCAGCCTGGCGAAGAGGCCCAGGACATTAGCGAAGTCTTTGACCGGCTCACGGCCAGATTCTTTCTTGGCTGAAGCCCCTTCGTTTTCTCTCTTCTATTTTTCTCTCTATTTCTTTTATTTATTCTTTTTCTCTTCTGTCTTGGTTGCTGTGGGTTCTGATGTACCTCTTGTTCAGTTCGTGTACCATTCTTGTTCTTCTTTATTTTGGCTACTTGCCTTTTGTCAGCGGCACTGCTGTTCGGATTTGGATTTACGACTCATGTGAGTATGACGAATTCTTTTTTTAAAGCGCCACGATTCCACAGCGGTGGTTGCCCAACAGGGCTCTTTCTTGGTCCAAGGTGCCAGACGATATTGATGCTACATTACAGAAGGAAGAAGAGGCGCTCACGCGCCAGGCATGGGACGTTTTGCAAACAGAAACAAAAGAGTACTTGGGGAAACCAGAAAAAGAACTTCTCTTCAAGAGCTTTCTCAGATTCCTTTGTTGCGAAAATCTGACAGCGTTTTTTGAAAGATTGAGGGATTTTGGCCCTGCTTTAAGATTTTTGTTGCTGTCTTTTGCTGCTTATTGCCTGTTGAGTGGCAGGCTTGTACTTGGAAAAAGAAAGATTACCTTTTTATTTCATGTACATTGATATATCTTCTTCACAGAAAGAGAGAGAGAGAGAGAGAGAGAGAGAGAGAGAGACGGACAGCGACAGACAGAGACACAGAGAGAGAAAGAAGAAGGGAAATAAGGGTCAACGAAATTGAGAATGGAGGAGAAATGTATCAATCAGATCTAGCACCTGGGGTCGACAGATGCTCGACGGCAGGCGACGATGACGACTACTGTTGTTCAAATGCCACAAATTGTATGAGACTTGGCTCTTCTTCTTTTCTTCTTCTACTATCTCCAAATGTCCTCCCATTTCCCTCCCAGTTAACACCTGTTTTCTGCTCGTTGCCCTCCCGTTATCCTCCCATTTATCTCCCTACCCCCCCCCCCACAAAAAATTTTCCCCCTATTATGTTCCTAATGTCCTCCTACTGTCTTCCTCTTATCCTTATCCTGCTCCTCCCTATCCCCCTCTTATCCTTCTCTTGTCCTCCTCTTCTTCTTATTTTCCTGCTACTTCTTCTTTTCCTACTACTACTACTGCTATTATTTCCTGTTACTACTGGAACTCTAGCACTACGACCACTTCGTGTCCTCAGGATTTTTCAGTCGTCGCCAGACGCTGGAGGAATGGCGATCCCGGCTAGGCTTTCAACTCGACCAATGGCACGACGTAGAGTAGCACAGCGCTGATGTTGGCTGAGAGCTCTGCATATCATTGGAGTAAACGTTAGAGATCTGATGCATGGGGTCTATGGCTGACGTTCCTAATGTCTCCCATTTCTCCCACTTCTCCCAATTCTCCCAGTTCTCCCAATTCTCCCACTTCTCCCAATTCTCCCAGTTCTCCCACTTCTCCCATTTCTCCCAATCTAACCCAATGTCTCCCAAGGTTGCCCACAGGTGCCCGCTGGTACTTTATTGCAAACCTCCCCCTCCCCCCCAAACCCAGCCTACACTCTACTGCTTTGGTCTTCTTATTTCTTCACCCTGTTTTTTTCTTTCTAGATTCAGACAGTATTTGCTCTGTTCATTCTTGCCAACAGTAAGAAGGAAGAGAGGGGAATAAAAATAATGTCGAGCCCTGGTTGCATCTGCGTCTTCTTCTTCTTCTCCTTCGAGCGCGCCATGCCCGGGCTCGGCCGGCACGGGAGCCAGAACAACCAACACCACCACCACGACAACGACAACGACGAGAACAATGCCAGCAGCAGCAGCGCGAAACAAAAGAAGAAGCTCAAGAAACTAAAGGAAAAGAAAAAAAAAAGAGCAAAGTCAAGCGAAATTAATATGTCGTCGTCGAGAAAATAATCATATTCCTGGCCGGCTGGCCCCTTTTGGCGGCCAAGATTCCAGCGCCGACTCATGATCTCCCTCTACACCAGCCTGCACCCCGATACAATGCACGAGTCAACCAGCACCAAGCAATAACCAAAAGGGGAAATTTAGTGTGTGCATGCAGGCTCCATTTCCGTACCTCTCTAATCAAGCCTACAGCTTCGTGTACTCGAGCTTGCCCTCGAGCTTCTTGGCCTCGGCCACCTTGCGCACCGCCTTGTTGAAGTCGTCCTGGTTGATGGCGTCGCGGTAGTCCTTGATGGCAAACAGGCCCGCTTCAGTCACCACGTTGCGCAGATCCGCCCCGTTCAGCTCGTCGCTCATCTTGACCACGCTCTCGAAGTCAATCTCGCCCTCCATCTGCACGCCTGCACTGTGGATCTTGAGAATCTCCATCCGGCCCACCTCGTTCGGCAGCGGAATCTCAATCTTGCGGTCCAGCCGGCCCGCTCTCAGCAGCGCAGGATCCAGGGTGTCTGGTCGGTTCGTCGCCATGATGATCTTGGTCTTGCCCAGGTAGTCGAAACCGTCCAGCTGGTTCAGCAGCTCCATGAGCGTCCGCTGAATCTCTCGATCTGCCGACGTACCTTCGCTGAACCGCCGACCGCCGATGGCGTCAATCTCGTCCATGAAGATGATGCAAGGCTCGTGCTCCTTTGCATATCCGAACATTTCGCGAATCAGCCGTGCAGACTCACCAATGTACTTGTCGACAATTGCTGATGACACCACCTTGAGAAAGTTCGTCTCTAGAGAGCTGGCAACTGCTCGTGCCAGCAGCGTCTTGCCTGTGCCAGGAGGTCCGTAGAGCAGCACACCCTTTGGAGGCTTGATGCCCACGCGCAAGAACAGTTCTGGGTTCTTCAGTGGCAATTCAATGACTTCGCGCAGCTCTCGGATCTGGTCGTTGAGTCCACCAATACCGCCAAATGACACCTGGCCTGGATCCTCTAAAGACATGTTGTAGACTAGCGGGTCGACTTCGCGTGGCAGCATGCGCATGATTGTGAGAGTCGTCATGTCAAGGGCTACACGCACACCCTGCTTCATCTTGGCCTTGTCCACTTTTGACCGGCAACCTACCACATATCGAGGCCCTGACGATGCTTTGACGATGACTATATGGAAATAATTAGCTTAGATCTTGTACAACTCTGAAAAATAATGCACAAACTCACACCGCTCCTCATCCAGCTGCTTCAGCACCTCGCCGATAATCTGTCCCACGCTCTGCAGTGCCTTGATGTTGTCCTCGGACACGTCAAAGTCATGCTGCAGCCCTTTGATCTCAAGCCGCAGCGCCTTAAGCTTGGCCTCCCATTCTCTGGATTCGATAAGCTTGCGCTTATACTGCTCCAGCTCGTGTGCGCGCTCCGGGTCTGCAGCGGCGGCCGCCGTGCCGCTCATTGTGGTTTCTGTTTGTCTGAAAAGGGGGGGTGGAGATTCTTTTCGTGGCAGAAGAAGAGCAAGAGAGAAATGGATAGGTAGAAAGCGTTTGTGAGATGTTATGAGGTGGCAGAAAGAGGCGAGTTAAGAGGATGATGAAGCTCGGTGGCCTTTGTGCAGATGCCAAGAGATACAGAGGAACCCCTCTGCTATCAGAAAGATGTCGAAAAGGTTTTTTAACGAGGAAGCAGGGATGTTCGATCAGATGGGAGATGCGGATATGCCAGAATGGCAAAGATGAGTTGCTAATAGCTTACACAAGAGAGCTCCCCAAAGTCGTCACCTAAAACCCGCCCGCCAAGCCTTCTTCTCGTTGATGAGACCAGCTCGATAAGATAAGATGTTTTGACTTATTCCCCGTTCGCAAGCATTTCATCCTAGAATCTTCAACAACAGACGACCAGTAAAGTTTAAAGATCACAGCGATTGAGCTTGCTGATAGTTGAGGGGCTCAAGATTTGCTAATCCATGCTTGGGCTAATGTGCCGACCGAAAGAAGATCTCTGACCCCAGCCGGCCATGCTCCAGCAGCGACGGTTTCTTTCCTCTTCACAGATGCAAAGCCAAATCCATATCAAGTGTATTAAATTACTGGCATGTGAGACATTGTCTGGATAGAAACGACTAGAAGTTTTTTGACGGCGCTATGGCGTTCCACCTCGTCACCAACGCAAGCTCGCCCCAGAACCCTCTCCTCCTCAAACTTACCAAGAGGCAACCTCAGGCAGGGATGACGGTAATCAGAATAGCTTCATGAGGTCTGGACCCCTCAAGCCACTCGATTTCTTGCAGCTCAATGTCTGTCTTCTGCAACAAGGCCCTCTAGTCCTGCTCCGTCCTCTCCAGCCCGCCAAGCTCAATCATCGAAATGTCCATGTTGGCCATGAACATGGGCACGTCCATCTCTGGCATGATGCTCTCTGCAATCATGATGCGCGAATGTGGTGACATGGCCTGAATGAGGTTTGTCAGAATCTTCTTGCACGACTCGTCCGAGTAGTTGTGCAGGACGTCTCGCACATGGTAAACGCAGGCATCTGCAGATGGGTTACCCCATGTCAGCATATTTCATGGGTTCAAAAATGGCCAATCAAAGTGCTTGAGAGCGGAAAACAAAGGAGAAAGCCAATCAAGACGTGCCCTTAACGGGTTGGTCGGTGAAGAAGTCGTGCGCCATGGCCTTCCACCTGTTGGCCTCACCAAGTTCTTCAACAATCATCGGCAAGTCTTGCGTATTCACCTGACCATTCACTTGTCCCTTCCCCTGGACAGTGGTTGTCCATACATTCTTCAACTGCTCTCCCCTCCCTCCAACAACATCGCAGAAAAATGTTGGAGTCTCGTCGCTGCTCTGTTTGCCCTTGGCATCCTCAAAGCGCGCCATTTCTCTGTCCAGGATCCTTCTGAGCCTCACTCGGAGCTCACCCGCCGACATCTTGTCCTTTGCACCTTGGAAGTCATGGAAGATCTCGAGTTCCTCCGGGTTCTCCTCCCTCCATTCATACATGCCGAGCGAGGTCTTCCTTGCATAGTGGAACAGACCTGGTTGCTCTGAGGTGGGCCTGGCGTAAGCAATGGACTTGAGATACGCAGGCAGTTTGGGCAAGATTGAGGCTGTTTCAGCGCTAGGTCGAATATCAACAACCCATCACCTTGTCACCGCAAAGCAATCTCCAAAATTCATAGGCCTCTCACTACAGCAGTGGCACCAAGATATGCAAGGAGTCTAGATCTTGCAGTATGACCATACGTCTGCGGCGCCGTGTATTCGAATATGCCGTGACACACAAGAACACGGATGATCCGGGCTGCCACACGATCGATGAGCCGACCATCTGCAGTATACAAAACCTTATTGGGCTCTTACCCAGTAAAGCTTCTTCTACCCCACACTGCTCACATGTATCGGACCAGGTCCAAACTTTTGGAAAGAGGTCGACGTCAATGGCTGTCCGCAGGATGGCATAACCCGCAGGCTATAATACCGTCAGTCTCATAGGCCCGTATTTCTCCCCCACGAACGAAACTCCGCCGCTTTTGATAGTTCCGCAATGTAGGTTTGTGCGCCCTCTATAGCGTCAGTGAGGCTCTTAGCGGCGCTAAGCAAATCCGCATCTTTACCAGACTGTGTTCCTCCCTTGACCCGCACAATGGCCTCTCTGGTTTGCGAAATCAACTTCTGCATGCTCTGGTCCAGGTTTGACATGATTCTGAGTCTTTAGGGCGCTGAAACATCCAGCACTTGCACACAGGGTTGCATGAGCGCAAAAGGCATACAGTGGGATACATCTGGGCTGCTCTATCTGGGCATACCGACGTCATGACCCAGCAGTCCTAAGGTAAAAGTTACGAGCCTATCTACATTACACCTACTATTCAGCCCTGTGACTTGGCTTTTCCAGCTTGTGCCGTGGAGCCTGGGGTGGTACTTTACAAGCAGCCCAGTGTACATTCACCATTCACCATTCACCGGATGGCACGCATGGCTTTACAGAAGCTGCAGATGATGTCAACGCCCGGGTTTAAGCTGATCTTCGAAATCCAAGCGAGTTGCATATATAGCGCCAAGCTGGCACTAACGGCGAGGTACCTGCAAGCGGGCAGGTACCTGGGTAGCGAAAGGCCGAGGTGGAGCTCCTGGGCACGAGGCCAACGCACAAAATCAGCATGCATCTGTAACATTTTGCAATCATATACCAGTGCACCAGCTCTTGCACGCTCTTCCAGCCTTGGTCAGACCATGATTAGCTTGCTGACGCTCGATTCTCCCGAGTAGAGGTACGACTCGCCAAAGCTTAGTCTGTGGATTAGTCAGCAGAACCCAAGCCCTCATCAGGTACCTCAGCAGTCTTTGCGCAGATCATGGATCGAGCTCACGGAATTTGGGTGCCGAGGCCAAGATGCCCCTCATACACCATGTCATCATGAAGACAAATTCTGAATGTGGATCCATGGGCAAATGATTAGGCGTCTCTTCTTTGTTGGACAACTGACCTTTCCTCTCAACTGTAAAAGATTCTGGCTGTCAAGGACTCGCTCACACACTCTTTCTCAAGTCTTTTAGTGCTTAGTGCAAGATTGTCCTCGCTGCCCTTATCAACCAGGTTACGGCATCATGTGCTCGACCCCAATCATGCCCTGGGCTCCTGTGCAGTGACCACCGCAGGCTTGAAGGTCATTGCAAGGCCTTGGTTAACTTCTAGCGCCGCCTGAGCAATCACCTCTCTGCATTTTGGTCCAGCTGAATCAGGTGAGCTGTTGTCCATTGCCACATACGAGTTATCAGTCATCGAGTTGAATTGCATCTGCGTCCAAAACAGACGTGATTCAGCATCAATCGCATACTTGTCCATGCCAACGTTGAGTATTCCTTGCGCTCGGAGAGTCCCTGGGAGCTTCGCAATCCATGTAAATGGAAGCCAAGAAATGAGGAATCCTCACCAATAGAGTAAATCGAGAACAACTTACAAGCCATGTTTAGTGGCGCCTTGAATGCTCTCAGCAAAAGTGCGCATGGCACTCCCTTCAGGCTCTACCGAAGCGACTTCGAGCTTAATGTCGGAAAGATCGTGCTCTCCCCACTGCAGCCATACTCCTGGTTCTGTAGCAAGCTGAGCTACTGCGCAGGGCATGCGCATGGTCTATAAACATACTAAGCATCTTCCTGAGATTTCCCAGGATGGGAAGTGCATCATGGTTTTTCACAACGACCAGAAACAAAGAAACATTGATCAGGTCATGTTCCTTCTCCAGCTCTGATGGGGGCGAATTCGTAATGTCAAATTGCCTCAGAGAAGTACATGTTGGCATCCATTCTGGATTTGGAGCCTGCTCGAGACTGATGTCGAACCCATCCATTTCAACGTCGGGTAGCTCCCGCTTGACATCGTAAACCCAGATGCTAGCGTATAGTGTCAGTGTCCTTGTCTGCTGATCCAGCCCTTGCTATAAGGCTCTCGCACTATGAACAGGCCTATTCGCCCTGTGCCAGTGCCTACATCGGCAATTCTAAAAGCACATGTATTCTCGATTGGAATGCTCGGATGGATGTTGTAGCCTGTAGCATCTTTCCACAAATAATGCTGAGCATTTAGTCTGTCAGCAGGGCTTTAGTCCCAAGGTCTATCAACACAACTGAGCTAACAGGCAAGTAATAATGCTCACCGGATCGAGGATTCGAAAGACCACCGCAAAACATACGTGTCGCCCTCCTGTCGCTGAAGCTCACTTCCTTGCGTCATTGTGGCTTAAGAGGTTGGTCTCCACCAGATTCCACCTCCAATCAGTGATTTCAGCTAGATATCTTTCTGAAGCGACTCCAGAAAGCATGTTAGAAATGCTATCTTCCAACGTCATAGCCGCATGTTTAGCCGATTTGCTGGGTCATTGGTGCTTCTGGAGACTTAGGTACACATGAGGCACTAATGTATGCTTGGAGGTATCGCTAGCGAAATGCTCGGAGCTCCAACGATCGATGCAGGCATGACGTCAAAGAATATACTCTTGACGAGCAGCAAGTTGTTGCGAGAAACTGACAACATCTGCTATAGTGTATAGTTCAAATAGGCCCCTCTCCTGGCGCTTGCGCAACGCGATATTGCATCTGTTCAACGGCCGAAAACATCTCTGAATTCTTGGCAACAGGACCATTTTGAGGCTCTTATTACAGGTACTATAAGCAGCCGAGGAGAAGATGAAGACTTCACAGCTCTTCAGCCAGCTTGCTGATGATCAATACCTGCCGACCTTTATCGACCAGGCCGCGCAAAAGTTTCCAGACCGGACATACATCTCAAATCCCGCAAGTTACAAGGATGCAACCTCAGGCTGGCGAGACATCAGCTTCTCGACCTTTGCCAAATCAGTCGACAAGGCTGCGTCGTGGCTGGTTGGGACTTTGGGACCCGGAGGCAAAGACTTTGAGCCCATCCACTTCCTCCTCCCCGGCGATTTGAGCAATCTCATATTCGTGCTTGCTTCATGGAAAGCCGGCTACAAGGTTTGACTTGTCCTGCTTCTCTTTCTGCTCAAGTGTTGATGCAGGTTTAGGGCATCTTCTGCCACCCAGAAGCTCCAAGTGAGACTCATGTCAGCATCAATGCAGCTACAGGCTGCAAAATCCTTTGCTTTTCAGGACAGCTTCCATCCAAAGCTCTTCCACTCTGTTCTGCAGATCCTGAGATGAAGATCATTGCGGCTCCACCTCTAGGCTACTGGCTCGATGGCCCAGAGATTGCACCTCCTCCACTGCCCTACGCTTCGCTAACGCCGGCCGAAATAAAGAACTCGCCCCTCGCAGTGGTGCATTCTTCCGGCACCACAGGAATTCCAAAGCCAATCACGCTTTCTCATGGGCGCTTCATGTCCATGGTAAGGTCATTGCTGGCATGTGACAGAGTTGACCGCCTGAACTACATTGCTGCAAGAGACAGCCGGATCGCAGTCTTGGTCCCCATCACAATCGCAGCAGGGCTTTTCCACAACTTTGGTGCCAACTTCATTTATGACTACGTGCCTGTTCTCCGCCGAGTGACGGAACCACTGACGCTCAAGACTTTCGAATCCATGATGACCCACGCATATATATCAGGTGCTGTCACCACACCCAAGATTCTTCCAGGCGTGCTGCAGGACCCGGTGTTGCTACAGAGATTCAAGGACCAGATCAAATGCATCATCTATGCTGGTGCACCGCTAGCTCAGAGTGTAGGAGATGTCCTTGCGCAACATACCAAACTCTCCTCTGCATATGGCTCAACCGAGACTGGCGTGTACCCCATTTACTTGAATGCACCGGAAGACTGGGCATACTACGAGTTCGATCCGGTATTCAAGAACGCCCTGAGACCTGTGGGCAAGCTCGGCTATCACGAGATTGTGCTGCCACGATCCAGCAATACCGACGGCCCCTTCCAGGCCGTGTTTGACCTGTACCCAATGATGGACGAGTGGAGGACAAAGGACATCTTCATGCAGCATTCGAATCCCGACAAGCAGCACCTGTGGCGCTACGTGGGTCGCGCAGAGGATCTCATCCCGGATGCAAACCAACTTGCGACCGACGCCGAGGCTGAAAATCACAAGTCACTCGAGAATCCTTTCTTGCCCAACGAGATGGAGTCGGCCGTCAACAGCAACAATCAGATCAGCGGCGCCGTCATCTGCGAGAACCGCGCAGGCAACATTGCCATAGTCATCGAGCCTAGCCTGTACCGGCGCCAGGAGATTGAGGCCGCCGCCGACAGCAGCGAAAAGGGCAAGCAGGCGTTTGTCGATTCTGTCTGGCCCGCCATCGACGCCGCAAACGCTCTATGCCTGATTCCGGCCAAGATCAAGCGCGAGTTGGTGGTTGTAGCGACGGAGCCGCTGAGTCGTGGCACAAAGGGCGACCCGCAGCGGCCGTGGGTGCAGAAGCGGTACTCCGAGGCCATTAACCACGCCTACACGACCGTCTTTTGACGAGGGGATGCGAATTGGAGCATACATGGTAGTTTTTGAAGCCCGAATCTTAGTTTTTGTTGTATTTGAGCTTGACTTTTATTCTTATCCTTAAATCAACATCTTACACCTTCCATTGTGACAAGTGAGTTTAGATGTAATGCAGTGACCAACTTGAATAGCATGACTTGAGCTTTCGGTATCAACAGAACTTGCCATTCTCAAATGCTACAAGTCTTGGTCGTAATATCTACTACAGTTGCCTCTTTGTTCAGCCCTTGGTAACCGCTTAACTCCTTACCCGCTCGCCGGCCTCGCTCATAATCTGCCACGGGCCCTTCATCAACCGACTTGAGCGTATGGCCGAGCCCTTTATGATGACTCCGACAATTAGAATATCGGCAAACAGCACAAAGAACGCCGCCATGCCAAACTCCCACCCGACGCCCACAGCCTCGCTCCAGGGCTCGACGGCAAAGTTGAGACCCAGCGCCAGGGCCAGCCTCCAGATGTTGAAGGCGATGCCGACGTCGAGCGGGCTGGTGATGAAGCACTCGCAGATGTAGTTGATGTTGACTGGGATGCTGAGCAGGGCAGCGTAGAGGACGAAGAAAGCGCCTAGGGCAAGTACCATGTAGTGCAAATGGTATCTGACGTTACCTGGGTAAGCAAATGAAATTCACGACGATCAGCCATGGGAATACTTACTGCAGGGCGGCACCGTAGATGCCCAGACCAACAGGCGAAAAAACTGCCGGAATCAGAATATTGGCGAGGCGATACTCGGGCTGCCAATGTCCGCCACCCCACCGTGAAGCGATCCATAATGGTATTTGATCACCGAGCACATGGCCCGTAGCCAAAGCAGCGAGCGCACTGACCCAGGTAGCAAATGTGACTAAAGGAAAAGCATGTTAGCAGGATACTTATTTTCTGAATCGATTCCGCCAAACTTACAGCATGCATTCTGAAAGGTAGTGAAGCCGTACCCTCCGAGCGCTTCTGGCTCCTGAAGAAAGATGGACGTCTGGACAGTAACCATAACGCCAAAGCCAAACATAAGAAGCTACCAAACTGTCAGCAGTGATTATTAACCATTATAGGCATATACTGACATTGACAATGCCAGGCACGATAGACACAGGTGCGATGCCGATCAAGATGGGTTTGATGGTTTTGGCTGCAACAGCTTTCGCGCCGAGAGTTGGCACTGTCTTCCAGCCTTGGAAGAATGTCTCAAAACGATTCCGCAGCCACGAGTCTGTCGACGGCCGTTGACATGTCTCTGCCTGGCGGTCGAAATTGGTCTCCTCAAGAAAGACAAAAGCGAGCAGGGCAGAGACACACAGAGGTGGAACCGTCCACCATACTGCCCACTTCCAGTGCAGGTGAGTAATAACAAAGCCAGATATTGTGGTCGAAGATAAGGTGCCGAAGAGAAAGATGATCTCCCACCAAGCAAATAGTTTGCCGCGTTGGTGCAAGAAGAAGACGTCCATGATGAATGCTGGAGCCGCAATGGGAGGAAAGCTACCAAACAGGCCCACAAACAGCCGTGAAAGTAGGAATGGCGTATAGTCCTGAGGCGAAGTCATCTCAGCGGACCATATCTGGCAAGCAATCTGGCCCACGCATCCCCAGAAAAGCACCGCTGGCCTGCCAAACAAGGTCGCAAAGGGCGTCAGTATCAACGGGCCAACCATCAAGCCCGCCAAATATGCCGAAGCGGTATAAGTCATGTTCATTGACGGTACATGATACTCCTTAGCCTGAACAACGAAAGCTAGCAGGTTGCATGTGCAAGCTGCCGCCGACATGAATGAGAGGAAGGTCAGGGTGAAGAATTGCCGGTATTTGCGCCATGCTGTCCAGTTCTGCCTTTTGGTTAGTTGTTTGATGTTGAGAAGCAAACGGAATGGCCTACTAGGGGATCATGAGGGTGCTTGGTTGGGTGAGGCACCAAGTTTGCGAAGGATTCGGCATCTTCCTTGGAGAACACCGATGAGGTAGACTTCTCTTCGTCGGACATGTTTCTCCAATTTTCGCAGCAGTGATCGCAGCGGCAGTTTCAGTAGAGAGCTTTTCTAGTAGTATTTCGGGAAGAAGGCGGCGTCTTAAGGCATCCTGTACGACGTCCACGTTCAACGGGCCTCCCTGGCTTTGTATATGTCCGCATCTTGATTTCGGGAAAGAAAAGGACAATACTCAGCTACAAGCTCGGGAATTAGCTCCCAGGACGACCAAAAGCCTTGCAGGTGCTGGCGTATTGGCTAGCGATGTACTGTAGATGTACCTACACTATTTCTGAGGAGACTGACGAGTTGATCGGCGATCATTACAGCGATCTAGCTGTGCCCGCAACAACTGATCGACAACGCGCATGGTACATGTTCTGTGAGTATAAACTAAGGATCTTAAAGAATCCTTGCTTGCAAAACTAGTCATGGGTACGATCCCTTGCAGGTGGTGGGGTATACGCGGCCAGCTCAGTGAACGTATGGAGAGGGCAGAGGAGAAGAAAGCACTGCCAGTCTCTTTTCAACGAAGTCAAGGCAGCCTTTCAACCCCAAAATCGTCCAGCTTCATCATTAGATTTTGTAGAAATATCTGACAGTTGTATTTTGCCTTTGCATTGTCCGTAGTAAATAGGCTGCATTCAATTCCAAAAGAGGGGGGGGAAGATCAAGGAGCATCTAGCTGCCTTGCAAGTCAGGCAAAAATATCTCCTCTCCCAAGTTCTGTACGACACAATTTCCTTTGAGAACCACACAAGATATTCTTGCCTTATTGCCCCATTACTAAGAGGATAATAATTGCAATTTTTCCTCAGAGTTCGATTGCTACCGTTCAGAAGAACCATGGATATACTGAAGGACACCAGGAAAATGTCCACCAAGTCACAAAAAACGGCTGGATCAACGAAACGAATAAACTGAATTCATTGGATAACTATCAAGAATGACTTTCATTTCTGTTTCCTTTCAATTGCAGAACCAACTCAAAACGAAGAAACAGGCACTGAACGTTGTTTGACGGTCAAAGGATAATACGCCGCCGCATGCTACTAGCGTGTACTAGATTTTGCCCGAGACGCTGAAGAAGCGTGCGACTCTCCCGGCGCATCGTAAGCTGGCATCGGACTTTTTTGGCATGCTGGGTTCAACGAGTGCCACGCTTTGGGGGCCATTGCGAAGCGTATTGATCAGATGGGAGTGATTTGTCTCCTCCATGGTCGTCATTACTCCCACTTGGTGGCGCAGAGGTGCCGTTGCCTGAAGTCTTGTTCAATTTGTCAAAAGGGCTTCAGAAAGTAAATTGGCAGATTGAGAAAACTTACATTGGAAGTCGGCATTTTGGAAAGATTGTATCTGTTGGCCTGGGTGTTCGTGTAGCTGAGTGTTTGTGAGGCTGTGGTCGACCAAACCTTTATACCTGCAGCGTTCTCGGCCCCCAAAAGCCTAGAACCAGCCCACAGCAGGCAAATGTCAGCCTCCGCGCCTTTCGTTCTCAACGGCACGCTTCAATTTCTAACATAAGATTAGTCCGACCCTATGTAGTGCCAGTGGATTTCGCACCAAATTCTAGGCGAGCATGGCCTTCTTTGCAGAGAAAGTAGGACCGACAGCCCCCCACTTCACAGAAGATGTTGGCGCAGCTGAGGACTATTATGGCGCCGCTGCAGCCGACTCAAAGAGCCAGACCGACAATTTCCCAATGCTGTATATTGGGTTGACTGAAGGTATGGTATTCTCTCCAAGTCATGCCACAATCACTTGCCACAAAGTAACTAACTGCTTGTAATAGGACAACTGGAGCCGTTATTCGAACGACCAAATTCGGTTGGCGAGCTCGCCTCACTACCGAGCTGTGACCTACGTATAATGTTAGACATATTCCTATATTATGAGCAGGCAGGTCATACGCTGACATTCTCCCCTTCTCTAATGTGCAGTTTTGCTCCACTTGACCGGGTAAAAAATCCCCGGGCACGGAATCTATTTGAACACCTGAAAGTACCATCACAGTATGTCTTGGAAGTCGAGCAATTTGCCACCTCTTCCTTCGGCTACCGATCGCTGGGGCACGGTGAGCACTGTATGTTGACATTTCGAATTTTCTTCCATAGACCGGAGAGCTAATCGTGCAGGCATTTGGTTTCATTTCCTTTGCAAAAATATACCTGTCGATCAAAACTCGCAGATAAAGAGCCTCTATGGAAAGGACGGTTATGGCAACTCCTTCAGCCAGGCTGACTCAAGCTGGTACAAGTCCGGCTTCTTTCTTTGCTGGAACGACGCTCCCTCTGCAGATACCCGGGGCCGGTCCGAATCAGTAGCTTCAAGCTCAACCGGGGAAATAGTCGAGGATGAATCAATGATCAAGAAGAAGCAAGAAAGTCGGTGTCGGGGAGTGACCATCTGCTGCTGGGGAGCTACTGAGAGCTTGCAAATACGCTTTGCCAATATCGCACGAGACAATCAATGGGACCAGGCACTTGAGGACCCCTTTCTACTCGTCGACGTGATCCTTGAAGACCTTTACAAGACCATAAATCGACAAATGGCCACAGTCAAACACGTCTTGGGTCGTATAGAAAAGGTGAGCTACCCACATCAAAACTACCCCTGGCATGCGTGGTTGCTGACCTTATCCAGGAAACGTTTGACCTCGCAAAAAAGGACGCTGATTCTAGCAGCAACTTTGACTTTGTGGGCCTCGCAAACGTATCGAAACATATTATTCATCTGGGCGAGAACTGCAATGGCCTTGCGGACACGGCAGCTGCCATCTCGCAGCGGCACCATCTGCTCTTTGATCAAGCCTTGCAAAGACCTTCACGCAAGGCAGACAAAATACTCATTGATTCCACCAATGGAGGTCTGGCCCATAAACAGACCCTGATACGCTCTACGCAAATGCGAATTTCCAGTCTGGAAAAGCGAACACAAAACATAACAAATCTGGTAAAATGGACAACGATCCCAAAGTAAACAAGACTCTAAGCTGACTCGCGGTGTATCAGGCATTCAATTTTGTCAATCAGGCTAACAGTATCAAAATTAAACAGGACAGCGATGCCATGCAGAAGATAGCTCGGGTAACGCTTGCGATGCTGCCCATTGCCACAGTTGGGGTGAGTCTACATTGGCGGCTATATCTCATGTCCCTCTGCATAGGAGTCCACTGACATAAACAATCCCACAGGCTCTGTTCAGTACACCCTTCTTCACGTTGAACGACGCTTCCAAAATCACCGTGTCAAGCTCATTCTGGATTTTCTGGGTCATTTCGGTGCCGCTTACACTGATAATTATGAACTTCTCGACCGTGGCATCGTACACAAAGTCCAGGCTGCGGAAATTGGAATCTGCTCAAAAACTTCCTTAACAGCGAGGTTTGCGACAGCGAGGGTTGCGACAGTGACTAGATTCTACGATATTATGAGAAACGACGGGAGCCAATTCCGATAAAATTAGAATTTATAAGTGCGTTAACTGCTAAAGCTATGAGGCCCTTGAATACATGCGAAATCTTTGCTGGACGCCAATCACAACAAGTAAAATTCAGTCTCAATATTATGAACCACTTTGGATGAAACTCAAGAAGCAGTATGCCATCTACCAAGGCGAATCGTTGAGACACTCCGACACCCGGTAGGGGCGCTGGAAGCCAAAGCGTACACGGCCAAGTCGGTGCATGCAGTCAAGGGCAGGCGTCTGCAGGCGAACCACGCATTCGCGATACAATGTTTCCGTCTCATGGACGTAAGAGACGCCCACGGCTCGCAGCATACCACCCTCCTGGCCGCAAGCAATGAAAGCCACTGGAGGCCGCTTCGCCAGGAACATTATTACCTCTTCATTATAGGTATCAACCAGAGTGAAGACCTGTTGAGAAGAATGGGTCAGCCTGAAGTCTTGGAAACCGTAAATCATGAAAAGCTTTGACATACCTTCTGATCAGTCCTCTCAGCCATGTCCATGATGAGTTTTTCGTTCTCCTTCCAAGGGTCCTTGCCAGAGCATCTTTTGGCATAAGGCACGGCCTGATTCGGCTTCCCACGTGCTCTCCTCCGCATGCGACGACCCCAAGCCGCCATGCCGGACTGTTGGGCCTCGGCGGACGCGAGATCAACGGACAGTGGTGAGCCAAATGGTGACCACGAAAGCCGACCATCAAAGGAGCCCCATATGTGTCGCTCAATGTCGTCAAGCGGCATGTAACCCTCAAAGCCCATGAGCCTGGCCGTGTCATCGAAGACTTCATCAACACCCGGTAGACTGCCATTGAGCAATTTCTCCAAGAACCACGGGTAGTATACGATAGTCGCCAAGGCAAGGGTTGCGTAGGCTGCCAGGAGGGTGCAGTTTTCTATCGTAGGCAGAGACACGGGCACCTTCTTGAAATTCTTCCAGCGCACACCGGCAACCTGGACCCCAGATAGGAGCACAGTATCACCTTGTGCAATGCCGCACACTTGGCACGACGGCCGGATATTCCAAAGGCTAGAGTTCCAGGCGTCGCGCATATCGTGCCATGGCTGACTGGGATCGAGTGGGGCAATGCATATGAGCCGCTCAAGTAGGTTGTCGCTGTCATTGGCAAGGCTGAGGCGTGCAAAAGCTTCAAATTCGCTGTCTTTGGGATCGACCTCTGGTCGCTGGCTCATGAAACCCATGAGAACATAGGTACGGTCGCCACGACGGTACTGGCGACCAATGGTGCGTATTTGGATGGCAGCCATAGCTGTGGTGACATGTTCGAGTCGGCTCAAGACGGTTGTGCCTTCGTGATGATCAATGAGACGACCCACGACTCCAGAATCACCAGCCCAGGCAGATCGCAACAGGTCCTTCTTGCGCAATTTGATGAATGTATTCACGTCACGGACGCAAATCGTCAGCTCTTTGGCGAGGAGCGCCTCCTATATCTCAAGTCAGCTTCGGTGCGCGATTGCATGATACAAGAAAAACGCACCGGAAACGTCCAAGCTCGCTCTCCCCACCTCCTGAGCAAGTCGTCGACTTGTCTCTGTCTTTCCACAGGGTCAGAGGAGAGATCCCCTTCCTTGTCCGTGGCACCAACCAGCACCAGAACAGAGTTGGCGTTTCGAACGTAGTCGCTGATATCATAAGTGTCGTCGTCTTTTTCAATCTCCGAGTATTTAACTAGACAAGAAGCTGTGTGCATCATGTTAGCACAAGACAACAATCCGTGAGGCACAAGTGAGACATACTATCCCAAAAATATTCCAAACCGGCTTCTTGAGTGGCTCTCTGCGCGAACATGTGCATCGCATCCTTTTCGGTCTTTGTGCCGAATTGGTCAACCGTGTAGCTGATGAAAAGATACTGAGGAAACCCCGTGGGATTCTTTTCGTCCAGCTTTCCAATGATCTTGTCGGTGTCGACGTGTTGCATGAGGCCTCCGTCTTTTCCGATTCTGACAAGACGCCTTGGAAAGGGCTTGCGCGGTCTCAGATGATGCGTGCGCAAGTCCGAGTTGTTGACAAAAGCTGCCTTTCCTGCCTGTGAAAGGTCTTCGTGGGCATTGGTAGCCGTGTTGGCATAACCGTTGAACTATCACCCATGTCCGTAAGTACTACATTGCCATTTCAACAAAACACCGTTGCGGAATTACTTACAGTATAATCAAATTCGTCATAGTTAGTCGAGCCTGAAGCGGAAGCCTGGTTGTCGCTTGAGGGGAAAAAGTAGCTCTTGGCAATGGAAAAGGCGAGTATGATGTACGAAACAAGGACGCAAAAGACCCAGGGCACGATCAAGATGGACCAATACAGACCTGGCTTTCGTTTCGGCCAGGTTCCGATTCTGGCGAAAAGAGGACTGACATTGTTGACATGGCGAAGGATGGACCTGTGCTGGTGATGCACGATTCCCTGCGAAGCCTGTTGGATTCGCAGCCTCCTGGGTTCTCCATATGTCGGTGAGATGTAACAGTCTTGATCCTCGATCTGGTAGCCCTTTTCAGCTTCGGCCATTGTGATTCAGCTTGGAAAATACTCTCAAGTCACTGCGCGACAGACAGAAGCTTGAGGGGCCGGCAGGCTCGCTGAATCCATCTATATAGCAATCTGCCATGGCAGGCGTTCCCGCCACATAATCCAAGGTTTCAACAATAGCATGATCAACCCCGAACTATTGGCATTTTTCCAGACCCCATTGGCCGGCCTAGGCTATCTGGGGGCAAAACGAGGCTGAATGGTAGAACGGCTGCTGACTAGCCAATGCGCTACAGGGGGAAGCCTAAAAAAGCCGCAAGCCCTTGGCTGCCCCTTCATCTCGTATTGTACACATGGCAATTGAGCAATTGATGCGACTGCCTTTGCTTGAGCCTGGACTTGTCAATCGTTTGAGGACTGGATTTTGAGGACTCGACTTCGAGACTTGTTGGCTTTCCATGAGGCAGCTCAGGAAGATGACCCTTGGAATGGCCTGCAGGAGCAAATTTTGGCCCCTAAGGTTTGTCTCATCAAGCGTTAAAGCAGGCAAACAAAAGCTTACGCAGCTACTCGCTTAATAGAAAAAAGATGCGACGTCCGCTGCCTGCTTTGATGGCTGCCAGTTCTAGATTACCACTTCTTTTTGGGGCCAGGATTAGGGTTGCCATGTTGTTGCACCACCACCGATGGTGTGACTTGCGATTCGACGTGGTGGGTCACAGGTATGTTGCCTTTCGTTGTAGTACATTTGCCTCTAAACGGCAATAACATCTAAGGCTGAGGGACCCGCAAGGGCTGAGAAGGCAGTCAGCCAAAGTTTTGCCCGCTAGCTGATCATCAGCCGGTAATCCCGTCAAAATACATGGTTCGCGAGCGTTCTATTCATCAAAGTGGAGACAATGGCTTATTTTTTCGTGGCGACTGGTGGCTGTTTGGGGGCCACGCCTACAACACGCACCGCACCTCATCAAGCTAGTGTTTGCGACCGCAAGTCCGGCATCGTGCCGCGCCTAATTTACCTGGTCCTAGGGAAGAAGAAGTGCGACCGCTCGCGTGCTTCCAGGCCATGGAAGCAGGGCCCCGAAAGCCGATCAGCCCGATCAAATGGTACGCTACTAGGCCAGATATGTTGGTCCCTTGGGAACTGTTGGTGCATTGGCCTCCCCTAGAAGTCCAGTAGGACGGCCACTACGTGCAGGATAAGGAATTCTGCCTCAGCCGACGGCGTGCTTCAGGTTTCTACTGGTCGTTATGTCATTGACAATTTGCTGAACCAAATCGAGGATCCTCAAGCTGATAGTCGTGGCGAAGAGAGGCCTTCTTTACTCCGTGACCGATGCTTGCACCTGCTTGATTCCATGACCAATGCTTGCACATTGCACAGCAGATCATTCAAAAGATTCTAGATGGCTCTGGTCCTTTCCGAACTGACTAACAGATCTCAATAATAGAAGCAGGCGTGTCACCTTCTTTTATGCCTTGCGTACAATCTGAATAGCATACATCATCTGATCATCATAGTACAACGTCTTCTCAACGGCCAAGCCGACAGTGGCCAGCAGCTCAACCCACTGCGATTGCGTCCTCTCAATAGCTCCGAGTGTAGACATGAGCGCCATGTCCATCTCTACCGACCTCCAATGGGCATTAATATCGGGCAGCACGATTTCATCAAGCAGCATCCTTGACTCGCCAGTCATGGAAGGGATCTGGTTTTTCAAGATGTCCATCACCTTGTCGTCTGGCCAGTCATGCAAGACGCTCTTGATATAGTAGAAAGTAGCACCCTTGACAGGCTGTTCGCCAAAGAAGTCATATACCTGGTTCTTGACGCCATCTGTGGGCAGTGCGTGTGCTATAGCTGGAGGCAAGTCCTGCAGGATGACAGGTCGTTTGATCTGAGGATATCGAGACTTCAGCTCGTGACACTGGTGACCGATGCCGCCACCAATGTCGATGAGAAGCGGCGAATCAGACGATGGATCAGCTAGGAGGAGCTCCGATGGAAACACATCCAGCCAGGAAGGAGAGACATCTCGCAAAGCCGCCATCCACATGTTGATATTCTGGAAGACATGGGCATTCTCGGGTAGTACAGCCCATTCGAACGGTGTCAGCTTAGTACCCAGCGCCATTTGAAACGGGCAATCCTTAACATTGTCGATGTTGTCAAAGCTGTGCTCTCTCAAGAACTGAGGCATGGCTGCGAAGCAACGGAGCAAGACATCATGGCTTGCATAGGTATCAGCGTGAGTTAGCCGCCGAGTGAGATTATTCTACAAGCTTACTTGTGCCTGATTCCAGCTTGCAGTCCAGGATGGGCCATGGTTTTGGTGCCCTCGGCAGGCGCGTACACTCCCACTTCAGGTTCTTTCATGAGGCCGAAGCAACTGAGGTAGCGCAAAATGCGACCTTGCCGTGTCGTTAGAGGTTTCGACTCCATCTCAAGAGAAAGCAACCTTACGGAGCAGAAGCAGCTTCGCGCCCGTCTTGGCCACAATCTCATCGAGTGTGATTGTGGGTTTGGCGTTGCTAGAGACGAGCTCAAACAGATTCAAGTCGCACGCAGCTCGAGTGACAGAGCTTTGCAGAGGCTATGAAGCTCGTGAGAAGGACGTCCTTGCACGGCAACGTGTGTGGCACACTTACTGCGAATGATAGGCGGTGTATAACATCGGTCGGCCGTTCGACAGCATACTCGGCCTGCCTCAAGGCAACAAGCAACGCTTTACGGCTGGCCTCATCCTGTGGTGGGTTGTTCTGAAGCTCTTCTAACTTTGATAGAAGCTCGGTATGGGACGACATGGTGATTGTGGTTATGCAGACGCGAGACAAGGCTTACCAGGACGGGTCCCAGCCAGCTTGAAGGGCAGCTGGCCTGGCTTATATCTTCTTCATGGTAACACAACGCGAGTCGTGGCACAGGTAAGCCAATTGACTAGTCATTGCTCATCAGTCCACCGTTCAGCCGATCTATGGCCCCCATCGTGGGACCCCTCACCTCTTTCGATATACGCTTCCACCCGAGCCTTGTGCAAGGCTACGTTGATTTTTCCTGGCTCCTTTTAAGACCCAATGAAGAGATACATTCAAGCCTTTTGGCGTTTGGACAAGGTTCTAGTAGAAAGTTTCGCTGACAAACTTGGCAGAGCCTCAAAGTTTGCTGCAGCTGTCATGCGCAGTCAGACTGTTTAGAGTTTGAGCCTTGGTGAAGCCAGATGCAGAGAAGCCCTGCGGCAGCTTTGAACCAAATGGCAAGGCTCAACTAAGTCATCTGATGTCTCATATGTGCATGTCCCTGTCTCTGTGTTAAGAGGACCAGTCATGAAGCTTCAACCTTCCGTCCTCTCATTCTCCTTTCCTTTCCTTTCCAGACTTAATGCCTCACTTGCTAGAGCGAGCTGCTGTGCAAAGCCCGACCCGACACACCAATCGACACCAGCGGATGGCATGCATTCAGACTCCCTCGGGAGAAAGAGCGGAGACATGTAAGAGGAGGGAGAGAAGACGCTGTGCTCAGGCTCTCTTTTGCGAATGTCAGTAATCCGCCATTCTCAGCATGTCGTATTTTCCTTTCGCATGGTCGTGTGCCTGATCTCCATTTAGCAACATGATTTCTCTCAGACAAATTGGAGGCTGGTCGTCGTCGATGAAGTCACTCAGGTGAGAAGGACATGGTGAAGGGTCGAATCCCCGAATGGCGCCCAAGAACATTGGGACGTATCCGCGATCGCATACACCTTTCTCTCTTAATTGAGCATAAGCAATACTTTCGCGCACATGAAGGTCCAACTCAAAGCCGGGGTCGTCCCAAGGTCTTCGCGGCCGAGCTCCATGATGCTATCGTTGCTACTACTAGCATGACCTCTGAAGAATGTGAAATGGGGAGCACCAACCACCTTCATCACACAAGTCTTATTGCGGACAACGACTAGGAAAATTTGGGCGTGCTGATTTTCATGTAGCTTTTTTGGAGAGCCAGTTTCAGATAGCTTTACGTTTGCCAGTTCTCCCTCCATCTCTGAAGGGGGGGGTTTTGTTTCGGTACCAATCCTTTTAAATGACACGACAGTTCTATAAGGTACTAGGTCAACCAGGCGGGACGAACCAGCCAGACCCATACAAATTGGTGCCTGGTGCTTTTCATGGTGGATCAGCAGTACTTGGCATACCGCTCTTCAATTGCACACAATGAGGACATGTTCAACAGCGGCACCTTCCTGATGCGACGTTTGAAGCCAGGGAATGCACCAACAGAGTTCACTAACACTATTCAAATTGGAAAGTTTATCCGCATGGATACTGGATTGGACATGCAACAACATGTTGCTGTCTTTAGCACAAACCGAGCGACCTTGCCCTATATCAAACACATCCAGCTATACCAGCTAAGACATACATGGCCTCCCCTAGGCAAAGCACTTCCAGAATTAAATGGCGCCACCTGTGAGGAGATTTCTAGTAATTTGCATCACCACTCCTAGGCATGCGACATGATTGGCGAATCACCTACCTGGTGGATTCATTCTGTGTCAAAAGCCAATATTGAGACCATACAAAAGCTCTCCAAAGTTGCTGATATCCTTCTCCACGGCCAGCGTGTTGAATTAACAGACTATTGGTCAGACCCAAGTGTGGATACGGCTGTAAGTCATTCTACAAGACTATCTATGTAACCACTTTGGTTATACACCAAATAATTCCTGACAGGACGTTTATGGAAGCTTGTTTGCAGTAGCGTAACAAGCTTCTAGGGTGGAAGAGGCCCACCATGCAGTGCATATTTCAGAGAGACCAACGTAACATCTCGGCCACACAGAGAGCGTTGATGTCACAGTGCTACTAATTATAATAAAGCATCAGGTCGCTTCTTGGTGAAGGGTTGAGGTTTTCTGTAGTGCTTACTGCAGAAATGGCGCAACATGGACACAAAGCCGCCGGATTTGCCCGACGACAGCTGCTAAAGAGAGCTGCCCCCAACCTTATACTTGTCTTTCTGGTCGCATCTCCTCTCCTTTTGATCCAGGCTTCTGTACAGTTTCAAGATGTCTGCTACTGCGTCGCCCTTGGCTGCGGCCAAGCTTCCCGTACCAAAGAGCCCAGAGGGTATTGACCTGTACTCGCGGTTCGCGCTGGCTGGTGCCCTGGGCTGCTCCGTCACCCATGGAGCTTTCACGCCCGTCGATGTGTACGTCTTGTTGGCTGGAATGAGATGTGGACATGGCTGACATGGCCATGACAGCGTCAAGACCAAGATCCAGCTCGACCCGGCGACCTACAACCGTGGCATGATTGGTGGCTTCCGTCAGGTCATCCAGAACGAAGGTGCCGGCGCATTGCTCACAGGTTTCGGGCCTACGTTCACTGGCTACTTCATACAAGGCGCATTCAAGTTTGGGGGCTATGAGTTCTTCAAGAAGATGTCGATCGACACAGTAGGCATTGAGACGGCTCGTCAGAACAGGACGCTGGTGTACTCTGTCTCAGCCGCCAGCGCCGAGTTCTTTGCGTCGATTGCCCTCTGCCCTCTGGAGGCTACGCGCATTCGTCTTGTCTCTACACCTGGATTTGCCAACGGTCTGATTGGAGGGTTCAGCAAGATCTTGACCACTGAGGGCATTGGAGCTTTCTACAGCGGTTTTGGTCCTATCCTGTTCAAGCAGTATGCTTCTCTTTTCCGAGATGACGGGTCACAAGTCGATTTTGAGCAATGGCTAATACAGAGATCAGAATCCCTTATACGGTGACCAAATTTGTCGCCTTCGAGAAGTTTTCTGAAGCAATCCTCTCCCAAGTCGACAAGTCCACTCTGTCAAGTGGCGGCGCCACGGCCGTTAACCTTGGTTCCGGCCTGCTTGCGGGTTTCGCGGCTGCCATTGTCTCCCAGCCCGCCGACACCATGCTCTCAAAGATCAACAAGACCAAGGGTCTCCCTGGCGAGGGTGTCATGTCGCGTCTGGTAAAGATTGGCGGCGAGCTCGGCATTCGCGGCTCCTTTGCAGGCCTGCCAACGAGGTTGTTCATGGTTGGTGGTCTTACTGCCGGCCAGTTTGCTATTTATGGCGACATCAAGAAGGCTCTCGGTGGGTTTTCCTCTCTGTCTCCGGCGATATAACAGAACTAACTGATCATAACTAGGCGCTACCAACGGTGTCGAGATTGCCAAGTGAGGCTTTGACAAAGGGCGGGCGATACAAACAAATACAGCAATGGACCTGGAGCGCATATATCGATAGACTCTTCCTCGTTTGTCAGCAGGCGAAATCCATTCCCTTATCATGTACATTATCTCATATTCTTTGGCGCTTCTCTGGGATACTCAGGGCATATAGAACGGCTTAGACCTTTTGTTTTTTTCATAGATGGCGGGCTAGAACTGGGGCAAAACAAACGGTACAGGAAATACATTTGTACTGGAAGTCCTGAAAAAGATTTCTTCATACATACCTAGCAGTTCATTGGGTTAGATGGCAATGGAAAACACCACACTCTCCTCTCTTCTGCACATCTTTTCAAAGAAATTTTGATGTTAACCTTCACAAGCGTGCACCTCCCTGCTACCTTCTATATACATCTGTCCCTGGTCCAGATCGTAGCAGAGAACAGAGCTTCGGAAGATGAGCTTTCCCTATCTATATTCATCCATTTGGCCAGGGTGGTATAGATATTGATCGCAAAGAATATGGCCAGAAATTATATAGGCATGACGTCAAGGGGGGGCTTATACGTGGACTATAGTACAGGGCTATTAGCTGCCTTTATACAGAGGCCTATGTTACAGCAAAACGACAAGACCTCATTTGAAACATAACTAAAGCTTCAAAATACTGAAATTATTAGTTGCAGAAACAGAGCAGCGATTTTTGCATGGATCAAGCGCCCGTCGACTCAGAGGGCTGTTGGGCTGACCCTGCCTATCCGCATGGGGCATATGCTCTCTCTGAAGCCCTTCTTTCGGCGTAGTCGGTCTAACCTGGGCTGATGAAAGACTGAAGCAGCAAAGAGATGAGGGAGAATCATTTGCTTAGTGGTTTGCCAGGTCATTGACAGCGAATCCTGCGCCTTGCCGTGCCGTTTTCCTCCGGACTATTGAGGTCCAATGGCCATATCTGTCGGCCATCTTGGTCCCAAAAAGGAAGAAGCCGGGCAGCAGCAAACCAAGTCTCGAACATGTTTATCGAGTCAAGCCCGTACGTCAATTGAAGCAGGTCCCGGCAGCGTCCGGCGCTTGAATCCGAAAGTTCCATGAAAAACAGAGCAATTTGGGAGAGAATAGTCAAGAGAGTCAATTTGGTGGGGCGCCCACGGGCGCCGAGACGGCGAGAAAATGCTGCCCCACCAATATCTCTCTTCCCCCTCCCAACCGTCATTGTCATTTTTCTGATTTTCTCTCTTTCTTCTCCGTTCTTCAAAAAGCGCAAACAGCCACAGAAGCCAACATGCCAATCACCAAGATTCACGCCCGCCAGGTCTATGACTCGCGTGGCAACCCTACGGTCGAGGTCGACGTCGTCACCGAGACGGGCCTGCACCGCGCCATTGTGCCCTCGGGCGCCTCGACCGGTGCCAACGAAGCGTGCGAGCTGCGCGACGGTGACAAGTCCAAGTGGGGTGGCAAGGGTGTGTTCTTCCGGAGGATAATTAAATCATCAGAGACTGAAGAAGAGTTGCAGGTGTCCTGAAGGCTGTTGCCAACGTCAACAACACCATCGCTCCCGCCCTCATCAAGGAGAACATTGATGTCAAGGACCAGGCTGCGGTCGACGCCTTCATCAACAAGCTTGATGGCACACCGAACAAGAACAACTTGGGTGCCAATGCCTTGCTGGGTGTCTCAATGGCCGTGGCCAAGGCCGCCGCTGCCGAGAAGGTGAGAAAAGGAGTCCAAGTTGTGAGATATGGAGACGAAAGCTGACCAGAGACAAAGGGCGTCCCACTGTACGCACACATCTCCGACTTGGCCGGCACCAAGAAGCCCTACGTCCTCCCCGTCCCCTTCATGAACGTCCTCAACGGTGGCTCCCACGCAGGTGGCCGTCTGGCCTTCCAGGAGTTCATGATTGTGCCCTCCGAGGCTCCGTCATTCAGCGAGGCCATGCGCCAGGGTGCAGAGGTCTACCAGACACTCAAGTCGCTCGCCAAGAAGAAGTACGGCCAGTCAGCCGGCAACGTCGGTGACGAGGGTGGTGTGGCTCCCGATATCCAGACCGCCGAAGAGGCTCTCGAGCTCATCATGGAGGCCATCAACCAGTCTGGCCACACCAGCATGAAGATTGCCATGGACTGCGCGTCTTCCGAGTTCCACAAGACCGACGCCGGCAAGTACGACCTCGACTTCAAGAACCCCGACAGCGACAAGAGCAAGTGGGTCACCTACCAGCAGCTGGCCGACGAGTACTCCAGCCTGTGCGCAAAATACCCCATTGTCAGCATTGAGGACCCCTTCGGCGAGACGGACTGGGAGGCCTGGAGCTACTACTTCAAGTCCGCCAAGCACCAGCTGGTCGGCGACGACTTGACCGTCACCAACCCCATCTTCATCAAAAAGGCCATTGAGACAAAGGCCTGCAACGCCCTGCTGCTCAAGGTCAACCAGATTGGCACCGTGTCGGAGAGCATACAGGCCGCAAAGGACGCCTTTGCCGCCAACTGGGGCGTCATGGTATCGCACCGCTCCGGCGAGACCGAGGACGTGACCATCTCGGACATTGTCGTGGGTCTGCGCGCCGGCCAGATCAAGACGGGCGCCCCCTGCCGCTCGGAGCGCCTGGCCAAGCTGAACCAGATCCTGCGCATTGAGGAGGAGCTGGGCAGCAACGCCGTCTACGCTGGCGCCAAGTTCCAGCATGCTGTCGACATGTGAGCTGGCCTTTTTTCTGGTTGTCGATATGAAAATGCCACATTGATTTGAGATGAAGAATGCATGGAGGACATGCTTCTCCTAGGGACGAGAAACAGCATGGAGGAGCCCAAGAAAAAGGTAAGCCATGTGCAGCGTCGGCATGCCAATCCCCTCAGATACCAAAATGAAACACAAATTTTGTCCTGATTGCATGTCTTATGAATACTTTGCCGACTGAAGAAAAAATTTCTCTTCGTTGGTATGCATAGTAAGGAGGACAGGCAAACGAAGCATAAGAACTCAGGTGACTTTTGACGTGATGTCACGCACACTAAGCTACCCCTGCCCCATCCTCTTCTTTCACTGTCCTCCAAAATATTGTCAAGGGCTCCTTCAACATTCTTCTCGTCTTTCTCAAAACATCTATCTTCAGGTCATTCGAGACAAGAGAGGGTGACTTCTCAACTTGCAAGCTCGCCGAAGCAAACGAGAAGATGGCAAATACGGTGAGAGACGCGTTGTCACCTAACGCGTCAAACACGCAAACCAAGAAGTATGCAAAGCACGGCAGAAACCTCATATGGGAGTTTCTTGAAAATTGCAACGTGGTCATTACGTGCTAGAGATATTGCTTCTCACATCGTTTTCCTTGCACACAGCATATTTCTCAGCCCCGTCCTCGTCCAACCTTGGCGGCCTTGTCTGCTTGTAAATGCCCACTGTATGCACAGAAACCATAGCCATCAGTACGAAGAGCAACACCGCGAGACTCAGTAATGAGTTTACCCATTGGATCTTGCAAGAAGCGTCAGGGCTGCCCAAGTTATCATGTTTTGAAACTAGTGCATAAATCCACCCTAGTTTCTATGAATGCAGCGAGAAGCAGCCAAAAGAACTGATGAGGAGTCTGAGATGGGCTTGGATATCTTTCGAGTACCTTTGAAGGCCATGACGAAAGCCAATCATCAGTAATTAGAAGCTGCAGTGGTATCCTGGCCGTTCGTACCATCTTTCCATTGGCCAAAAAAGGGAAGAAGGTCGGAGGGTCGGAGGATCGGATCTGAGGGAGCGGATGGTCCGACCTCTCGTCTGCTGCAACTCCAGTGAGCCCAGTTCATTTGGTTTTTATCTGTCCATCTGAGCTGGCCATCTAGGGCGTAGAATGGCCCCAAAGCCTATAGCGAGAAGGGAATAGGCCACCATGTGATGCTCCACCATCCTCCGCGGATCAACTCATCTCAATGCCCTGCATAAATTACCTCCTTCGTCTTGGACGCTTCTGATAATTTGTGGACTTGAAAAAAGCTCAAACATCACTTCAGTGCGCAACAGTTTTGGACACGATGCGTCCTGGAAGTCGCTCGATCAATTCAAAAGCACTGGCGCGCCAGAGGCTTCGTCAGATCAGCTCAAAGTTCCTGCCCCAAACCTATGGTAGAGTCACGGCCTCTGAAGTAGAGCCCATGGTTGCTTCTACCGCGCAGCATCACTTGTTCTCTACGTCAGTCCTCCAAAATACCAGGCCTCGAGCAATGATAGAAACCACGCCTGCGAAAGGTGGCTGCTCTGGAATTGCAAGAATACCACACATGGCCGCAACCTCGGGTCACCAAGAGGCTTGCTGTAACATTCCTCCCGTCATTGATACAGACTATACGCCAAAGGGTTCGTACGAGCAAATTGGCGGCCTCAAGACTTGTACGTGAGAATTACCCTTGACTTGGTGAGCCATGCGTTTGGCCCACTTGTGCTGAATCAAATATTAGATGTTACGGGACCAAAGGACGCAACCATTGGTGTGGTATGTATCTATGACATCTTCGGATACATGTCCCAGACCATCCAGGGAGTCGACATCCTTGCCACAGGCAGCCAGAAGCGCAAGGTCTTTATGGCGGATTGGGCCAATGGTGAACCAGTGCCGTCAGAATGGTGAGTTTTGATATCGTACCTACATCTAGATTATGGAAGAGAAAGAAAGAAGGAGAGAAATGATGCTGACAAGAAACGGAAAAGGTTTCCGCCAGACACGGAGGAAAAGCAGAAGCATCTAGGCGATTGGTTCAACAGTCATAGTCCGGGTACAATTGCGGCAGCATTACCAGAACACGTCAAAGCACTACAAGCCGCAAATCCGTCAATCACATCGTGGGCAATCATCGGAGTAAGTTGTTCCTAACACGTCCGCTTGAGGCCGAAGCTTGACTAACGGATGCTTGTAGTACTGCTGGGGAGGAAAAGTGACTGAGCTTGTCACATCGGCCGGCTCAAATCTGTTTCAAGCAGCCGCTGCCGTGCACCCTGCCATGATCGACCCTGCCGGTGCCGATAATGTCTCAGTGCCATACATGTTGATTGCCAGTGGAGATGATCCAGACGCTGATGTCAAAGCTTTTGAATCGAGGCTCAAGGTACCAAATCACGTCGAGACCTTCGCGGATCAGGTGCACGGTTTCATGGCAGGCCGAGCCGATCTTTCGAATTCTCGCGTCAAAGAAGAGTACACTCGAGGTTACAAGGAGTTGGATGCTTTCTTTGCCAAACACCTGCATCAGAGTTAGAGAAGCGACTAGACGAATGGCACTGCAAGCCTGGTGGTCCCAGAGGAAGCGACCAAGACGTTTATCATGTACAGCTGCATTCCATTCAAGCCAGGTGAGATGGCCTATTTGTTTCTCCTTGTCCAATTTAGAATATGCATAGTCAATTGTTCAAATAATATTGGCACGAAAGACAATCATTACATAATCAGGGGATCTTAAGAGGTCACCTGACTAGCCCGGAAAATACCTCTAATCTGACTTGGCATCAACCACTGCTTTTCTCCATACATACGCCTCTGATAATTCGTCTTGTTTTTGATAGGGTAGACTGAGGCATTATGTCTTCGCCGATAGCCTCTTCTCGCAGCCATTCCACGCCTTTGGCACTGCGCGAGCAGAGCACGCAATCCGGCGACAGGCACCGTGTGAATCCCAGCCGTCGTAGGGACAAGCCTCAGCTCTCCTGCAACCTCTGCCGGCGCCGTAAGTAAGCTGGCAATACAAATTCTGGAGCAGCTTGAGAGTCCTGGCTGACTCTACGTTTCTCCACCACGTAGACTACGGTGTGACCGACAGCACCCATGCTCTACCTGCTCGTCACGCAACCTTGCGTGTACATACCCGGCTGATGGTGGCATAAAATCTAAAACAGCCACCGCTGGTGTGCATGAGCGACTTGCACAGCTGGAGCACCTGGTCAAGTCCGTGGCAAGCAGCAAGTCAGATCTCAGTCAGGCAGTCAACGCTATTGCCGATGCCAATGGTACAATGTCTGCATCTGCACCAATAGAAGCGGCGCAAACGGAGATCTGTAGAGATACAGACTCAGATACTGGCAATAAAAGCACACGCGGCAGCACTCCAGAGCTTCAATATGTTGGTGACAGCCACTGGGCGGCAATCTTGAACAGCATAGCCGACCTCAAAGACCACTTCGATGCCGAGGAACAATCCAGGTCATCTACAACTCCCGAACAGCCTTACAGCGACATCCCAGATCAGCAGTCCGGGGCTGACCAGGTAACCTCGGACCGGCACTCTTTGCTTCTATATGGTCGATGCCCTCAGATTTCGCACTCTGAATTGGTTGCCGCTCTGCCGCCAAGAAGTACAGTGGACAGACATGTGTCTCGATATTTCAAGGATCAAGACCTCATCTCCTGTGAGTATCATCTGAGACATGCACAGGCATTGGCTGACATGGGTGGGCACATTAGCTTCGATTCACTCGCCGACGTTTCTGAAAGAAGTGAGTACTTCATCAAGGCACTAGATACCGTTGACTAATATGCAAAACCTAGTATGAAGCCTTCTGGGAAGACTCGTCCAGCATGCCAGCTATATGGGCTGGCCTTTTGTTTGGAATCATCTGTTTAGCTACTATAGCTTCCGACTTGGCAGAAAAAGCACAGAACCTCGAAAATGACCAGCAGCGAGCCTTGATTGAGATGTACCGCGAAAAGGTTGTGCAGAGCTTGATCATGGGCGAATATACCAAGGCGGGGCCCTACGTGCTGGAGACTTTGATGCATTACATCTACATTGAGTTTGCCATCAGAACCGACGCCGACAAGGACATTTGGTTCCTACTGGCGCTCGTAGTGAACCTAGCCATGCGCATGGGCTATCATCGTGACCCTGCTCAGCTCCACAATCTTTCTCCATTGCGACGCGAGATGCGTCGCAGAATGTGGGCAAATGTTGTGCAGGGCGACATACTCATCTCCAGTCAGATGGGCATGCCTCGCATGATTTCAGACTGGCAGTGCGACACACTTGAGCCCCAGAACTTGAACGATTCGGACCTCAATGTCAGCCACGGGTCGTTACCGCCCTCACGGCCTGAAACCGAGATGACCAGTGCATTGAGCAGCATCGCGCGGAGTCGTGCACTAAAAGCAGTCGCAGCTGTTGCTGACTTGACAGCAGCGGTCAAGCCACCCACGTACGCTGAAGTCATGTCTGTCGATAAGGAGCTTCGCCAGGCTGTAGCTAGCATTCCGCCGCCGTACCAGATGAAGCCCCTTTCGGCTAGTATCATGGACACACCACAAATCATCATGTCACGAATCTTCATAAGCCATCTATTCTGCAAGGCCCAGATGACTCTGCACAGACATCTGGCGCTCAAGGAGTCTGACTCGACTCAAAACAACGAGACCTCATTGCTCGAATATTCACAGCGCGTTTGCCTAGATGCTGCATTGGGCATGCTGGACATCCAGCACATACTCGACGAAGAAACATGTTCGGGTGGCCAGTTGCAGACAATGCGATGGAGAGTCTCGTCGATTGTGAATCATCAGTTTCTCACAGCTACCATGTTACTGTGCTTGCTCCTGCATCGGCGTCGCACCCTTGATCGGACAGAAGAGGTCCTAACGGCTCTTCACACCGCTCACACTATATGGGCGCGTAACAGCCATAGCTCTGAGGAAGCGCGCAAGGCCGCAAACGCCATCAACTTTGTGCTTACTCGTGCGGAAGGCGGAGGCACAAATACAGTTGTGCCGGGACATGGACTGGCTGTGTCAGAAGGAGAAAACTCTGGCAAGGCTATGAACCAGGATCTGAGCGACTTTTCCAATGTCATGGACTTCTTTGACTCAAACCAGTTCGGCATGAATGGTCTCTTCGGCAACCTAGACTACTCGGGCTCGCTGCCCATCGACTTTGACCTCAACGGCACTCAACAGCGTGCCATGGAGCTTGATGAGTGGTCCACAATGGACAGCAATATTACGAGATGGTAGTGTTCCGAAGATGAGCCTCCAGAGCTTACTATCTCCGACTTTTTATAATACAATAATAGGCCCCACACTAATGGGCCAAGAGCATAGCATGCTCTCATGTTTTCTACATTGCTTGCAATGTCTACCATTCAGGCACGACATACTTTAAAGCAAAAAGTCTCCTCCAAGTGAAACTATCTACTCTAGTTCAGTGAGAAATACAATGTGCGGCGTGTTGTCCAAGCACAAGGTACGTACTGCGTCTGCCTGCAAGGCGTTCTCTAGAGGCGGTGCACAGCCACAACTACCTTTTTGCCTCATATTCCAATGGCCACCCATGTTTGAAATTTCTCCTGTTCCCATTGTAAACTCAACTCATAAAAAACCTCTAGATATCATAGAGAGCCATCAGAACCGACTTGAAACCCCTGGAAACAAAACCTTTGAGATGGAGCGAGCCGCCACATCTTCATTCTCGCTGCTTCGCGACCGTGGCAAGCAGAGGCAACGACTGGACGACGGTTCTCATGAACAGAGCACCTCTGATCCAGAGTGCGAGGTCGATCATCCAAAAGATATTTCCGTACCCAACAAGATCTTGCAGTACCTGCTGTTCAAGCATGGGATTGAGCTAGGCTTTGTTCATTGGCTTGCACTGCTCATGTCTGCCCTCACTGTTGTGTGGGCCATTAAGACATACAACAACACGAGCACAATCTCGCACGCCGCTCTCACCCAGACGGCGCTGGCGAACCAGATAGCTTTCATGAAGATGTGTCTCGACTATCCGCAGCTTGGTGCGGAAAATTCGACATACAAAGGCTTCCAGGTACGGACTCTGCTTACATTCCAAGGGCATTCACGGTCGATCCATGAAGCAAATCCCTTGTTGTTCCTCTACACAAAACGCTGATAACTGTGCAGTTGCTCTGGCGTAAAGTGCCCTGCAGAGCTTTCCTTGAGGCGCTCGATTTTGACAGCATGTCCCGAGTCCTGGTCGATTCAAGAATGGTGCCTGATATCAGAGCTGTCCCTTCGCATAGTGATTTGGGCAAGATCAATGATGCCACAAATACCTCATTTGTTGAAATGTTGAAGTCTGTTTTCAGTATCTTCCCCGCCATATTTACTGTGGATGCTCTAAAGTTTGGGGCGGCTGTCCTCATACTTCTCTCGACTCTTGTCTTGATCTTTGTAATGATATGTGGCGCCATTGCTGCTGTTATCATGGTGTTTGAGGCAGCTCCCAAGATCGCGGAAAAAGGCAGACGGTATCGCGGAGAGATATCCAAATGGTGGCAGAACAAGCAATTCTTCAGAAAGCCTTCTCTTTCGCGAGTTTCTCCCACAAGCGGCGGCAGTGCTGAGCAGGACCTGGAGCTCAACGACCGTGGTCAAGGCTGATGATACTACCTTTCGATCCAAATATGCAGAAAGACACTTTTCGTGAACACTTTCTGCCTGTTGTTCCTCCTCTGTTATTTAAGGAGCGGTTGCTTGAGTAACACTTGAGGTTGGCCATGTTTCAGCAACGAAAAATGTACCTTGAACACGAAGCCTTTGTGCTAGAGCGTATGTCTCTATATACCAAAATACTTCGAGCAGACAATGCACAAGCCAAAAAATTGATTGTTTACGTGCCGTCACGTGCACCGTGAGTGGCGGTGTCGGGCCAATGTCCACATGTGCCATTCATCTTCTTCTTCTTTCGCATCCTGCTACTCACACACACACTCTCTCAGAGGATTATCGGGAGCTCTTGTAAGGAAGCAGGTGTATCTGCCAATATAGGAAGCCTTTTGCACTCAAGGCCGGTGCAGACTACCAAGCTTACCATTGAGCAGCTTTGCGGGTCGGCAGCCTTGCGGTCGAGATTTGGTAGGAAACACATGTCGAGTGGCTCCTCGCTCTTGGACGCCTTTCAAGTACTCCTACATCGCTCAACTGCACTGTTCATGTTTTGGATTGAAATCCGAAAGTGAGCTTGCTACCCAAGTCCCCCCCTCCCCCCATATTCCCATACAAATAGGCCATGGATCCCGTGTCAGCTGTGGGCCTTGCCAGCTCAATCATTACGTTCATAGACTTTGGGCTTAAGATAGTAGCTGGCAGCGTTAAAATCTACAACTCAGCTACAGGAGCTAGCGCAGAGCATGCTCAGCTGGAAGAGACTTTGGATCGACTTGACGCTCTCTACGCCGACCTCAGCAAACCGCCAGCAAC
Organism: Erythroxylum mucronatum; assembly: GCA_027563825.1. NCBI lineage: Eukaryota > Viridiplantae > Streptophyta > Magnoliopsida > Malpighiales > Erythroxylaceae > Erythroxylum > Erythroxylum mucronatum. Next base: position 140,523 of record JAOSBP010096466.1, on the reverse strand, counting down.
TTCTGCAGCAGCAGCAGCATCTAGCAATGAGCAGAAACTAGTCAAGATTGCTGGCGCATGTGCAAGCACAGCGAAAGAGTTGCGCGCTGCCCTGGAAGGTGTCGTAGCTCGGCCACACAGTGTCAGATCTGCAGTTGCCAAGTCAATCAAGATGTCCTTCGACACAAAGATTAGAAAGTACAAGGAAAGGTTGGGGGAGCTCAATGGCGAATACCAGCAATGCATGAGTGCTGTGCTGCTGGATCGTCAGTCGAGTATGTCACAGTTCCTGGACAAGTTGTCAGATGAGCATCGAAAACTTGGCTTAGACAGGCAACACGAAGTTGACATAATGCACGGCAAACTCTTTAGCCTTGTGGAAAAGAATCAGCAGTCGACCGAGAGCCAAATACATAGAGTTCAAGATCTCTGTCAAGCCATGCAACAGACACTGGTAAAAGGTCAGCAGCTGGATACATATCATCGACTTTTAGAAACCTTGCACTTTGACGGGATGAGAAGTCGTCGGACAAACATCCGCAGCGCTTCTCAGGGCACCTATGTGTGGATCTATCAGTCTCAACATGCTGGTCAAGATATTGGCTTCACCAAATGGCTCCTTGACGGCTCTAGGTTCTTCTGGATAAATGGTAAGCCTGGATCCGGCAAGTCGACCTTAATGAAATATATTGCAGAAAATGAACAGACTTTGAATTGTCTGAAGACTTGGGCTGGAGATCGTACCTTGATTTCAGGCAGTTTTTACTTTTGGAGTGCCGGGAATAAGCTGGAGCAATCCTTGGAGGGTTTACTCAGATCGATGATATTCGAGATTTTACAGCAGTGCCCTGAGCTTATGCCCTTGGTTGGTAGATACCGAGCACAGCACCTAAATTCGGCCATGAGCCGCTTGCACTTGCAAGAGATTCACTGGTCTCAAGACGAGCTTATGCAGGTTCTGAAAGCTTTTGCCTCTGCAGACGCAGCCCAAAGACGATTCTGTTTCTTCATTGACGGCATGGATGAGTGTGAAGCAGGCGATCTTGAAACTTCCGAGGTCTTGTCCACCATCGCTACCTGGGCAAATTTTAAATTATGCCTGTCTAGCCGGCCTCACAATGTGTTCGAGGCGCATTTCACTGATGATCGTGACTTGACCCTTACATTGCATCAGCATACCAGAAAAGACATAAGAAGATACGCCGCTGGCATCTTGGGCTTGACAGGGTTGTTGGACGACAGAGACCTGTCTGAGGGAAGTGCCCTGTATGAAAGCTCGTCCGAGAATGTCGTGGAGAGTAAAACGTCAAGGCAGGGTGAAAATTCGATTGGACTTCAGTCATATACGCAAATCGAAAAACAGACTCTGCTGGGTACTATTGAAACAGGTGCTGAAGGAGTATTCCTCTGGGTCTTTCTGGTGATCAAGCGACTCCAAAATAGCATCCATAATGGCGATACGTTTGAAGAAGCCTTGAGACTCCTCCAGAGTTTCCCTAACAGTCTGTCAGGAGTCTTCACCAATATTTTGGATTCTATTGACGGGAACTATTGGCAGTCTTCCTCGCAGATTTTGCTCATGTGCATGGCCAACCCTTCGGGAAGATCGTCTCTCCTAGCGTTCCAGCATGTCACGCCATTACCACAAGTATTGACAGAGTCATCCATTGAGAGATGGAATGAAGAATCTACCAAGAGAATCAAAGCAAGATGCGCAGATTTCTTGGAAGTGGTGAATTATCAAGTTGCTCTCATCAAAATACCCGAAGTTCAATTTGCTCATCGGAGCATGATAGAGTATCTCTCAGAGCCAGAAGTCTCAAGCAAAATCTGGTCACGCCTCAACACTGGTTTTGATCCTAGTTTACAAATTTGCAAAAACTTGACACAACGACTACCAGAAATATTATCTTCTGATAGCCATCTGGGCTCGGACATTCCCCACCACATCTGGTTCGTCGCAAATGCATCAAAGAATCCTTGCCGAGAAAGTGTATATGCGATGATTGATGAGGCACGTGCACTTATTGAAGCAGCAAGAAGTTGCGCGGATACCATACACGTTGAGTCAATGATGATAATGCCCCTGAGATTCTGTGGGGAAGAAGCAAGGGCATACCTGGAGCATGTCCTCAAGCATGATGCCGGCTTTCCCAAGAGGACACTTATTTACCGCAACTATCATAGAGAGAAACCTCTGAAATTGGTCCAAGCAAGCTCAGAGGTACATTCGAAAAGTCATGAAGCTCTCGACCTTCTTCTGAAACATGGTGCCGATCCGAATGGTCCTCTTGAATCGACATCCGGAACAGTATGGTCGACATATTTCGACATTAGTTACGATATAGGTTCTAACATTTCGCCAATCTTCGACTTTGAGCAAAGCTCAAAAAATGCGGGAACGCGAGAGTTCTCGAAACAGTTCACCATGATGATCTGCTCTATGATAAATGCAGGCGCCGATCTCGATTGCAAATTTATATACAAAGCAGATCTTGATGCGACACCTCACGATTGGACCCTTGATGCTCTTCTGGATGACTTGGTCGAGGACACGGTGCTTCAACCTGATCATGTGGAACAGATCAAGCACCTGGCGAGGATAAAACGCCAGGATAATGCAAGAACTGAGCTTTCGAGACGCGCTCAGTGGTCAGGGTGGGAGTAAAGACCGGATAGCCACTTATACAAATGCCTGCCAGACTAAGGGCGCATGGGTCCTGCAGACGGGAGGAAGTTATCAATATCAACTCGGTTTTAGTTGCAAGTTGTGGAACGTTTGTTCGCCATGTATTGACCTGTCACTACTCCTGTCGACGTCGATGTTCTGGACTGCCTCTAGTCTCTCACCATGATGCCTTGTTCAAGAGGATCGTCTTCCACGAGAGGACCATCTAAAGTCGAACTGAGTTAAGTCTATGCAAGAACAAGAGCAGCTGATAGGAATATTCCAATCTTCATTCTTGAAACATGCCTTATCTGGCGTTTTGTTGGATGTGGAGGACTGAGTAGTAGGAGAAGAAGAGCGAGAAAGGGGAGAGAAAACGACGGTTAAAGGGCGGCAGCGCCAAGAGCGCATTGCACGTGATGGGAGTTTGATCTTCTCAATTCCTCGAGCGGCTTTCATTTTTATAGAACAGACAACGAGAGCCAAAGCTTAACACGATCAGTAGTCGTTTTCAGAAGCTTCTGCTTTGTCTCGAAAAGATATATGGCTGGATAAAGCCAGTGTGACATCCCGCCATTCCCGGCAAGAGGCTCTTGAGCAAGTAGCTCTAAGCTTGCCAGCAGACCTCGGCTTAAGTCCTTTTCCTCCACCAATCCTCTGGAACCTTGACTCAATGATTATTTCTAACATGACTCAATGCAGCAGCCGCTGAAGCTTTGCCACATGAATGTGCAGCAAGGACCGACGAGTGCATGAGCCTGGAATTGTCCGACAAAGGAAAGGCTCTTCTTGCATGCCGCATAGCAACAAAGTCTTGGGAGCAAGGAAATTTGCCGGCACGACAGGCCTCCAAGATGCAGGCCATTCACCTCTCTGGATATGTCAAGGACTACTCGGAGCTTCGGCCCAGCCAGATCCCAAGGCCTCTGCCCACAGCATCGACGCCGATCCGCGTCCGCATCGAGCACGCGGCCGTCAACTACGTCGATCTGCTGTACGCGCGAGGCCTGCATCAGAACAATGCTGCGGGGCTGGTCAAGCCACCGTTTGTGTTGGGACTCGAATTCTCCGGTACAGTCATGGAAGCGCCTGGAGCAGAGGACGAGCATGCCCAAAATCCTGACAGACTGCAACCTGGAGATGCAGTCTATGGGGGATGCAACACTGGAGCCTTTGCTACAGAGATATGTGTGGGTGCAGCTCAGTTGCGGCGAGTACCAAGCGGAGTCTCTGGCTGGGACGTGCGTGGTGCAGCGGGTGTAGCGGCCACGGCACCCGTTGCGTATGGGGCGCTTGTGAGGTGCGCGCATCTCAAGGCTGGAGAGACTGTGCTCGTCCATGCAGCAGCAGGTGGCCTGGGCGTCATGGCGGTGCAGATTGCTCGAGGCCTCGGAGCAAAAGTCATTGCAGCAGTCGGCAGCGACGCCAAGGCCAAGTATGTGACGCAGAATCTGGGAGTCGAAGCCACTTGCGTTTTCAACTACAGCACAGAGGGATGGGAGAAGAGAATTCTAGATGTTACAGGAGGCAAAAGTCGAGGTGGTGTAGATGTGGTATTTGACACAGTGGGGCTGGTCGAGGCAAGCATTCGATGCACAAAGTACGGCGGCAGGATCGTGGTGGCAGGTTTTGCTGGCAGAGAGGGCAACCTGGAAAAGGTGGCGGCTAACAGAATACTTTTGAAGAGCATAAGTGTGATTGGATACGTATGTTTGTTCTTTGAGGCAGTCTGCAAGATATACGGCTGACAGAGATTTACAGCGACACGGAGAGCACGGACGACGTTTTGCAGGCGAGCATACGGCCATATGGCAAGGTCTGGAGGCCCTGATGCGACAAAATCTTGTCAAACCAATGGTCCATGACGAAAGATTCAAGGGTTTGGAGTCAGTACCACGGGCCATGCAGGCTCTTGCCGGGCGCAGGGTGTGCGGCAAAGCCATCATCGACGTGCAACCTGCTGGAGCCAGTCTGTGATGAGCATGGCTTGCATGGCGATTGTCAGAAAGCTTTGCGAGTGTTCAGTTGATGCTTGCATGAAATGGCCATGTATGGGCAGCATGAACAGCGAAATTGTGGCTGATGGCTGACTCTCGAATATTGGCGATGGTCCTGATCCAGTGGCATCTTCACTTGAGAGAAGAAATTTTCCGACATGGACCAGATCTTGATCCTGCCGAAAGAATATTCTCCTTGCGGCCTGGAACCATGTGGAATCCCGGCCACGAACCATGGGTTGCTCGCAGGCTCTCTTTGTGAAACGACTCCCTTGTGCGGCACTTTTGGTGTGGCAGGGTTTTGTCTATTTCTCGCACTTATTCTGAGGACATCAATCTGGCCCACTGCGCCACGAGGAGATTTAATACCTTTGAGGAAGGGGGATCAAGGCCAAAGTGTCCTTCCAGATGTGCTTGAGGCCTGTCCCCAGAAATGCCCCCAGTCACCGACTGTAATGGGCGTGGTGGCGGTCTGACATGGATCAATGTGCGGAGGCACTTTCCCTTGCCTGTCAAGGACAACCGAGACCATGCTGCTTCTGGATGTAACGGAACAGGAGAAGCAAAGGAAAAAAAGTGCGATGGCTGACTTTTACAAGTCTGCACAGACGTTGACATGTTCTATTTAAGGAAGACACCGGGCAGAGACCAGCGGCTTGGCACGTCACATAGGCACGTCAGAGACAGAGAGAAGAGAGAAGAATGAGCGGTGATCGCCACTGCCGGGCTCAGAGTGTATTATATAAAAAGAGTTACGTGATGAGCAGTGAGAAAATTTTGGGGAAGGAAAGTTTGACAGGGTTGTGTGCCAAAAATAAAAGACTGACTCCAGGCACTTATAAGAACCTCTTACCATCACCTCGTCTGCGTCTACCTTTTGTGTCTATATCACATCTTCAATCCTAATATTTACCCATCCTCCCGACTAAACAGCCACAATGGTCGCCTTCACCTCACTTCTTACCTTTCTCCTGCCTCTGGTGGCATCCGCTGCCCCAGCCGCCACTGCAGCGAGGCTGACAGAAGACAAGCCATGGATTCTGTCAGATATCACAGTCTTTGCCGCCAACAAGGGCTCGGCAGCACCGTCGTACATCAACTTTGCCTTCAACGATGTCAACAAGGGCCTGGAGCTCAAGACAAAGTGCACGCACTTCATCCTGCCGGGCAGCAGTGAGACCATAACATCTGGGCAGGCGGCCAGGTGTGACAACAGCACCGTGGGCTTTTCTTTCAGCGGACGGCAGTTGAAGCTTCAGAGGACCTATCGCGACGATTCGTGAGTTTTCTTTTTCTCCTTTGTAGTTGCGAAGAAGAAGAAAAAAAATATGGCATAAGCTGACAAAAATTTCGCAGGGTCGGGCAACCTCCATACAACTACGTCACCGCCTTTGGCAATGGCAACACCACATTCACCACCAAGAAGGGACCTTGCGGCACCACGCAGACCTTGAAGAAGCTGGAGGTTCCAATCACCGCTTTGATTGCATGAGCATGTTTTGGGCGCGAAAATGCAAGCTTTGATCGGTGACGAGAGAAATAGAGGCTACGAAGCGTGGCAACTTCTCTCTAATGGCTGATGATTGATGAATGAACCAAATACCTTTTCTTTCTACTGTCTTCATTTGCTCCAACCTTGGAGGTTCTCGACAATTGGCTTCCTGCCGCTCCTTGTGATTATCCACGTGACATCGGCGTCCGAGTCATTGACTTCTTGATGCTCGGCAAAGGCGGGTATCAGAGCAAAGTCGCCAGGGCTGAGGTCCTGTCGCTTGTTGCCGCCTTCTGACACAATGGTACCGTGACCTGATGCTGCATAGACGACTGTGTCTTTTTTCCCATCTTGTTCAGTTTATGTCCCAAGTCAAGGTGCTGCCAAATCACATACTCTCCTGGCCGTGGTGGTGGACTGCGCTAGCCGTGTGCGGCTTGGCTATCATGACTTTTTGGCCCATGTGGCTTGCTGTCAGAGATAAACCAAAACGAGTCGAAAACAAATGGGCTAACCTGAGGCGCAAATGTCATCGGCCAGATCGACAATGGCGTTCTGCCGGATCATGCCCTCGGTCTGGCCACCGCTGGTCTGGATGTCGGCGGCCTTTGTGACGTGGACGGGCTGCGGCATTTCTTCTCTTGTCTTTCAAACGAGGCAAGAAGGCAGACAGAGCAAGACACTTTTGTGAAATCTACACGACGGAGGCCGGCAAGCACGTGTGGATCCAACATGGAACCATGACGCAGCAGACAGCAAACTCAAAAAGACGGAGTCGATGCACCGATTTGACCTGTTCCTGGCCTCAGGGCGACGAATGAAAGCTGCAGATTGTGGGGGTTTCTGGCATTTTTGCTTCCGGGAACATCCACGTCCGGCATCTCCTTTTGGGGCTACTTTTGGCGGTCCTGGTATACCTCTGGCTATACACCCCATCGAGATCCACCACATGGCATTGGTTTTAGTATACTTGAAGGAGTCATGTCCTGTTATCATTGGCCAAACCAGTAACAGCCTTTTGGAAACAACGGAAACAAGCGAGGACCGATCAAGCTGAGCAGAGTCTTATACCCGGCTGCAGCTCGTGCAGCTGTGATGCCAGCCAAGGGCCGCAACACATCCAATACCAAGTCTCGCAGACCAAGGCTTGCGATTCATGCATCACCCCAGCGTGCATATCGCTGCATGTTGCCCATGGAGGAGGACCGAGGCGTAGTCAGCTGTCGCAGAGAAGAAAAGTCTGTCGAGGCCTAGTCTGGGTGCCATCTCACACCACCTCTTATCACGTCTGCACTAGATCAGACAACTTTTGGAGTCTAGTATCGCGCCCCCCCCAAAAAAGCCAGGTGGGGGGTTTGACAAAGGAACAAAACTAACCTTTTGCTCGGGCCCCCATGTGCAAGTGTACCCGCAGCAGAAGCTAAAAAAACACAAGCAGCTGATCTCATCTCATCCCTGCACATACCCGCCACTACGGTCACCAGACCGCCAGCGTTTTTCTTTTCCGTTTCCTTTTGTACTCTTGTGCTGCTGCTCCCCGACCCGTGCTGCTGGCAAAGCGCACTGCGTTGAGGGCGACAGTCAGAGTCGACGTTTGCTTCCTGCCCTGCCGGTGACGTATGGCTCGAACCTGACCATGTCACCAACCCTCGACCCATTCCTGTTCAATCCCCACACAGACGCCTCCAAGAACCCAAGTCTGCGGAAAGCAAAGAGCCATGGCGTCTTGCTCTCCACCGTCAGAAGCCTGGCCAGACGCCCCGTCGAGTCTCTGCCCTGGTTCTCGAGCCGTCCGCGCGCAAACGTCCTCGACGAAGACGAACAGCTGGACCACAAGAGGATAGTTCTCCTCCACAACCTGCAAAGCGTGAGTGCTACAAGATTGGATTTATTTTCAGGCAAGAGTACTGAAGATTGTTCCTGATTACAGGCAAGCTGCTACGAAGAGTGGCGTGATGCTGCCTCTGAACTTGACAAGCTCGAAGGCAACAACGACTGGAAGCATGAGCTGGAGACTGACGAATACGACTATCGGCTCGTTAAGGCGCGACTCAAAGACCTCGAAGATGCTCGCATATCTCAAGACCCCAAACGCATGCTCTTCCTCGTCCGCACCGCCCTGACCAGACACCTTGGAGGCATGGGAGATATCAAACTCTACAAGCACTCTCGCGTGGGCACAAAGGTTCTGATTGAGCGCTACATCGAGTCCGCTCTGGAGACCATCGCCGCCCTTATCGAAGTGACGAGAAGACCCTCAAGCGCTGGCCTTGGCCTCGACGCTCGCCTTCTCATGGAGCAGATCCTCGCCGCCCGCCAGGCCTTTGGACGCAGCGCCCTGCTCCTGTCCGGCGGTGGAACGTTTGGCATGAACCACATTGGCGTCGTCAAGGCCTTGTGGCAGGCCCACTTCCTTCCCCGCATCATCTCTGGCGCCTCGGCTGGCAGCATCGTCGCCAGTGTCCTCTGCACCCGCACCGACGACGAGATTCCTGACGTCATTGACGAGTTCTGCTACGGCGATCTGGCCGTCTTCACCAAGGATGCGACTGAAGAGACTCTTATGAGCCAATTTGTGAGGTTGATGAAGCATGGCTCGCTGTTCGACGTCGCCAATCTGCAGAGGGTCATGAAAGGCTTGCTTGGCGACATGACGTTCCAGGAAGCGTACAACAGGACGCGCAGGATCCTCAACATCTGCGTCTCGAGTGCTGGCGTCTATGAGCTGCCCCGTCTGCTCAACTACATTACAGCACCCAACGTCATCATCTGGTCGGCCGTGCAGTCGTCATGCTCTGTCCCTCTGGTCTACGCCGCCGCTCCTCTGCAGGCAAAGGACCCCCGGACAGGCGAAGCCTTTGACTGGAACCCAATGACCAACGCCTGGATAGACGGCTCCGTCGACAACGATCTGCCAATGACCCGTCTGGCCGAGCTGTTCAACGTCAACCACTTCATCGTGTCGCAGGTCAATCCCCACGTGGTGCCCTTTCTCGACAGAGGCGAAGAAGCCAAAGCACAGGCCGGCGAGATGGCAGAGAACGTGCAGCGCGCCGGCCATGGCTGGCTGTACACTCTTGCCGATGTGGCGCGTGGTGAAGCCATGCACCGCATGCAGGTCCTCACCGAGCTTGGAGTCTTTCCGACTCTGCTCACCAAGACAATGTCGATTCTGAGCCAACGGTACTCTGGCGACATTACAATCCTTCCCGAAGTGCCCTACAGCCAGTTTCCCAAAGTCCTCAAAAATCCAACCACAGAATTCATGATCGAGGCCGCCATGGCTGGCCAGCGCGCCACTTGGCCCAAGCTATGCCGTGTGCAAAACCACTGCGCAATTGAACTGGCTCTGGACGACGCCGTGCAGCAGCTCAGGGCTCGCATCGCCTTCAGTCCCTCGCAGGTCGACCTGAGGCTGCATACCATGGAGCAGCAACCTCAGGCCAAAGCCAAGCCGGCGCTGCAAAAGTCGGCTTCAAGCTTCCGCCAGAGCCGCAGCAGGATGCAGTCGAGCAAATCCTTCCACAGCATCGACACCAACATCCTGAGACAGGACAGCAGTCAGAAACAAGGCAACATCCAAAAACAATCAAAGGCTACAGCGTCGCGAAGATCCCTGCATGATTCTTTGAAGCCGTCATCTCCCGACATCAAGCCTGTCTCTGAGGAAGAAAAGATGTTTTCAACTTCTCCCAACGACAGCTCCACCGACGATGGCGACGACGAAGATGAAGACGAAACAGAGACTGAGCCTGACCAAGATTACTTTTCCGTGCCGTTTCACCCATCACGAGACTCTACACCGACCCTGTGGCCGAGCACGCGACAGCTGTTCCCCTACGCCTCCCAGCCGAGCACTCCCATACCCAGATCAAAATCTGCAGGGGCATCCTCACGACCTTCTCTCTCACATGCCGCCTTTACCATGACACCCACAACAACCAACCACAAACCCGCACTGTCCATGACCACCGCCTTCTCAGACATGCCTAGCGCAGGCTTTGACCCCTCGACCTCGGCTTCAGAAGGCCTCATGGCCCGCTCTAATCCTCCACGACCACCAACTCCCCATGCTCCCCACGCTCCGCTTGAATTCGACATGAGCGGCACTCGCGGTCTGGTGCTACGCAAGCGTCGCAGCATGAGCTTCGGCCTAAAGGGCAAATAAACACTCTTTTCATTTGTGGAACTTCGACAGACACATATATTTGGCATAGCAAATGGCGTTTTTGTTTTTATCAGTGGCTAGGTTATGGGGGCTTTGGGAATGGATCATGACATGTAATCAAGAGACAAGTGATATAAGGGAAGATACCAGATTAGATCTAGATGGAAGGGAATTACTCAAAGGAACCAGGGTCGAAGACAAGACATTGAAAGAAAAGGATTTACTTCAATTTAAGATTCAATGGCCAATTTATGTGGTAAAAGTCATGCTCTGCCAAAATCAGCTGATATCGCGTTCCTCTTGCGGGAACCTCTGATCTCCTGCTTGGCGCGTTGATCAACCAGACTTTCCTCATGGATTGCCGGTGATGCAGCGCCGAACGGCTCCGTATGCTGCTGTTCGACTGGCCGCATGCTTCAGCAATGTCCTTGCTCTTCAGACATCATCTCAGAGATGCGTGACGAGCTGCTTGAGAGCCAGCAGGCAGCTCTCGAGCTCGCCGCGCCGCCGGCATGAAACCACCACCAAGCCCTACTACATTACAACGCCCATCTTCTACGTCAATGCCGCACCCCATGTCGGCCACCTCTACTCCATGGTCCTGGCCGACATCTTCAAGCGGTGGTATGCGTTTTCTGGACGACAGGCGCTGCTGTGCACCGGGACCGACGAACATGGCATGAAGGTGCAGCAGGCCGCCACAAAGGCCGGCAGCGAGGCCAAGGCGTTTTGCGACAAGGGAGCCGAGGTCTTCAAGGTAAGTCTTCTTGGTTTCTGCTGCATGAAGCACAACTAAGAAATGGCGCACAGGCTCTGGCGGCAAGGGCAGACGTCTCCAACGACTTTTTTATACGCACCACAGACCCCGACCACAGGGATGCAGTACAGTACGCCTGGACTATGCTGCAGGAAAAGGGCTTCATATACCTCTCCAAACACGAAGGCTGGTACTCGGTCAGCGATGAGACATTTTACCCTCAGTCTGGCGTGCATCTCATCATCGACCCACCCACAGGCCGCAAGATGATGGCTTCAATTGAGACTGGAAAGGAGGTCGAGTGGACGTCAGAGACAAACTATCGCTTCAGGCTGTCTGCTATGCAAGAGCCGCTGCTTGAATTCTACCGCAACAACCCCAAATTCGTCTTGCCAGACACGCGTATGAGGGATGTGGTCAAGCAGGTCGAGGCTGGATTGGAAGATCTTTCAGTTTCCAGACCTTCGTCACGTCTCACCTGGGGCATTCCCGTGCCGACAGACGACTCGCAGACCATCTATGTCTGGCTTGATGCTCTCATCAACTACGCCACAAAGGCAGGCTATCCGTGGGCTCCTGGCAGTGAGAGTACCGGAGGCTGGCCTGCCGACTGCCATGTCATCGGAAAGGACATTGTCCGCTTCCACTGCATCTACTGGCCTGCATTTCTGATGGCTCTGGGTGTCGCACTACCCAAGCAGATCTTGACACATGCCCATTGGACTCTTGGACGTGAGAAGATGGCAAAGTCGACTGGCAACGTCGTCAACCCTTTCTTTGCCCTTGACCGTTTCGGCGTGGACGCCATCCGCTTCTACCTTGCCCACGACGGCGGCATATCCTCAGACTCAGACTACAGCAACGAGTACATAATATCACGCTACAAGAAGTGCCTGCAGAGCGGCATTGGTGGCCTGGCGAGCCGCATTATTCGAGGCAAAGGCTGGAGTGTGCGCCGCGCCGTCCAACATGCTACGTCAAACGAAGAAGAGTTCAACAAGGTCGACGACCTAACTGCCGCTCACATGGAGCTGCTGAAAAATGTCCCCAAGGTTGTGGCCGGCAATATGAAGAATTACGACCTCAGTGGTGCGCTCAAGGAGGTCATGAACATAATTTACAAGGTATTTGCGTTTATCTTTCTACGAGATGGGTCGATAGTTAAACTGACACGTTGGGTCTACAACAGACACATGTATACACGCAGCAGCTGCAGCCCTGGACTCTGGCCGAGTCTGAGGATCCTTCAGACCGCCTCAAGCTAGACCAGATCATCTTTGCTTGTGCAGAGTCTCTAAGGCTCACCGCTCTGCTGCTGCAGCCCGTCATGCCGACCAAGACCAAAAGGCTGCTTGATCTTCTGGGGGTTGACGACTCTGCCAGAAGTTTTGACCATGCAAAAGTCGGCGCTGACGCAAACTATGGGACGCCTCGCGTCGACGTCGGCCAGGGCCACTCTGGGGCGCTGTTCCCGCCGCTGGCCAGCGAGAGATGAGAGTAGTTCTTGTAAGATGTGGTTGTCTGTGTAAAATGTATAATACATGTAAATATTTCTTCAACAATGGCCTCTAGAGCCATGGATATCCTCTTCTCTCTACTTCAGCCTTCTTCTGTGTCTTCGTCATCTGCTCCTTCGTCTGCTCCTTCTTCTTCTCCTTCTCCTTCTTCTCCTTCTTCTTCTTCTCCTTCTTCTTCTTCTCCGTCTCCATCTTCGTCTGCTGAAGAGCTTCAATGATATACAGTCTTTGGGGCGCAGTGCCTTCCCCATTTTCAAGCCATCTTACCCCCCTCCACCTGTCCCTAGCATCTGGTTCCCCCCCAGTCTCCTCCATGTCCTCGTCTGCAATGATTGGACCTGCTCTCTATTCATTTCTCCATGTTCTCCTCTTCAAAAAGTATTTTCTCTTGAAAAGCACAATCTCTTTTCCTCTCCGCAGATACTCTCTCACCTTCAGTGGGACATGTTCTGCTTACCCTTGGCCCGCCGCCGCACCAGAATCTTGCGCCCCGTCCTTGATCTCAAGCGAGCAAGAAAGCCAAACTTGCGCTTGCGCTTCTTGTGCGTTATGTTGAAATATGTGTCTCTTGGCCCTGCGACGGGGCTTGTGGCGCTGAAGCATCGTGCCTGGCTTGCGAGCGCTGAAGATGATACTGTGACGGTAGGGCGAGTTGAAGAAGAAGATGATAGAGTCAAAGGAGATCCTGCTGGCGGCACATGTCTGCTGACTTGGGACGAGAAATTGGAAGACAGGCGTGTGAGCATAGAGTAGGGTCTGTCGGCATTGTTTGCCGTGTCAGTTCGAAGATGCATCTCAGAATGTATTGAATTAGACGACTCGCCTTGAGGAGGATGATGCTGATGCTGGTTTCCGAGACACACTTCGCATCATATGTAGAGTTAAGGTCAATGGCCGTGGTGCAAGGTTGCGCTGTGAAGTGGCCGCCGCCGCCGCAGCACACGCACGGCAAATCATTGTCACAGCTATTCTTTTGTCCCTCTCAAATGATGTTTCTTTCCAATGGCGCGCTTGAGACTCTAAGAAGAAATCGCAAGAAGCTAAAGCGGGAAATGGATGAATGGCTGAAGAGAGACCAAAGGTGCCGCAAAAGGATAGGTCGGTGGTGGTCCAAGCTTGGGCAACCAAAAAAAAGTTTCCCAGCATTCAAACCACGACTTCTTTCTCTCCACGAAGTACTCCAGAATTCGACTCCAGAACATGAGGTAGCCAAGGCTGGTTGGTTTTAGAGAGCAAGAAAAAATATGTCACACATGCAGCAGCTGTCGTATACGCCGTTCCCTCCACACCGCATCCTGTCGCCAGCAAAGCCCATCTCTGCAGCAGACGCCCTCGTCAGCATCCAGTCGTACCTGGAGCGCGCCCAGGATACCCCATGTTTGCACCCAGATGCCACGTTTAGCCCCAAGGAGGGCCCCATATTTGCACGGCATGCGTCTGAGGGTGGGCTGGTGCTGCAGCTGCTTCGCCGAGTCGAGCGAGGGTTGGATGGCGAGCGCATTGCAGCAGAATTGCCAGGAAAGGGCACAGGCCTTGATGACAATGAACAGCTAGCAAATAATGGCGACGGCATTGCGGGACACAACTATATGGAGCAGATGGAGGAGCAGGGCGTTGGCGGCATCACCGAGGGCGAGATTGGCCAGCGCAACAACTTTGTCAAAGACCTGACGATTGTCGAAGAGCCTTCCAGTACAGAGAGGAAGCGGAAAGTGGATCAAGTCGAGGACGGCGGCAAGCTGAGCAAAGAAGATCGAAAACGAGCAAAGAAGGAGCGCCAGCTTGCAGAGAAGCAGCAAAAGTACCGGGACAATGAGCGGAAAAACGAAGCAGCGCAGACAAACGATATTTCTGAGGATGTCGACATGATCGAAGAGCCAGTCCTGAGCCCTGGCGAGGATGATCAAGAAGTCATTGACAAGCAGAAATCTCTGGACACTGCCGTTCAGAATGCACCACCAGCTCAGGATGACAGACAAAGCAAAGACGAGGAGAGGCGGCGGCGCAAAGTTGAAAAGAAGGCGCGTCGCAGCGCAAAGGCAGAGGCACATGAGCGCGCAGCCCACGAACTACATGGTTCAGAAGACGAGCAAAAGTCAAAGCCGCCGGTGGTTGACGACTATGCGGGCGAGCGCGGCAAGGTGCAGGTGGTCGACCGGTTTGGACGAGACGCAGAGGCACCCGACGGCAGTGAAGACAAGAAGAAGAAAAAGAAGAAGAAGGACAAGAACAACTGAAAACCAAGGGCAAACTTTTCATTCTTGAGCTGTACTGTACATGCAAAGAGATTATATCTTTCACTCTACAACTCCCGTCCAGAGGCCTTGGCGTCGGCACTGCCAGCGGCATCCTTTGCCTTGGAGTCCTTGTCGTCACCCACCCAGCCCAGCGCACGCAGGCGCTCCGTCAGGATAGGGTGCGAGTGGTGGTAGGCCGAGTACAGCCAGTCGCAGTCCATGGCGCTGAGGTTCTTGATCTGCAGCTTGAACAGGGCGCTGGCCAGCTCCGACGAGTAGCCCAGGCGCGCTCCAAAGGCGTCGGCCTCAAACTCAAACTTGCGGCTGAGCACATTCATCAGGAAGCGCACCACCGAGTCCATGGGCGACAGGATCTCGTTGAAGAGCAGGAAGCCAATAATGATGGGCTGCTCCCTGTTGAAGCCAAAGCTCTGGTACAGGCTCCTGTTGCGCAGGAAGCAGCTGAACAGGGCAAAGATGAAGAACATGTGGAACTGCGCGATGCCTAGCTGCTTGGTGACGTGGCCCATCTTCCAGTGGCCCAGCTCGTGGGCCAAGACGGCAACAACCTCCTGCTCTTCGCTCTGCTCAATCAGCGTGTCGAAGAGCACAATCTTCTTCTTCCATGGCAGGCCGGTGAAGTAGGCGTTGCTGTGAGCGCTGCGCTTGCTGCCGTCAATGACCTGGAGTTCAGCCAGAGGAAACTTGAGCTTGGCGGCCAGGGCGTCGACTGCGTCTTTCAGAGAACCGGGACCCAGGGGAGTGAGCTTGTTGAATAGGGGCACAATGGCAATCGGGTAGATGGTGATGAAGAAGATCTGCACTGCCAGCGCGAAGACGTAGAGATAGTAGAAGAACGAGTCGCCAGTCCTCTGGATGATGGACAAGAAAGCGCTGCCAAGAGGGATGCCAAACGCAATAGCCAACGCCTGACCCTTGAAGAAGTCGGTAATCCAGAGGTTGACCGTCTGCTTGTTGAAACCAAACTTTTCCTCCAAGACAAAGTGCTGATAGTAGTCAAACGGCAACCCAAGAAGCGTCATGCCAATGCTGTATGTGAAGATGAAGAGTAGACTGTGAGAGATTTCGCCAGAGAAACGCGCTGGGGCCCAATTTGCCAACCATTTGCCAGTAATCTCCCAGAGCTTGGGATAGAGATCGAGACCAAGCACAGCCAGCTCAATAGCCTGGGAGAAGACGCCGCTGATGAGGCCAAACTGCGTCTTTGCACGTCCATACGCCTGCGACTTGTCAAATGTTTCCTGATCGACCTTGGAAGCTAGTGCCTTGGGCCGTTCGGTCCTGCACAAGACCTTGTACTGGCGGAGTGAGAGCCATGAAGTGAAGACATATTGCGACAGGGAGAAGCCAATGACGAGCGGCTTCCAGGGAAACAGCGGACGGTCTAGCCAGGCGGCGAGACGCTGTCATAATCTGTTAGCATGTTGCTTTCCATCTGGGCGTAACAAAAGCGAATTCCAGCAGACTGACCTTGAGAAAATCGAGCATCTTGAATGACCTGGCTTGCTGTGAGAGGAAAGACGGCAAAAAAGAAGGCAACACGTCGCGACATGTTCACCTTGCCAAGACTCACACCCCACAAATATCAAAAGACCCTGGCCAAAAGGGGACATTGTCCGAACTAGACACCAGTTTCGGATATGGGGGCCTTTTCTTATATATGAGAGAGGTGTAAGCATGAAGAGCAGAGGATTTCAGTGCATCATCTGAAAGGAGAGCAGCGACAATTCTAAGCGTTTGACTGCCATAGACTCGTCGTGCATCATGGCCGCCTACGGTAAGTCCCTTCCCCCTTTTGTTTTCTTCTGTTCTCCTTTCTTCACCTCCATATCACATGAGGCAGCAGTAAGCGGGGAAAAAAAGAGATGTAAAGATATTGACAAGGGCAAATAGGACCAGAGTACCAGTTCATGGTATCCTCTCCTGGAAAAGTAATCGTATTTGGTGAGCATGCTGTAGTACATGGCAAGGCTGCTCTGGCTGCTGCTGTTTCTCTGCGGTCATATCTGCATGTCAGCAGCAAGCACGAGGATGAAGCCAAGATCACGCTGGATTTCCCCGACATTCACCTCAAACATACCTGGGCTGTGAAATCTCTACCTTGGAACAGTTTCAAACGGTCTGATCAGGCCAAGTCCAAACCAGAAGCTGTTCTTGGACACGACCAGGACAATGTGCAGGCCATCAAGCCACACTTTGAGGCAGTGTCGCCAGATGCGCCAGATGCCGCAAGAAAAGTGCAGCAGGCTGCCGCATTCGCCTTTCTCTACCTTTTCATGTCACACGCCAATGCCGATTTTGACTCGTGCACCTACACCTTGCGCTCCACCATCCCCATAGGATCCGGCCTGGGCAGCAGTGCCAGCATCTGCGTATGTTTGAGCTCTGCTCTGCTCCTGCAGGCCGGTTCCATTCGAGCACCGAGTCAGTATAAATCAGGAGATGTTGGAGAAGATTTTCTGAACCTTGTCAACAAGTGGGCTTTTGTGGGCGAAATCTGTATACACGGCAACCCCAGTGGAGTGGACAACACGGTAGCCACACACGGAAGGGCTGTACTTTTCAAACGGACTGAGCCAGGCAAACCACCTCTTGTCACACCCCTTCACACTTTCCCCCAGCTGCCTCTTCTCATCACAGACTCGAAACAACCGCGGTCCACGGCAGTCGAGGTGGCAAAGGTTGCGGTCCTGCGAGAGACACAGCCTGCCGTTGCAGAGCTACTGCTGGACGCAGTTGACAAAATCACAGAGGCTGCACATGGCCTCATGACAGCGCCAGACTTCAACGCCAACGACTCAGCATCAATAGCCCGCCTCGGAGAGCTCGTGAGGGCCAACCACGGTGTTCTAGTGGCACTTGGTGTCTCGCATCCTCGCCTAGAGCGCATCAAGCAGCTTGTGGACGAAGCAGCACTTGGTTGGACCAAACTCACCGGCGCAGGCGGTGGAGGATGTGCTATCACTCTGCTTGCAAAACAAGAAGAACAGGCTGTCATGACCCAGCTCAAGACCAAGCTACAAGACGAGGGATTCCTGCAGTACCCCACAGTACTAGGAGCCAGGGGAGTGGCTGCCCTGCAGGAAGCGTCACACATATCTGTCGATGCATTCCGTGCCACGGATGCGGTGGAAGAGCTGGTTGGAACGACATCGAATCGTGATTGGCAGTACTGGGATTAGCAGTCTCTCGATATAGCTATAAGACACATGTGCTATACTGACGTTCAGATCACATCAAAGGGGCCCCTTTCTGTAGTTGTAGCTTTCAGTCAGAACAACATGGTAAAATTGATGGCAGTTTAGAGCCTCTTCGTAGCCGCGTTGCCATCATCTCTAGTGGCTCATTAGTGGCATCAGCTAAGCGGGAGTTTATTGTTTCTTCCACCACCACAAGCCATAATCTTTGTCTCTTATAGTTCGCTGAATTGTCTGTTGTCTCCTCCTCCAAGTCTCTGGATCTCTGGACACGAATCCTAAGACGTGGTATTACAGAAAGGCTCAGAGTACCATGCTTGATTTTCATTGCAGCAGGGCTTAGAGAGACCTTGCATGCCCCCCTGGCCTTGGGCGTTTTTACCTCGCAAGCCACAAAAAAAGAAATGGCATCGCGCAGCTCTACTGAACGCTCCTTGAGTCAGACTGCCTGAGCTTGATTGACTGCACTTGAGACGCAAAAGTCACTGCATCATCAGAGCAGTCTCCAAATTTATAAGCTTGGTTTTCACCAGTAGCAGTTGCAAAAATTCCTGCTTGCAATGACTATTTGAGCATGCAAACTTGATGCGACTCTCAATTGATACGCGGGTACTATGCATTGATGACTAGAGGCGCAGAAGTTTCCAGTCCGACCACATGCCGGAGGAAAAAATTAGAGACACGACTTGAGCCTTCTCTTCAGACATATTGGGCCAAAGAGCATCTGCAGAATGCGAATTGGCATGTTCAAAGCAATGAAAGCTGCATCGTTCCAGGCCAGAGCGCTCTCGCCGCACATCTAGAAAAGCCGACGTTGCAAGGCGTCCTTAGTGGCGGCTTCGTTGGCAAATGTGGAATACCTAGAATCAAGCCAGATGCGAAGACCCTTATGGCAACTCTGGGCGCCAATTCTCTCCGAGTCATTCAGGCAAGGCTATGTGAAGGAGAATCGCAGTTTAAGAAGTGGTTGTTGCTCCCCATTTCACCATCGATCTATCATGAGCATCAGCCGAGCGTTCCGTTCTGGTTTCATATCGTCTGCCTGGTGCGATGCGTTTCCAGCAGCTTGCAGCTCTGCTTCTGGCATTTGGAATCAGTCAGGTCGTCACCGCGGCGCCTGGACTGCCTTACTCCAGTATCCACGCAGCCGAGTGCAGAATAGTCAATGCAGCTGTGAATAGTCTGAAGCTGTTCCCTTCAGCAACACCTTTCTGCTCGACTTATCTCCAAATCAGAACCAGTACATCCACTGCCACGGTGACAAAGGTCGTAGCGACGACCTCAACGACATATGTTGCAACCCGGACTGTCACCACAAGCAAGACGGCAACGGCTGTGGCAACGTCAACATTGACTTCATTCACATCAACCCAAGTAATCACGTCGATTTTGACACAAACATCGAAAGGGTCAGTCAGAAGGCTCTGTATAAGGATCCTGGTAAGGGCCTTGACTAACTTTGAAGCAGAGATGCCACTGTGACCGTCACCACATGTTCTGGCACGGCGGTGCCTTCTGCAATCCAAACAGGTGCTATCAACAGGCGAAAAGCCCCCATCCCGCAACCGGTCAAGTCCTTTGCTGCTGCACAGATCTCGACAGCTTGCCTATGCCTAGGAATTCCCACGCCGGTTTCGACGGCTTTGGTCACTCGAACAGCAACTTCGGCTTCGGTGGTGTCATTGACAAGCACCGTCACCAGAACAGCTACTGTTACGACTTATCTGACATCAATACTGACCACGAAGGCAGCTACTACTGTAACGAGCACTTCAACCACGATAATTAAATCGACCACTACAGTGAAAAGCTGCCCTACGCCTCCCGACGCCTGCAACAATCGAGGCTTGGAGTACGCCGTCAATCTTGATGCGGACAGCTCAGTTTCAACCAACAACTTCAATCCACAGGTGAGCCTTGTGATGAAGCTTTGTTCAAGGTCGTGAGCTGACACATGTCGCTTCTTCAAGGCATATAAGACAATGACGCCCAACTGCACTGGAACAACTGACAGGCTGGGGCCGCTCTACGTCTTCCCTGGCGGCTTCGCCATTTTCAACGACTACAGCGGCTGTGACAACATCTTGGAAGGTACCGCGTTCTATTTTTCAGCGCACACCATCAACAATCGCGGCTACATCTATGCCGAGCAGACGGGCGTCTACAGCTTCTCCTCGACCCGGGTCATGCACGCTACTCAGGTATGGTTGGGCGACCTGGCGTACTCTGGCTGGACAGGATCGAATGCCAACCTGACCCAAGGCCCAAACTCGGATCCAAGCTCCTTCAGCGCTCTTCTCACCGCTGGCTCCTACTACCCGATTCGCGCCATCTATACGCACCTCGGAGGAGACGCATTCTTCTTCATCGACATTTACGACCCCGCAGGGACTCAGATCCAACCACTGTTTGTCTCGTCCTCTTGTGACGGCACCAGTGCCCCTCGCTATCGACCTTTTGGCCAGGAGACGTGATACGAAAGGAATGCGTCAGGGGGAAGAAGAATAAATTGGGGGCCAGGGACCCATTATGCAGCAGCCGTGGGTAACAACTGAGAGACATCTTGTTTGACAAAGGCTACCATGTTTCAAACACCTGCATGTTCAAACCTCTCTGAGACTGTAGAGATGAAGTGTCCAGTCGCAAGGCGTGTGTTATAAGGGCAACCCACATGTGAACGGGCAGTCTCAACGAGCCTCGGCAGGCTCCAACAAGGCTGTGTACATGGAATTCTTAGACACCAATCAGATAATGTTATGGATTGACGATTGCCTATCGCCTGCTATTGGGCAATATTTTTCCGCTTTGTTCGTGTTGTTTGCAAACGTCTTCGCTCAGGCACGGGAATAAACAGCAAAAATAATAGCTTCTTTTTGGGCAAGCCTCTGACGTCGAAAGCCGGCCTTACTCAGTTCTTTCTTTGCACCGCAACCCTCTGAGCCAGCCCAACATGGCGCCAACTCTGAACGAACTGCCTGTCGACGATGACAATGACCCAGCCTGGCAAGACGCGACGCCGCTTCCCAAGCCAGATGTGCCCTACTCTGAGGATCCGGCGTGGGCAGACGTGGTGCCGCTGGCGCAGGACGACGGCGGACCAAACGCGCTGGCCACCATTGCCTACACAGACGAATACCGCGAGGCGACGAGCTACCTGCGCGCCCTGATGGCAGAGAATGAGCTGAGCGAACGGGGACTGTTGCTTACAGAGCACATCATCCGGCTGAATCCCGCACACTACACTGTCTGGTACTGTTGGACCTTTGGGTTGTCTCACAACAGCTTCATGGCTTCGTACTGACCTGACCTCAACAGGCTCTACCGCTCAAAGACTCTGGAGACTCTTGGAACTCCAGTCGCCGAGGAGATTCGGTGGCTCAACGTCGTGGCCCTCAAGCACATCAAGAACTACCAGATATGGCATCACCGGCAGACTCTCTTGACACGTCTCAAAGCCGCTGGCGACGATGCAGCCCTCCAAAGGGTGCTCGACGGCGAGCTGCCGTTTCTGGAAGAGATGTTGGCCGAAGACACCAAAAACTACCACGTCTGGAGCTACCGCCAGTGGCTGGTCAGAGAGTTCAACATGTGGGACAACCACGGCGAGCTGCAGGCCGTAGAAGGCTGGCTGCGCGAGGATTGGTACAACGCGTCAGCCTGGAACCACCGCTGGTTTCTGACTGTCGGGCGCGCCACCATGTCGGACAATCACGAAAAGGTGTCTGACGAGACCTGGGACACTGAGTTCAGGTAGGTTTGACGAGTACAATCTGAGAACAAGCTGACACAGGGACAGCTTTGCAAAGGGCGCCATCTCAGACTTTTACCCAAACAACGAAGTGCCCTGGAACTACCTCAAGGCGCTGCTCAAAGCACAGGGCAAGCCGCTGTCGACGCTCAAGCCATTCATCGAAAAGTTTGTCGACGTGTCTCGAGGCGTGCAAGGCGTGAGCTCGAGACCGGCCTTGCGTCTCCTCGCAGAAGCATATGCCAACGACACCGACACTCAGGGCAGCACGGACATTGCTGCACAGCTCTACCAGATGCTTGAAATCAACTTTGACCCGATACGCGCAAAGTACTGGCAATGGAGACGGGCACAGCTGGATCAGAGCGCCACCGCATCCTCTTGAGCCGACTATTAAAATTTCGTAAAGAAAAGAAGATATTATATATACATGAATCGTGCGGTCATGGAGCCCACCCGTCTTCATGGCTGTTGCCCCAGGATTATCTGCGCTGGTGCACCCACAGTGTCATCCAACCACAACAAGGGTGTGGAGATCAGACAGAAACATAGTTCAGAGCAAAGATCCTACCGGACCATCGACCTCAAGATAGTATAGTTGCCCAACAACATCATCGACCGAAGACACAAAATCATGGACTGATGACGCTCAAAAGTCAGACCATGAACAAGCAAGTCAACATGACGGTTGAATGTCTTACTCACAGTGAGACGAGGGATCGTGTTCGGAGCAACGAAGGCCAAAAGCCAGCGCCTCATGACTCTGTCCGACGTTGAGAAACTGCTCCAGCATGGAGACCTTGTGCTCAGATAAGGCCTTGATGTTATCTTGGTTCAGGCTGGGCGAGTCGCAGCAAGTGCTAGGACTGGACTGGAGCGAGGCTGGGGACATTTCCGCCGGTTGAGCCTTGTCGCCAGGCGCACCTTGCTCGGTTGGGGTTTCGAAGACGGACGGCCTGTCAAGGATGCTTGTCAGCGGTGCTCAGATGGAGGGAACACTTTTCCCAGCAGAAATACGACAGGGAAGAAAGAGAGGACAGCCGTACCCCTGTTGATTTGGCGTTTGAGGTTGAGTTGAGGTATCAGCAGCAGCAGCTTGTCCAGACTTTGCCATGTTTCGTCGACTGGGCTGCAAGAAATTACTCTAAAAATATACACACGTGTATGGAGTGCAAGACAAGTCTCAGTTATCCAGATTGGCAAAACTGGTGCGGCCTCTGTTATATGTACAGGCCATGAGGCTACGCATCATAAGGAGCTGACGACGTCTGTATGCACATTCAATGAGGCTACGCATCATCAGGAGCTGACGGCGAGACTGCGGCTACAAGACGAGACAGGCATGTCTGAGAACGTCGCATTCCTTCCATGCAACCTTGCCGCTTCTCGACGCTCATAGGAATAGAGCGAAACGGCTACGCGGTCGATCGACATGGAGAACAGTTGACAACGCCTCGAGCTGGCTCCCGCAGCAGCAGGGGGACGCTATTTTGGCTCCAGACACATGGCTGGTTTCCACGTGTTTTGCTAGCGAAGCGCTTGCCCAAGGGTCGCTTACCCATACCTCAGGGATCTGCAATAAGCACAAGCAGCAGCAGCAGTACTAGTGTCACTCTGTGTGTTCGCACGCTGACTCTGACCGGGGTGAGACAAACACAGAGCATCTACCATGACAGACCTCGGCTGTCAGCCTTTCTTTCCAACCCCCAGCCTGGGTGTCCTCCATCTACCTAGCGAGGAGACGAAACTGGCGCACCCCTCATAGTAAAGCACAAAGAGCAAAGATTGGAAACGATCCGCTTGCATTCCAACGCACAATCCAGTCCTGAAGCGTTGATCCCCCGTTGCGCCACATGTTTGCAGATCGCCCGAATATGAGCGAGAAGGAAGCGGTAAAACACAGCTGCTGATTCGCCTGTTTGGCAAACTCGCTTAAAGCCATGAGGACAACGCGTGGCCCATTTCCTGCAGGAAAACGTGCAAGCCTTGTCATAAGAGTCCTATGAGGAGCAAGAGATCTGCAGAGCTCAGTAGTGTCTCCGTCTTTTGAATGCCCAGACGTGGCCTAGCCCCTTGTGAGGGCTCGCGTACCGGCTGCAAATCTGGTATTCTTGAAGCCTGTGTGATCCAGACAGCGACTCAGATGCATGGTTTGCCCTGCAGCTTTGTTCGGAGACACCCGCAGCCTTGCGACTGGTTATGCTCTTGGAACAGAAAACTCTGAATACGAGATGAAACCGCCTCAAGTTGCCGTGTGCCAGTGAGAACCAATCTAGCAAATGCTGACCGGGCAAAGATCGACGCAACTCTCTGGAGGCATTTACTCCTTTTGTCTTCTGGGGATGGGACATGATTGGGACAAAGCGTGACGAAACATTGTTTGGCCTGCTAATTTCACCCAAGGGCATGTCTTGGAAACAAGGAAAAGGAGGTATCAGTATCTCAATGCAATTTCACTGGCTCTGAGTGTCTTTCTCTACCTAGCGTGCCTGGATGTATTTCTCTCTCCCGCGTGTCTGGGCGTATTTCCTCGCCCAGCCTGCGATGGCGTATCTACCTGTCTCTGGCTTGCCCAGGCGTATTTCCCTCTCCAGCCTGTCTACCTCTGGCCTGTCTGGGTGCCCATCTATCTTTGGCCTGCCTGGGTGTAGTTGCTCGCAATGCCAGCCTTGGGCATCCTCTTCTCGACGTAGCCAAACTCATCCCGCCAGGCGTTGAGCATGTCGAGAGACACGTTGCTCCCTCCGCACAGGATGACCACTACAGCCTCATCCGGCCCTGGCTTTCTCCCAAGAGCAGCCTCGAGTCGCCCGTCGTAGCAGAGAGCGACGTTGATGCCGCACGCCATCTCGACCAGGATCCGCTCGTCGTCGGCCAGCCGCCAGCAGCCCATTGCAGCTTCGGCGTCGCTTAGTACCAGGCTCCTGACGTTGCTCTTCTGAGCCTCTTTGAAGGTGCGCTCCGACACGCGGACAGCGCCCAGACTGGTGGCCTGGCTGGTGATTCCTGGGAGCGTAATGTGCTCCTTGGCCTGCAACGATTTGGCCAGCGATGCGGTTCCCTCAGTCTCCAGAGCGACAAGAGGCACATGCTGCCATCCCACAGCCTCCAGGCCCATCTGAATGCCATTGAAGAGTCCTCCACCACCTACACTGCAGATGACGGCTGCTGGGGCTCTCGTCCCCCGTGGCATCTGCTGGAAGATCTCTGGCACCATGGTGCTGTTGCCGTCCCACACATCCTGGTGGTCGAATGGAGGCACATATACACCGACGGGGTCATTTGCAATGATGTTTCGCAAGTTGGCATCGCACTCCTTCCACGACGCCCCCATCTGCACCACATCCGCGGCACCCGCAGCACGGATCTTGGCAATCATCATGGGGTTTGTGGTCATGGGCACGGCGACTGTGCAGGGCCTGTTCAGGCTGCGAGCTGCATGGACAGCCGCCAGTCCGGCATTGCCGCCGGATGAACAGTAAAAGTGGACTGGTGCACTCTGGTCGCCGCCGCTGGCCTGCACCGCATCGGCCAGACGTGCCAGCAGGAAGTTGCCAACCCCTCGAGATTTGAACGACCCCGAAGGCTGCAGGTTCTCGAGTTTGAGTAAGATTCTGCTTCTACGATTTAGCCTTGACGCTGCTGCTGCTGCTGCTACGGAGAGTTGACAGAAGCAACGTACCAGCCGGCCGCGCGCGACAGGGCCGACGACTGGACCAGGGGCGTTTCGTGCCACGGCAGTTGAGGAGTCTGAGCAGCCGGCATTGTCGGATTGCTTATGATTTCTATTGCAGTTTGCGGAGACTCTCTGTTAGATGAAGCTGATGATGTGAGGTTTGGCAGAGGAGATGTGGTGGGCATGTTGTGCTCCTTTTTGGGGTCTATATATCTTGCTCAGCACAACTGCTTTTCATTGCGTGGTCCGACTCCGCATTACTTATACAGAATTCGGAGTCGACCTCCTAGATAAGGAATTTCTCTCTTCTGTCTTGGATAGGGCGCGCCCCAGCGTGTGCAGGTGTGGGGAAGCCAGCGCATCCACCCAAGACGTAAAACATCCGGTGCGCTTATTCCGTAGAGGCGAACAGGCCTAATTTTTCCGGGCTTGGGGCGAAGGTTTTCCGAGAAAAGTCAATAGTCAATTGGCTTCTTTTGTTCTGCACAGGGCTCTATTGTGCATGGAGAGGACGAGGAAAGACTGCCTGTGTATACGGGATTATACCAGGGGCGTATACATTCAGCCACCTGGATCCATCAATGCCTTTGTTGCCAAAGAAGTCACCCATTGACAAGTCTTGTGCCAGTCTGAAGGCATCTTCAGAATCAGTTATGACTTTAAGAAGTTCCTGAGCATTTCGTCATAACAGAATCAAATTCAGCGGAATAACAGGAATCACCTCTGCTCCCATATCGACAAGAAACAGAAAGACAAACTCGATGGGCACAGCATCACAGCAATCCCATCGATCGCAACAGGGCGCCTCGATCTTTGGGCCGCGAGCAACAGTCCCGGCTTTTGCCCCTCAAAGGATGACGGGATCTCTGAAGCGTATAGCATGATACCACCGCCCCAGTCTTCTCCTTCCAGGCTCCAGAGAAATACAAAGGGTTGAAACAAGACAAAACCCCTCGGAGCTTTCTGCACATGCAAGAAATACTGGTGCCTGGCATTCTGCAGGGTGGAATTTTGGCGCTGTCAAACAGCCCTTTAGTACAAACCAATGGGGCCACCATGGCTTTTCTGCCTCGGCACCTAACCCACCGCCAATGCCAGGCGCGCAGATTCTCATGGCAATCATTGGCAAAACGCAGACGCCATTCTCGACAATTACCTCACTGCCTAGTGGACTGATTTGGATCATCCTCACCCTCAAGCCAATTGGGCGGGAGGCCCGGCTTTCTGGCTGCCTAGAGCGCGCCCAAAGCCAGGAAAACCTCGAGCCGCTTCGCCAACGGCTGACTGGCTTTTCCCCGCGATCCTCGCCTTAGCCACACCAGGCTTTTTGGGGCGTCGTGGAGTAGAGAGAGACGGAGAGATTTGGCTATAAACAAGCCCTTGCACCCCTACTGGCCTTTCCCCCCCTCTCTGTACGCAGTCACTCCTTTCTGGGACGAGTCTTCAAGTGCAACAGACTCGAGTCACAACAAAACAGCCATGGCTCCCATCCGTGACAGCCTCATCTATGTCATCCTCTTCTCCGCCGTCGAGGGCTATGGCGTCATTCACTTTGCTCCTCAATTTCGTCCAACTGGCGGACTGGGGCGTCTGGGATTCCGTCTGTTCCTTGCCAACTTGTTCCTGCTGCTAGTCTGGCGCTGGGCAATCTATCCCTTCTTCTTCGACCACCTGCGCAAGGTCCCGGGCCCCAAGAGCAACAACCTCGTCATCGGCCATGGCCTGAAGCAGTTTGCCAGGCCCCCGGGCGAGCACATTCGCAAATGGGTCAACGAGATCCCCAATGACGGCCTGCTGAGCGTGCGCGGCTTCTTCAACGCCTACACCCTCATTCCAACGAGCCATGAGACGCTCAAGTCGGTTCTTTCAGACCATAGCTACGACTATGTCAAGCCGTCGCAGTTTGTCAAGATCTTGAGGCGTGTGCTTGGAGACGGCCTCATTCTTGTCGAAGGCAACGTCCACAAGTTTCAGAGGAAGCGTAAGTCTTCTTTTTTTTCTTTTTCCATTTCTCCATTTACGAAGCTAATTTGACATTCTCTCCAGATCTCCTGCCCTCGTTCCAGCTCAAAGTCATCAAGGACCTTTACACTCTGTTCTGGGACAAGTCCTGCGAGCTCACAAAGGACATTGGCGCCGACAACAAGGATAACACGGATCCTCGAGGTTTCGAGTTTGAGTTTGGCGATTGGTGCATGCGCGCAACTCTAGACATTATCGGTGTCGCAGGCCTTGGCCGTGACTTCAACTCCCTCAAGAACCCCAACGACGAGTTCGTCGGTCAATACCACGAGATTCTGGAGCCTACACAAGAGAAGCTGCTATGGTTTGCTCTCAATGTCGTCTTCCCGCAGTGGATCATTGCCCTGATCCCGTGGTGGGTCAACAAGAGGCTTCTTGAGATTACAGCTACCCTCAACAAGTTTGCCCTGAATCTGGTCAGGGAGCGTCGCAAGGAGCAGGCTGCCAACAATGGAGAGTCCAAGGGAGACATTCTGTCGCTGCTAGTCAAGAGCAACGACTTCTCCGACGCCGACCTCGCAGACCAGGTTCTGACCATCATGGCCGCCGGCCACGAGACGACGTCGTCAGCTCTGTCTTGGACCACATATCTCCTTGCAAAGCACCCTGAGATCCAGGCCAAGTGCCGCCAGGAGGTCCGCGAGAACCTGCCATCGCCGGATTCTGGCGACACCATCACAGCCGCTCAGATCGACTCGCTGCCACTTCTGAACGGCGTCTGCAACGAGACAACCCGTCTGTACCCAACAGTCCCCGCCACGATCCGCGAGGCAATCCGCCCTTCAGAGCTTGGAGGCACAGTCGTCCCCACAGGCACAGAGGTCATGATCGTCCCCTGGGCAATCAACCGCAGCGAGCACTTCTGGGGCAAGGACGCCCACATCTTCAAGCCCGAGCGCTGGATCAACGACGACAACACCCCCAACAACACTGGCGGTGCCAGCTCAAACTATGCCCAGATCACCTTCCTGCATGGCCCGCGCAGCTGCATTGGCCAGAACTTTGCAAAGAGCGAGCTCAAGTGCTTGCTGGCCGCCATTGTGGGCCGCTACGAGTTTGAGCTGAGCAGGCCCGACGACTTTTACTATCCTGCGGGCCTGATCACGTCCAAGCCGGCCAACGGCATGTGGCTGCGGATGAAGCGCGTCGACGGCTGGTAGAGAGGCTCCTCCGTCTTTTGTAAATCAGAAGAGAATGACCTCCATGTACAGTTTTTTTTTTTGCAAATCAACTTTCTTGGGGCTAAATTGTCCAAGATGAGAACACATATATGCCCATGTCAAATGAGAGATTGAATACATTTTGCCATGGCCTGAACTTTCTCTCTCTCTTCTCTCACCTTGTGTGACACTTTGTGTCAGACCTGCCGAATGATGTAGATATTTGACCGACTAAAAGAATTGATAGATTTCTTTTGATCGGGTGTTTGTCCAAATGCTAATCATCTGGGTCGTCAGTGCATGGCGGCTGCAACTAAATCAGTTTTTTTCTACCCATGCTTCAGCTTCTGTCCTACAGCCGTCTCAGCCTTCCTACTGAGTTAGGCACAGGCATGTTCCTCTTTCACACGAGTGTCCCGCATCTTCCTTTCTTGTCCAACAGAGAAATTCGATCGAAGCCCCTCTTGTCAGCCCTTTGACGAGGCTGGCGCCAGTTGCTGTTTGCCAGGCGACTCATATGTTGTTGCCAAATCGTCGACATTGGTTGCAGCTTGCAGACAGCATGGGCTGTGACCAGTCTTTGCAGCCAGGAGAGTATTTGGTCGCTGCTTTGTTGGCTGCCTGGCCAATTGGAGAAGCCCTTTGAGTACCGTGCCTCGAGTATGTGGCAAAAACGGGTCGAGTTAGGAGATAGAGCGAGAACATCAGGACGCCAGACGCTTGAAAAGCAGATGCTAGCTATGCATGATGTGTAGATTGTTTGTCGATGATTTGCTCTTGTCGAACCTGAATAGAAAAGAATATTGGTGCAGGAAGGCGAAAAGACTGGCGAGCTATCCTGCTACGAGGATCTCCAAAGCGGCCGCATAAAGCTTTGAGTAAAAGCAGATTCTCTAGTTGCACGAGTGCTGGCGACGATAGAAATGCTAATGAGACTGATGTTGCTGTTGAAAGCATTCTAAAATGCTTCCATATAATGAATTCGTTCAAGATTGAAAAGGGGACAAGCTTGGAGGAGACTGGTGGTATTGACAAAGCGAGGGAAGCTGCAAATCAAAATAGAAACCAATTAGTATGAGGCTTTTTCACAACAAGCTCAACTTGTAACCACCGGGAGAGTCCTTGGTATGCCCTGGGCCAGTCCGCAGCAGTTGCAAAAGGTAAGTCAAGTCAAGATTTGGGAAGGCATATAGTGATTTGGAGGCTGACGAGGGAAAGCTGCCATGGAAGATGCTATGGAGATTGATGAGAATGACGGAAGAATAGATTTATCAGAGAGCTACATCGAAAACACAGAGCAGGAACAACGATCAAGCGAGATTTACTGTACATGGGTGAATGCTTTCTGTTCCTGTGGGAAAAAGCTTCTGGGTATAATGCTGTAAATACCTTTGGCGGTGGAGCTTTGAGAAGATTATAGACAATTGCAAATTTGTCAGCGCGTCGTGGTCTTTTGTTTGCTGCCGCAAATTCCTTTCCTTTCTCCTTTCTCCCACCATCTGTCGCCTTTTCATAAGACGAATCCTCGCTGCAGATTTCTCTGCGTCTTGATTAACACTATTTCATTCAGTCTCTACATTCCCATTCTTGCAGAATCTTGCATAATCTTGCAGAACCTTGCGCACCGCGTCCAATATGCCGCCGAAGGCAGACAATTCTGCCAAAGCCGCAGAGCCCAAAGCTGTCGATCTCAACAAGAAGGAGACGGCCCTGCTCGCAGCTTTTGTGGAGCATAATAAAGAGCAAGTCAGCGTAAGTCATAATTTTTACTACATGTGTAAGCCAGCTCTGGTGAATTGGCCTGGTTGACATTTTCACCCTGCAAATCTAGATCGACTGGGACAAAGTTGCGCAGAAGATTGGCTACAGTTCTAGCAAGAATGCAATCCTAGCCTTTTCTCGCCTCAAGAACAAGATCTTCGACCCACCTGCTCCCGCAACAGCCATGTCTGGGGCGAAGCCGGGTCCTGCCAAAGGCGCTGCTCAGGCAGTCAAGGGCACCCCAAAAGTCCAGAAGAAAGCAGCTGAGCCTCCCAAACCAGCCGCCAAGGCTAAACCTGGGCCAAAGCCAAAGGGGAAAGCCGCCAAAGCACCAACTCCTCCTGCTGATGAACTCTCTGACGAAGCGGATCAGGAAAGTGACAATGAGGCCGGAGATGAGGACGAAGAAGACAATGACGATGAGGCTGAAGAGAATCATGAGCATTTCCAACAGAAGATTTCCAAGCCAGCAAAATCGTCTGCCAAAAAGACTCCCACCAGCAAGACCGCTATTGCTAACAAGGCTGCATCTGCCGGCAAAAGTGCCAATGCCAGCAAGTCCACTACTTCCGGTAAGCCTGGCAGGGCTGCTCCTTCTGCTCCTCCTGCCGCTTCAAAACAGAAGATGGCCAAACCTGCTGCTGCAAGTGAAGAACCCAGGAACACCAAGACCAAGGCCAGCACTCCCCATGACGATGATACCGAAGCTGAATTACCGACAAAGAAGTCTGCCGTCGCCAAGCAGAATTCACCCAAGAAAAAGGCCAGCTCATTCACTGCCAGTACCTTCAAGGCGCAGAATGCGGAAGAGCATGCGGTCGCCGAAAGCTCAGACTCTGACCCTCAGGGCCCATTGAAGCCAAAACAAGATAAGCTTAAGAAGCCCGGCAGCCATGCAAGCAGCGCCAAAGGTCCTTTGCGTGGCTTCCCAGTCGCTGACGACTTCTCGGAGAATCCTTTGGGGAATAGTCGCTCTCGCAGTGCCGATTTCGAAATCCGCCGCGACAGTGACCCAACCAAAGATCTGGGCGCTGACCTTGAGATTGATCGTTCTGACTGCGAAGGCAGTGGCACGCCCCTGCAAAACGAGAACGATCTTCCTGAACACGAAGTGGCTGCTATTATCGCACGCATGGACCGGCGTAGCCAAAATGAGCAGGCAGCTTCCAGATGAACGTGTGCTTCCCGACATTACAAGCAATTTGGATTCTCAGAGAGACTTGCATTGAGACTTGGGTTGCACAATGGGATTCTTGACATTTCTGTTGCTTCCTTCCTTTTCTTCTCTTATTTGTTCGGGCAAACCAATCTTGCTCATAATTCGGATCTGACGATGGGTTTTGGAAATTGATTCTTTTGAATTTGCAATGCAAACCACAAAAAGCACAGATAGTTCAACAAAGCAAAAGTCTTTTGATAGCTATGATTCAGAATACAGAAACATCTCTGCTGAGAATCGTTTTAACAGACAGTGCGGTTTGTATCTACTGCGGATTACCAGCGTGTTTTTGGCCTCACTTCTCGTCGTTGCCCTCCATGTATGTCTCATGTGAATGTCTGATTCCTTCTCTAACAACTCCAAGTCAGATTCTGCCTTTTCCAATGCTTCAAGCTGAAGAAGGCCCTCTGAACTCCAGTGTGGCAACAAGTCAAGGAATGGCGGGTATACCTGTCGTGCTGTTGGATTTGCAGAGAATTGAACTGTTTTGATGATGATACTCTCTGGATCAAGGTCGAATGAGAGTCGTCTGTGTGGTTGTAGAAAGGAGAAAGAGAAAGCCACTGCTGATGAAGCCAGAAACGTGGCGTGTTGCTTTGTTGTCGTTTTCAAAGCAGCAAAGATCTAGATTCAAACTTGATACTGCTTTTCAGATATATGCTGAGTCTTCAATGCAAAGGTTGCAAAGCTCGGAGCAAATTGGAAACTCAATCAAGAGGAAACGTCACGCGGTGGATGCTATTCGTGCAAAAACGGGGCTACTTTGGCTGCGAACAAAGCTCTTTTGTTTTTGAAGGTGAAGAGCAAAGGCATGAAGAGTATTCGTAGGTTTGTTTTAGGAAAAGTTTGGCAAGCGTGTATCAAAAATAGTGTCTAATTGGGCAAATAAGAGAGGAACAGAGATAGACAGAAGCTTGCACAAAGGTAAATTGGAGTGTAGACTCTCTGTTTTGCTATGGCAACCATTTGTACTTCTCCTGTATCGTAATCTCGACTGCAAGACCTGGCACAAGGACTTTTAATTGCCTATTGACGAGATTCTCTGGGTTTGAAATGGCTTTAAAAGTAAATTGATGCACAACTCTGATAACTGCAAATCTTATATTGAGAGAAAAGTGACCCCATAAAGGTAATAAAGGCTAATATCATAAGTGAGCCTGGTGAATGCTATCTAAAGCTACTACGCTTCCCTTTCAATAGACACGTATGCTTTGCATTGGTCCTTATATGATAATAATAAGGAAAGCCAGAGTCAAATCTTGGATAGTAGCACTCTGACACAAACAACTTAGCATAATTTCATGGTTCCTTGTCAATAAATCTGTTCTGGAAAGAGACCCTCCACCAAAGCCAGTAAATGACCAGCCTCCCATATGTCTTTCACCGCACACAATCACCCACCGACCTCGTCCGGCTCCACTTACCGGCCTCCGCGACGAATACCGGCTTCTGGATGGCCACTTGTATAATGCCACCGCTGCTGCCGTCACATGCTGACCAATAGCTTTCATCCAACAAGCAGAAGTCCTGTCACTGTGCAAAATAATTCCCAAATCGGTGCTAGATCGTATGTGATCCAGGCACAATTTCACCGAGCAGCTGACAGTTGACCTAGCCTGCTTTGGGAAAAAGTGGAGCCTTGTCAAGTGCGTGAACTTCTCAGAGATTGGAAAGTGTAAGGTTTACACGCGGGAATCTGGATATATCAAGTCCAGCAGAAGCACCAGCAACACCACCAGCAACATGACCACTCTGGCCTGTAAAAGTGATCGAAGGCTTCATAGAGACGTAACAACTACCTATTATTCCTTTCTGATGGATAAATTCCCCGCAATAGCAATGGATTTTGGTGAATCTGGACCTGTATGACTTTCAAGCTGCAACTTGACAAACCACTCCAAGCAAAAGTCTTTTTCACAAACTCACTAGTCCCACGCACAGCGAAAACAAGGAGTCATTTCTGCATGATATGGATGTTTCAGAAATTTCAGCAGAGTATATTATATAGCCTGCTGGCTGTCCCATTTCTCTCTTTGCTTTTTCCCAAAATCGTCTTTCGAGTCAGTCTACCCCTTTTTTGCAAATTCACTTTCGAACCACTTTCAAACCACTTTCGCTTTTACAGCAACTTGTAAGTCGGTCACACAGCCCATTCATAAGCAATGTAGTTTGCTAACTGGGCAGACCCAAAATTCACTTTCTAGAAATGGATCGTTCACCAGCCAAGCAGGACAAGGGCAAGAGCAAGGTGCCCAGCTCGTACTTTGACGACAACAACGAGGAGATCGACTTCAATCTGCCAAAATTCAAGCGCTTGTCGGTCGGCTCCGTCAACGCTGCTCTGGACAAGACCTGGGCCGGCTTCTCTGAGCCCTTGCCGACCACTGAGGAAGAGGAGGGCGAGACGGCAGCCGAAGAACCTGCTGCCAAACCGTACATCCCAAAGCGTCCTCATCGCCCCGTGGACGACATCCAAGCCCCAAGCTTCCTGCCGCCCAGCCTCTGGGGCCCCGACGCGCTCAAGCCCATTTCGAAGCCGAAGAAGAAGCCGGCCAAGCTGCAATACGAGCATGCGCGCCGTGCGAGGAACGAGAAGAACATCTACACCCATGGGGGCACAGATGACCTGGCCGAATTCCTAAGGGCCAATGGGCCACCAAGCCGTCTCCCAAGCCCACCGGCTCTCCCCCCTCCGCCTCCACCACCACCACCAGCTGCCGCTGCTGCTCCCTCAGCGGCTCCAAAGCGCAAGAAATCAGCGCACGAGTCGCTGAGGAGCATGTTCTGGGGCTCCAAGCCTCAGGACATCCCTCCTGTGCCGAGGCTCGACGCTGGCGACGTCGAGGCCAAGGCCAAGCTCCCAGAAAAAGGGGGCAAGGAGATGGCGGCGGCAGAGGCATCGTCGTCCTCCTCCAAGTCAGCCCTCAGCAGGCTGACTCCCTGGAGGAAGAAGCCGGCGGCGTCAGTGGAGATGCCAATCCCTGACGCCAGGGAGGTCGACGAGCCATATTTGGTGGGCAACTCGGTGCTGGTTGACAAGATTTCGCCCAATGGTATGAATTCACTTTCGCCTTCACTTTGATCCCTTTCAGTTTTTCACGACACATCAACTGACTGTTTGATAGGCAAAAAGTACACTGCCATTGAGGGGTGGTGCCCCAGTCTAAAACCAGGCGAAAAGCTCACGCCGACGAGAAAGTTCGTCCGGCGCTCCAGCATACGGAGCCCAGAGACTCCAAAGCGGTCAGAGACCAGCGGAGTCTCCAAGGCTGGCCCATCCAAGGGCAGCCCTTTACCTCGTCGTCATCGTCGCCACCGTGCAAGCATTGGGCCTCCTCCAAGCATGCTGCTGCCACCGCTTCCACCACCCGACTATCCTCCACCACCTCCCCCAATCCAAACCTCCCGTTCTCCATGCATGGAGTCGATACACCGCAATCTCACAGAAGCCAAAGACGCGTACGAACAGCGCGCAAAGGCACCCAGATCGTCAACACAAGCTGAGGGTGGCGAATCCTCGATGACAGGTTCGACCAGCCAGACTCCAGGATACACACGAGGTCTTCGTCCGCCGACACCACGCCCTTCGCCCATATCTGAATGGCCCCAGCAGAACCTTGGACGCGTTCGTTCATTCCAGAGCCAGCATAGTCAAGCATTTCAGGCCCAGCTTAGGACCAGAGAGTCAATCGAGGAGCTGAAGACCAAGGTCGCCGCCGTCAGTCGGTCGCCAGCACCCAAAAGCAATACTCTTGTCGTCACAGGTGCCCTATCGCCAATCAACCTGCCGCCACCTTCGCCCATTGCAGATTACTTTGAGCAAACACCATCGCCACGAAACCCACTCCACAGCAATGTGCACCCACTCGTCAGGGAGAACTGGTCGTCCCCATCGCCAAGTCCACTGATCCTGTCGTCTGGGCAGAATGAAGCCGCCAGCTCTTCGACAAGGGCATCTTCGCCATGGTCTCGCAGGACCTCATCGATGCGTTCAGAACCAGCATCATCGACTTCACGGCGGCCACGAGGCTCAAGGATCCCTCGCCTGGCAAAGTCGTCTTCAAAGCGGCAGCGAGAATGCTCACCAGGACCAAATGCCGTTCGATCTAAAAGGCACGGCGCCTCTGGGCATCAGGCGTCGTCCAGCTCGACCAACCTGCCAAAACGGCCGTTGCTGCCTGGGCGGCACCCAAATCCAAACGCCGACAGGTTTCGCTTCCCTGAGATTCCCTCAACCATCCATGAGGTGAATGAGCCGTTGTCGGAGGAGGACAACGGCTGCAGGCAGAGGCTCATGAGCCTCCTTCAGCCGGGGGCTCCCCAACAGGACCCCTTCGTCACCAACCCCCTGGGCATCCTGCCCAATCCGGGGCTGCCCTCACTGGGCCAGGGTAGCCCCAGCAGTGTCTACTCAGACAGGCCCAGGGACGACGACATCAGCGCGCTGTCGCTGACTGAGGAGGGTGGCCGCGCTGAGGCACCCTCCACGCCTGAAAAGGCACCCAGTCAGGCTGATGTCGCCGACGGTGGTGACGACGAGCTGGAGGCGCTCATGGGCAGCACTCCTCTCACTCCTGAGGAGCAGGGCTCCTCGCCGGGCAGCCTCATCCCCAAGGCGCTGAGGCTCAGTGCAATGTCGGCGTGCACTGCGCCGCAGACGCCGAGGGGCGACGCCCTCTACATGGATCCAGTCCGCGGATCCATGACCTCGCCCGACAACCCCTTCATCGGGGGCGCCCGCCGGTTGTCGCAGGCGCCACGCAGCGAGCTTGAGGCTCGCGTGCGATCGCTGGAGCGCACCAACGCGCTCTACGAGATGGCCCTGGGGTCGATGGTGCGAGTCACCCGACGTCAGGCCACTCTAGAGCGCCGAGGGGCTGCTCCGGCGGAGGCGTCTTGCGACGATGACGACGCTCAAGATGGAGAGGGGGAGGGTGAGGATGGGGGCGTTGAGAGGTGGCAGTGAGGAGTGGTGAGAGGAGGGGGAGGAAGAGGAGGATATGAGAGGGGAAAGGGGTGGCGTTTGGGCGTTTTGGGAGTTTGCGGTGAATTCATGT
Source organism: Erythroxylum mucronatum (assembly GCA_027563825.1). Classification (NCBI taxonomy): domain Eukaryota; kingdom Viridiplantae; phylum Streptophyta; class Magnoliopsida; order Malpighiales; family Erythroxylaceae; genus Erythroxylum; species Erythroxylum mucronatum. The sequence continues at coordinate 103,847 of JAOSBP010096466.1, read as the reverse complement.
ATCAAGGGGGGTCATGTCGTTGGTGTTTGGGGGTTGTGGGAGTTTGGTGATGGCGTTGGGCAGTGGAGGGGTGTTGTCTTCATGTATTATGGGGAGTCTTGTCGTTGGTGTTATGGAGAAGCGGAGTCTGGTGATGGCGTTGGTTATTGTCGCTTGCGAGGGGGAGTTGTTTTCATGTATCATAGGGAGTTCTGTCGTTGGCGCTTTTCAGGAGATTGATTCTAATGCTGATTGTTGGAGCCACGTCAGGCGTCAGTCATTCATTGTCTTTCATACTCATCATCTCCTAGAAGAAAGAAAAGGCTGCGTTATCAGCCTGGTTCTAGGCTGAGAATGATTTCAACAGCAGAACAGCACCCAAATGCCTGTATTTATACGGAGTGTTGGAAAATTCATTTGCTCAATGAGCAATTGATTCATGATTCTCTCTTCCATGAATCTGATATTGACAACTCTTTGTCTCAATTTATTTTGGAAGCGACATTATGATTCGAAACTCATTTTGCAGAATATTTCTCAAATTGAAGTCTAACCATGAATAAAGCCTGAAGCTTTTCACAATGGGAAGAAGTCAAGAGCACTTGAGTGGTTGAGTGGATTTGACGAAAATGTGAAGTCCTTTTCAAACGACATGGCTCATTTGATTAGAAAAATAACAAGTCTCATCAAGACACACATTTTCTTGTCAGTAGCTCACTTGAAGATCACAGCATGCAAACAAGACTTTTCTATCGCAAGTTACTTTCTTTGGCCCTTTCCCTACCAGAATATAGAGAAACACTTGTTGCTTTGCTTCAAGACCTGGCAATAGAGTGGCAGCAACATAATGATAAGTCTCTTTTCTTGATATCAGCCTCATTTCCAGAAGCCCATATGAGGGCAATATGTTCTGTTTTCTGAGAGCAAAAACACACATGAAATAGCAAACTCGTCCAGAATACATGAGGCTGGTGTACACAAAAAGGGAGAAAATTTCCTTCCATCATTTTCTTACTCTCCCTTTCAACAAAGATCCCTCCTACATCAAGCAAAAGAAGACTTCAAAGACCATCATCAAAGACATGGATACCAGAAAGAGGCTTAATCAAAGTCGGTTCAATCTCTTCACAAGTGTGCCTCGAAATCCGGCGTTTGAGAATTTCTCCCCTTTTTCCCCCAACAACAAGAGAAAAACGGAGCCATTTTTCTAATTCCACTGTTTTTAAAACCATGTGTAAGTGAGAATAATATGAAATCAAGGGAAATTTAACGCCCAGAGGGAATAGAAGACAGAAGCGGAGTCGTCATTTCATTTAAAAAAGCAATACTATCTACTTCTTCTCTTGATATCCACCCCTTCTCCTTTCTACTACATGACTTGGTAACAAAATTGAGTAAAGAATTCTCGCGTCTATAATATTATGCCCTGACATCTACCATTAAAAAACATACTCTTACAAGACTTTGACGTCGGGGACCTCGCCAGGGCCTGGTACGGTTCCCTTGGTGTTGCTGCCACCGCCGCTAGAACCACCTGTTCGAGGCGATGGCGGTATAGGCAGCGTCCTCTCACCGGCCAAATTGGTCGTGGTGCCGACGCTGTCGCCAGCAACTTGAGCCAGCTGGCGTTCGCGCTCTTTGAGGCTCTGCAGGCGGCGCTGCTCGTGCGCAGCCTTCCACGGCAGACCTCCATCATCGCGATACTGCTGGTGCTGGTACTGTTGGTGATATTGTTTCTTCTGGGATCCTTTCAAAGCGTCGTCACGCTGGCCCCACAGCCCTCTGACCTGCTTGTTCTGCCGGCCTGGCCGACCCCACATGCTAAGACGTGTCACAGCCTGTAACTTGCGCATGCCGAAGCGGCATAAAATCCAAGTAGCAAATATTGAGGTGCCAACGACGGTGCCAAATCCCCACTGTGTCTCCTCTATAAAGTTCTCCAGGTTCATGCCGTACAGGGAAGCGATGAATGTGCCTCCGCCGAGACCTAGGGCCCAGATGGAAAAGCGCAGCTCCAGCAGCATCAGACTGTTGCGGTTCGCGTCTAGAATGGCCTTGACAATCTCTTCTGTATTGCGAATGTTGGAAACAAGATTGCCAGAGACCTGGACGATTTCGTCGCAGATCTTGTAGTACGATTCGAGCAGCATCTCCACTTCTGTGTGGTCGTCTTCGTCTCTGACTTGACCAGACTGCTTCTCTGACAGATACATTGCGGCCAGGTCATCGTCGGCCTCTAGCAAATCGTCAATGGCGTCACGCACGAGACGAGCCTTTTGTTCAAACGACGACAGCTTCTTGGAGTAGATGAGCAGGTGTCGCAGTTTGTCTCGGTCAATGTCCTCTTCCAGCTCGCGAAGAACCCGCACAACAGGTTCTCTCACGCCTTCGAACTCGCCCTCCAGACCAGTCGTGACCGATACCAAAACAGATTCGAGGGCGCGAAATTCGTACGGCAGAGCCCCACCGGCTTGCGAAGAGCCAGCAGTCCGCTGCTCTGGAGACTTGAGTTTCTGTTCGAGGTCGTACATGAACATGGACTGAGTCCAGGTGTCGGAGGATCCATATGCGTCAAAGACAAGGACGCGGTTGTGCTTGATGAGGACTCTGAGGTGGAGGAGGTTTATGAGGATGGCAGAGGGTCGTACGAGGACATTAGGTAGCAGGGACGAGTCGATTTTGCGCAAATCGCGAGGGAGAAGGCCGTACTGTGATGCTTGTTTAGTTTTTTTGGTCGAAAAGCTGAATGTCACCGCAACCCACCTTTGCGATGAGCTCGCTCTTCTTAAACTCTCCGTTGGCCAGTGCAATATTGCCATGTTCGTCGAATTCCGTGCATCTGAGCTTCAATTGATGCTCTGCCTTGAGCACTCGCCCCAGACTGGAGTTGTCGTCGAGAAAATTGGACATGGGCGGCAGGTCATCGGGCTGCAGGGGCTCCTTTGGGCGCGTCCGCTTGAACCCAGCCAGCCTACCCAAGAAGGACCCTTCATACTCTCTTGCAGGTCTCGAAGTAGAGAATCTTTGAACTTGTGTGTGCTGCTGATTCGCAGCAGAACCAGAAATCCTGCGTCGACACGCTCTGCTGTAAGGAGCTGCATGCCTTGCGCATGGCGTTGTGTGCGGCCCTTGAGCCTGGGCGCGCAGGAATCGCAACAGGTGCTTCGAAGGGGCGATCGAAGACAGGCTCGACAGGGGCGCCAGCGGGCGCTGCAGCGATGCAGACATTGCCTCTGGATGAAACAAAAGGAAAAATCACGGATTTGGAGTGACGTCGCTAAATGGACGTTGGTAGCCGTGGCTTGGCATTGCCCAAACGGGCGAATAGTCATTACTGTCATCTATTATCATTCATTATTTGCACTGCTCAAATGCCATTGAGCAAGGAAAACCCAATATGCTACACAGAAATTTAAGAAGAAAATGTCCACCACGCTATGCAGATGATGTGGGCCATGATTCGTTGAGTCGATATAAGTCAAAGAACTGGAGGAAAGAAAAAAACGGAGAGGGTTGGGTATCAGGGGAACCTCTTCTTCTTGGGCATAAAGACACTGACGTCTTTCTTCCGTAAAAGTGCCGGCACGGCTGCTGAGTTTGATGATGATGAAGGTCTCCTGGTCAGCTCAGCTGGTTTGTCTGGCGCCGTGGGAGTGGCGGAAGAAGGAGTGACAGCAGCATCATTTCCATTTGCTGGATTTGTTGATGGCGCATTCTTTGTAGGCACATGTTTGGACGACGTGACTACCGGGGCAGGTCGGCTGCTTGAAGGAGGTGGGCCTCTTGCTGGTGTTGGGGTGGTACAGCCATTATTCGAGGCTGCATGAGTCTTTTGCACAGCTGGATTTGGCGGTTGAGGTCTCTGGGCCCCCAGATCGGTGGAATGCTTGCGCTTGACTGGAACATTGGCCTTTTGCACGACGGGAGACGGCACAGGTGCAGGCATCTCGGGAGCGTCTGGCATTTCGACATCTGGATTGATGCTCAGCTTCTGCTGAAACAGGCGCTCAATGTCCCCGTCAGTAAAGTGGCGCGTCGACTTGGCGTGCTCAATCAGCTTGGCCCAGTACTCGCCTCTCAGCAGGCTGCTGCTGTTGCCCAGCACCCACAGGGACGACTTGGCACGAGTGAGACCGACGTTCATACGTCGAATGTCCTGCAAAAAACCGACGCCGCCAGCTGGAGAAGCTCGCACGCATGAGAAGATGATGATATCGCTCTCTCGGCCCTGGAAGGCGTCTGTCGTGTTGAACTCCATCTTGTCGGTGATGCTCTCTCCAAATCGACGGCGGAACTGGTCTTTGAGCTCTCGCAGCTGTGACTTGTAGGGAGTAATGACACCAATCTTGCCGTCAAAATTGACCCTTGGGAAATCTGTCTTGAGGCGATTGTACAGCTGCATGGCGACCCTCACTTCTGAATAGTTGACCAACGAATGTCCTTTGGGAGCTGCCTGGTGCTGGCCCTGCACGTCGAAGAAACGAAAAGGTCCAAGCAGATCGGCGGCATGCCAGACTTGCTTGCGGAGACTGGCCATGTTGGGTCCATCCAGAAGGCGGCCGTCGTAGAAAGTCTTGCTGGGAAATTTGCTGATTTCAGGATGCATGCGATACTGCGTGTCGAGCAGATGGACGTCTTTGGGATGATTCTTCTGCATGCGCACAAACAGACTCTGCTCATACTTGAAGCGAGCCGCATCTTTGGAAAAGACTGTGGGCGGCAGTTGCTGGGGGTCGCCAACCAGGACACATTTGGCGCAGCCGTACTTGAGAGGAATCAGGGCGCTCAGCTCAACGCACTGAGCGGCCTCGTCGATGATGACCGTCTCAAACTCAACGTTGATGTTCTGAAACATGTCGTGACCGCTGCCGCTCAGAGTTGCGCAGATGACGTGGGCCTCTCCGATAATCTCCTGCTGAACCTGTCGCTTGCGCTGCTCAGCCAGCCGGCTCTGTGAGCCTTCATTGTCCTTTGCGCTGTCAATCTTTGTGCTCAGCAGCGTCTTGCTCTTCCTGAGCTCGTCAACCTCTTTTCTCAGAGGTGTCAGCTCTTCAGTCGACGCCTTTCGGGCCTCGGCCTGGTCAAGCACTGTTCTCGCCTCACGGAGCCGTGCGGAAATGTCCTGATGTTGTTTCATAATCTTCTGCGTCTCATCGCGCAGCCCCTGAGTGTCGGTCGGGTTGAGTCTCTTATTGACCAGCTCATCCAAAGTCACGTCCAGCACGCTGGAGCTGATGGCATCACTCTTGCCCAGACGCAAGACTTTGAGCTCCCTGTCCTCGCCCGACGTGGTGCGGACACCTTGCTTGAAACGGAGCACCAGTTCGTCTACTGCTGCATTACTTGGCGCGCAGACTAGCAGCTTCTTGGCCGTCTGACCCGCTGCTGGGTCTGGCTGTCCAGGAGCCCGTTGGATGGTCGCCATGGTCTTGAAAGACTCGCTTAGGAGAGCTCCCACAATGGCCACAATCGTCTTGGTCTTGCCCGAGCCTGGAGGCCCCTGGACCAATGTGAAGGCGTCGTTGTCAATGGCCGACTTGATGGCCTTGGCCTGAGCCTTGTTGACCTGATAGTTTTTGATGAGCCGCTGAAGACTCTCATCGCTGTACTCTAAAAGAGGAGAAGGTCTGGCTTTGGCAATCTCGTCACACAAATCGTAGTACTGTAACCCCAGCAAAGCTCCGTATTCTCTCTCGAGTGGCGTAATGGACATGATCTTGATGCATCGCAGCGAGGTATTCGGCGCCAGTGCTGGTGCAAGTGTGGTTCTGGGCAGCAGGCGCAGCAATGCTTCGACGTGCGTCTTCTTCCTGCTCATGCGATGCACACGAGCTATTGCGTGAGGACTGCTTGGGTCGGAGATTGGGTTGTCGGCTTTTGAAACAAGCACAATGTCACCCTCGGAGATCTCGCGAGCGTCTGGGTGAGCGATGGAGCTGCTCACTTCGACAAAGGCATCGACGCTTGACCGGTTCAGAACTTTGATGTCGAATGGTCTGGCGGTAATCTCCTCTTTAGCTTTGAGAAAACCATTCCACGCTTCGAGCAGCAACAGGGGCTGGAATGTGCGCTGGTAGTCGACTGGATCTCGGAAAGAATCAAGCACACTAGCATAATCTTTGGCGCTGCTGTTGGGAGGAAACGACCCGTCGTGGAAGTAGTCCCAGGTCAAGATGGACTGGTGCAGCTCTGAAAGGTCTGGAGCCAGCCTTGCGCGCATGTCTCTGGCGTTGCGGTTGATACGCTGCTTCTTGACCGGACCTTGAGGCTTTCTACGGAGGTTGGCCTGTCGTAGGGCCTCTGCATTCTTCTGCGCCTCAGGATCAAGCTGTTTGCTTTTTGACTTTGCCGGCATGCCGAAGAGTTCATTGTCCATGTCATTGTCCGACTCTTCGCTCTCCTCGTCGGATGAGACCATGACACCCTCACCTTTGGGCGCCGAGTGGTCAATGTCGTAGACTCCCAGTCCCGCAAGACCTGAGCCTTCGTCAGCTGTGTGCGCTGCGTTGGCTCTCCTCTTTGCCAGAGCGATGGCCTCCTGCTTTTGCTTCTTCATTGCTGCCATCTCGGCTTCACGTTTCTTCATAAAATCTGCCGCATCTCTTGCCTTCGGGGGAGCCTTGCTGAGACCTGTGGGGATTGCCTTGGTAGGTCTCTGTGCTTGCTGCGCCTTAAAGGCATCGAGGCCACGTGTAGAATTTGCGATGATCTGGTCGAGTCTCTGCTGGCCGTGGATGATGGGTTTTGAGGCAGCTGCCTGTGCCTTGGAGCGCCACTGGTCGAGGTCGATGGCCTGCGTCGTCTTTGGCTTGGTGGGCTCACGCGAAGACTCGGGGTACATTGAGCGACCCGCATGGCGTTCCCACGCCCGACGCAACTCAGCCTTTTCAGTCTGTGTCAGGACATTCTTGACCACTCCCGTGTAAATATCCTTGATGTAAGACAAGGCTGATTCGCTGATGGCCGTATCAAACTGCTTTAGACGTTCAAGCAGCTTGCAGATGAGCTCGGTAGACTTCTCAACTAGAAAGGGGTCACGAAGTCGAAGCCACTTGCCGGCTACGTCCATGGCGGCTTTTGGATCTGCAACGAGGCGCTTTCCCACATTGCGTGTGGCGGCGCTGGTCTCGACACCGTCTCCCAGAGCACCTGTCAGGACGGCAAACTGGTCAAAGGTGTAGTCGGCAAAGTCCATGGCGTTGCGGCAGAAATCCATCATCTGCGTCTTGCTGTGGCCCTGGTGACTCCAGCTCTCTGTGGCGCCGAATATGGTCGTCAGCTCAAACCACAGGGCAGCCCAGAACTTTTCCAGTTCGTCAGACTCTCTCGACGTCAGCGTGTGAGAAGATCTGAGTATGCCGTCTGAAGGATTCAAAAGTGCCTCTAGCAGGTCTTTGCAGCCGACCCACAGTGTGGATGCCACAGCATAGATTTGCTTGCTGGCGATTTGGTTGAGAGAGGCGGAAAAGGCTGCTAGAACCTCGGCCAGGTGGCTCCTGACTACTGCAGAGATTGCAGCGCTGCGGACATGTTCGCCACTAACTGCCTTGAGGACCTCCAGCAGACCAGCACGTACGTCTGTGTCGGAGGAGAACAGGTGCGCAAAGAGAGCATTGCAGGTGTGAGCCTGGGAGAAGATGTCGCCAATTTGGGCAGCCTCAAACTCGCTTGTGCGCTCCAAAATGCTGATGGCGCACTGGTTGATTGCTTCGTAAGTCGTATTGAACTTCTCTTGCTCTCTGATCTGTGTCGACTCTGGTCGAAATACGAACGGTTCAGCTCCTGTCAGAGTGCTAGTTACCAGCAGGAGATGTTTAGCGAGCACCAGGTTTCCTGGACCAAGGGCTGAGACTGCAGATTTCCACATCTTGGGCCTAAAGACACAGAAACCAGGCTGCAAAGGATTGCCATAGAGCAATGCGTCTCGGTCAGAAAGGAGGTAATTGCAGTCGAGCAGCAGAGCTTCTCTGATGACACTTGAGCTCTCTTCGGCGAACTGGTGATCGATGGCTGTTGCAGACAGTATCTGTTTGATATGGGATTCGACAAGGTCGAGAGCTTCGAGGCCAGCGGCGCGAGCTCCAGTGCGTTTGTCGCTAACGCCCTGCAGAACCGTGGATATGAGTTCCAGACCTTTTGCAAAGCAATGGTCTTTGTACTGTTGCGGGTGGCTGCCGTTTTGAATGGTGCCCAGCAGCTGGCTGAGAACACCTCGACAGGCGGCTGGCTGGTTGACTGCCTTGATGGAAGAGAAGAAGGGCTGCATCCAGGCGTAGAGGCTGTTTAGCAGCTCCTTGTCGAGAAACGACGGCTTTACGGCACGCGAAACAAATCTCTGCAGGGCTTTAGAGTTGAAGAACTGTTCTACCCAGACGTTGGCGGGAGTGGCACCCATTGCCTCCCAGAAGTCGGTGGGAGAGGTTTCGAGTATGTGTGTCGTAGTCTGCAACAGGTCCACGAAGCCATCGCAGTCGATCTGAAGATGGTCCAGGGCAAGCTTGCAAATGTCAAAGTCCAGAGCGCGTAGAGAGTGGGTGATGAGGTTTTGGTCGAGGCGCAGAACAATTGCCTTTGCGCCAGCCCAGAAACGAGGCACAAAGTCTCTGTCCAAGTCTTGCAACTGAACGCGAGACATGGCACTTGTCAAGGGCGGACGGAGAGCGTGCTCAAATTCGCCTTTGGTGGGATATGCACCGCCTGGGCGCTTGAAGGCAGGCCAGGACGCCTTTGCCCAGTTGTTGCGCACTGGAGTATCTTGGAAGAGGAAATAACCCATTGCCGGTGTGTAGACTTGGGCCTTTAGGCGTCTTTTTGTTTGGACAAGACCAAAAAGCTCATCGAAATATTGCTTAAGGAAATCTTCGTCTACGAGAGCTGGGTGGCAGTTGAGAGCTTCGAAGAGAGCGTGAACGCCAACACGATCGAGATGATTTAAACCTCTGTCTTCGGGCGGTCTCGCCTTGAGCAGGTCGGCAGCATGTGTAAGGCCAGTTCTTATCCTTTCGAGATTGATGTTGTCAAACTTGTCCATGAAAGCTTCGACAGCTTCGTCATCGTAGTTTTCTCGCAGCTTCTGTTCAAGCTCAGGGCGACCGCGGTGATATTCTCGACTGCAGATCTCGCAGAGGGTGACTTCGTTCGTGAGTTGATGGCGGATCCACTTCTGATATCCAATCGCATCGTCTCCACTGTACGCAAAGATCTCCATTGTGCTCAGCGCGAGAGAGGCGCGGGTTCTGGCGTCCTCAATGGGCTTCTTGCGTGCCTGGACCGCATTTTCAGACGTGTCAACGCCCTTTGTCGCACGAAGGTCCTCCTCAAAAAAGACGGCGCCATCCTGGGCTCCTCTCCTGGGGCAGAACCAGTGATGGGGATTCGGGGCCTGCTGCAGCTCTTGAAGGTACTGGATATTACGAATGAGCTCCTGACCCATCTTATTGGAGTGTCTTGTCTATGTGGTCTTGATTAACGCTGTTGAAACGAAGAGTCATTTGGCCCGAGTTTTGACAGAAGCTGCATATATCACTCTGATATTGACTTTGAGACGAGCCCACGACTGAGAAGAGTCAACGGCTGAGACGAGTCAATGACAGCAACGAGACCCAGAACAGAAGTGACTATGCAGTGCAAAAGGTCCTCGAGATTAGAAAGAGGACGGCATGTGAAACGAAACGACAGAAGGAAACTATTCAAGTGAGACTCGGCCGTCGCATATCTTTCTTTGGCAAAAGTCAGCACAGAAAAGCCAATTGGAATGACGCTGATGTGCTAACCTGAGAAGAAAGGTGAGATAAGAGACAAGGGAATCAAGAGGGAAAGAGGAAAGACGAACGGCTGCTCATTGAGAATTATTTTATAGAGATACGCGTGACGCCGCTCCAAGCGCGTGTTAGTTTTCCAGGGTCTTTTCTGCCTGAATATTCAGGCTGAAGGTTTCATGTTCAGAGCTGCCGCATATCTGGATACAAGGACATTTGTTTGCATCCAACTGCGCCGTTTTCTCAATTACTCTAGTGCTTGGGCTATCTCTATCATTGAACTTATAGCAGTGCTTGCTGCACCAGTGCGGCAGAACTTGCGGCAAGATGAGCGACGCAGAGTCAGACGATGTGCCGTTCAACCCAGCTCCAGCCTATGGTTCTGACGAGGAGGAAGAGGAAGAGAACGATCTCCAAGCCACAAAGCGCTCAATCAGCCCGAGAAAACACTCCCGCCAACCGTCAGATGATGGCAATGGTGACAATCCAGACGAAGACGACGAAGGGCCGGGCGAAGATCTAGCAGCAACACGGGACGAAGATGACGAGGAGGAGGAGGAGGACGACGACGACGAAGAAGTCCAGGTTTGACGACTCGAACCTCGATTCTTGGAGATGACTAACTCCAGCCAGGGTCATCGAAGAAAACGCCACAAGCGCGACAGACGCAACCAGTACCTCGATGTCGAAGCCGAAGTAGAGGACGACGAAGAGGAGGGCCTGGAGGACGACGAAGACGATCTGCCTGGCAACGACTTTGTCGCAGACACACATCCAGACGACGAGGGTCTGGGTCCTGGAGAAGATGCCGACGACGCCAGACATCGAGAGCTTGATCGCAAGAGACAGCAGGAATTGGAGCTAGACGCAGAGGAACAGGCAGCACGGTTCAAAGAGCGCTATGGCCGAAACCGCGTGGCAGCAGCAGACTCTGCCATTGTGCCTCAGCGCCTGTTACTGCCCAGCGTTGAAGATCCCACAATCTGGGGAGTGCGGTGCAAGCAGGGCAAAGAGCAAGAAGTCATCAGGGCCGTCTACAAGAGGCTTGGTGACAGGATCAATACAAGAGACCCACTTGCCATCACTGCTGCCTTTGAGCGTGCCAGCACAGCAATGGCAGGCTGGGTGTACGTCGAAGCTCGAAAGCGAGCCGACGTTTTGGCTGCGACGGAGAACATTCCCAACTGCTATCCTCACTCGCAAAATGCCACTGTGCTGGTGTCTATCCCCGAAATGCCGGATCTGCTCAGAGTACAGAAGACAAAGACACTCGATCCTGGCATGTACGTGCGCATCAAGAGGCCGCTCAAATACCAAGGCGACCTTGCGCAAATCACCGAGATTGACGGCAATGGAGTGGACCTCGAAGTCAGACTGGTGCCCCGAGAAGACTATGGCCTTGCTGAAGACCAGAATGCACCCACCTTGGCCAACGGTGGTCTAGACGCTGCCACAGCAGCCAAGCGCAAACGACAAAACGCCTTTGGCAAGGGCGCACTGGCCAAACGACCCCCGCAGCGACTCTTCAGCGAAGTCGAGGCTAAGAAGCGACACGGCAGAATGCTGCAGCAGGTGTCAAACTACAACCAGAAGCAGTTCAACTACATGGGCAATACCTACATCAGTGGCTTCTTGCATCTGGCGACCAAAATCTCCAATCTGCAGGCAGACGATGTGAATCCCAGTCTTGAGGAGGTGTCCAACTTTACGGCTGGAGCAGATGACGGAGCAGAAAACCTCGATCTGGCTGCGCTGGCCCAGACCCTCAAGGCCAGCAACATTGCGGCAAACTACCTGCCGGGAGACATGGTCGAAGTCTACCAGGGCGAGCAGCAGGGCGTCATCGGCAAGGCGGTGACTGTGCATGGAGATATTGTCACCATCAGGGTGACTGACGGAGAGCTTGCTGGCCAGGTCATTGAAGCTCCAGTCAAGGGTCTCCGTAAGCGTTTCCGTGAGGGAGACCATGTCAGAGTCATTGGCGGCAGCAAATACCAGGACGAGCTGGGCATGGTTGTCCGCATCAAGGACGACCGTGTGTCGCTGTTGACCGACTCCAACTACGAGCAGATTACCGTCTTTAGCAAAGACCTGAGGGCGGCCACCGATACCGTCATGGGCCAAGCATCTGGCAAATATGACCTGCAAGATCTTGTGCAACTAGAGTGCGTTTCTCTTCTTCTCCTTCTTCCCCTTTTCCTCTCTTTGTCTTCTTTCTCACTATCATCCTTCCTCTCATCACAAGCTAACGTATATCTCCGCCACCAGCCCTGCCACCGTCGGCATCGTGACAAAGGTCGACCGCGAATCCCTGCGAGTCCTGGACCAGGAAGGCAGCTTGCGCACTGTGCTACCGTCTCAAATTTCAGACAAGATTGAAAAACGCAAGTTTGCCGCCGCCACAGACCGCGAAGGGTCAGAGATACGTATCGACGACACGGTCAAGGAGTATGGCGGCGAGCAGCGCCCGGGCCGCGTCCTGCACATCCACCGAGCGTTTTTGTTTCTGCACAACCGCACCCAGATTGAAAATGCTGGATTGTTTGTCGTCCGGGCTGCGTCTGTTGTGACTGTTGCTGCGGCCAAGGGAGGCCGAATGGCAGGGCCCGACCTGAGTAAGATGAACCCGACATTCAATCGCAACGGCGGTGGCCCCAATGGCAACTCAATGGCGCCTCCGCCAAAGACGTTTGGACGTGACCGTCTTATTGGCAAGACGGTTGTGGTGCGCAAAGGCCCGTACAAGTCGCTACTGGGCATTGTCAAGGACACGACGGAGAGAGACGCACGGGTCGAGCTGCACTCCAAGTCCAAAGTGATTTCGCTGCCCAAAGACCTGCTCAGCGTCAAGGACCCGCTCACTGGCGCCACCGTGGACATGTCGCGCTTCGGATCTCGACCTGCCCAATCCAGTAATAATGGTGGTGGTGGAGGCGGCTACGGAGGAGGTTCGCGTGTGCCCAACGGCTACGACGGCAGCCGAACACCTGCTGCCTTTGCTGGTGGCGCAACACCGGGCTGGGCTGGCACTGGCAGCAAAACTCCCGGCTGGTCACGCACTGGTACTGGAGGAAGGACTCCTGCCGCTGCAGGCTACGGTGGAGGCACGTCGTACGGCGGAGCGACGTCGTATGGCGGTGGCACATCCTACGGTGGAGCGACGTCCTATGGAGGCGGCACTTCGTATGGCGGCGCAACATCATATGGCGACAATGCCGGCAGCCGCACGCCGGCCGCCTGGAATAGAGGAGGTGGTGCCACACCTGCGCACCATGGTAGTGGCAGCTCTGGCTATGATGCTGGCGCGCCGACTCCTGGAGCGTTTGCGGCGCCCACACCAGGTGCCAGTCATAGCAATGACCACGCCACGCCTGGCTATGGCAGCCTGAACGCGCCGACACCTGGCGCCCCAACTCCCGGCATCTACGGCGGCGCACCTACACCGGGAGGGGCAGGCGACGACGATGGCTATGAGTGAGGAGGCTTTTCAATATTTTGGGGTTCTGGTTTGAAAAACGGACAAGGGGAAAGACAGGAAGGATTGTGTGGAGGGAGAGACTTGAGCAAAGTGGCAGAAGAAGAGAAAAGGGGAAGAGAGGGGGGCAGAGAGAGAAGGAGAAGAAGGAAACACATCAATGGCGCCCTTTTTTCCATGTCCCAGGCTATCCAAAAAAAAGTCACATTATCATTTCCAAAAGATCAATGCAGATGCAACGGCCCCATTACAGACAGCAGGGTCGACATATCCAGTAGTGGTTCCCCCATTTTTGTCATTTGCCCTTTTTTTAAAAGAAGAGTATGTTACATGGTGATGTTGTTTTCCTTCCGATAGCTGCCGTTTGGGGCCCCTGTTTTTATTTGAGCCTTGAATGTAGCCAGTACCCTGTCAGACTGGAAGACGCCAATATTAAGCCAACCGAAAAACCCTGCCTGGCCTTCGCATCTCTGGCCTGATATGTCATGTAGAATTTCGAGACCAGAGGAAAATGGACTTGAGTCCAAAGCCATGGCTTGCCACAAGTCTCACTGTTGAATGCCTGATCTTGTTTTGGTTTTTATGCCACTTTTTGTGGGAGCATTTCGTTTGGATATTCTGCTTAGTCTGGACCAGCCATGACCAGGGCGCAAAATCCCATACGCAGGCAAACCCTTTGCCGATGTGGCGAGATCTTCTCTGTGAGACGCTTGCTATTATCGGCAAGTCGAAAGAGGGACGAAAACTCATCTCAGCAATCGTTGGCGGCCATGTGTGCGCGAACAGCGTTGCGGCACAACCCAGCGCTCCCAGGCCTTGCGCTGGGCGTTGCTCACAAAGACGGCATTGTCGTTGAGTGATTCGACGTCCGCGGCTTCCTGAGTGCCCGTAGCCTCGTCACAGCTGCTGCAGCACGGTGCAGTGTCTGGCGAGTCGCGTGTAGGCAGGTCGACCGTTCTGAGGGGAAAAGACATGGTATTTGTCATTTCGTCACGTTCGTCGCCGCTGTCGCCTAGATCATCCGAGTATTCGTCTCCGTTATCATGGTTGTCGCTGTCAGAGGCCGAGTCAAGGCTTGGATTTGCGTCAGAATCATCCTCGCTGTGGTCTGAGCCGTTCGATATTGCCTCATCGTCCAACATGTCCTCGTCGTCGCTGTCGCTGGGGGCACCGTTGGGTGCGTCGTCTAGAATTTCTGCACCACGGACCGCCCACTGCTCGTCAAAAGTCCTCGCATAGCCTATCCGTCGCAGGCTGACCCACTCGAGCTGTGGTACCTCTTGGCGCAGAAACCCAAGTACGTCTTTCCACCTGCTGCCATCTTTGAGGAGAACATCTCGAAGCCTCAAACCCCGGAGGCGGTCGCTGTGGCGTTGCACTAGGCCGATGATCTCGCTGGCGTCGAGCTTCCACGCCTGGATGCCAAATGCGGCAAGATACCTCCACTTGACACTGTGAAATATTTGCTCCAGAGGGAGATTCAAAGGACGATGTGAAGGAAATCCAATGTGGAGGGCCTGCATATTTTCTGCCGAGGAAAAGATGCGCTGAAAGAGGCCACTGAGCTCGCTCATGGTTGCATCGAGGTCATTGCTGTCGTCAAAGTGCAACTCGAGACTGGTAAGGCGCTGGACTAGGATTTGAAAGCTGGACGGTGTATTTGCTGCCAGGCTTTCAGCGCTTTGGGGGCTGAGCATTGGCGAAGAAAAGCGTGAGCAGGGGGATTGCGTGTCGAGAAGGGCTGCCCCCAGTGTCTTTGTGCTGTGCGAACATGCTGGGGCCCATTTGAGCTCCAGAAAGGGAGCTTCATTCTGGTGCTGGCGCAGCCACGTGAGGAGCAAGGCGTCATCGCGATCCTGGACGCGCAGGATCTGAACATGCTGCAGAGAGGTAAAGGCGGTCAGTGCCCTTCTGAGTACGCGTGTATCTTCACCAGATGTGACGATTTGCCTCTGCTCTGCCGCCTTGCGCACCACCTTGTTTGTGTCAATGTTTCCGGGGCCAGGGTGCAGGGTCGCCATGCCAGTGCCGCCGCTGTTGCTGTTTGACTGGTGCAGCTCATAGAAGTATGGCACCATGTAGCTGAACTTCTTGACATGCTGTGCGAGGTGAGGCTGAGCGGCAATCTTCTCCAGTCTGGCTAGACCGTGGCTGGAGAAGCGAGTCGAGATGCGCGAGAATTGATGGATTGCGCCAAGCTGCGAAAATCGCCTGCAGACAAGACGAAAGCTTGCAACATCCTGAAACTGGTCTGGCGCCGCGGGTCCAGGTAATCTGAAGCTCTCCTGAGACAGATAGGCGCGGCGGTCGAGATTGACGGATTTGTCAGGGTCCGCCTCGATATGGTCAAGGATGTCCCTGAGTAATTCGGATGACAGACTCAAGAGGCCAGGCTGAGCAGCCATCATGGCATTGGAAAGATGTCGACAGTCAATTTAAAATCCAAATGGAGGGATATCGGCTTCAGTGTTTGTCCAGTGGTGTTGAACGATGGAGTACAGGAGAGGATTAAGAAAAAAGGGAAAGTCGATAGCAGAAGAAGTTCGGTCCAGTATGAGGCAGAGAGGGGGATAGAGAGAGATATGTATAGAGAAAAGAGACAGCGAGAGAGATGGAAAATGACGACCAAGAAGCAGGAAATTACAGGTTACAGCATGCTCGACGTGGTTACTGGCGGCCTGTAGCAGACACGCGTGTGACCGAGGAACAACGAGACAAAGAAACGAGAGTCGGGCAAAGGCGGCAGAGGACTGTGTGCCATAGTCGACCCAAGGACAGAGAAGGTGAATCGTCTCTGTCTTGTTTCAGAAGGTCGAATCTCGAGTCTATTTTATTTGGCGCGCGACGCACGTGAGGGGGAAGGAAGAGGGAGAGAGAGGGACGAGGAGAAATAAGAGAGGTGCAAACGTCGCGCCGTCGGACGCCGCAGCTGCAGCAGAAAAGCACCTAGTAGCAAATCCAGCAGCTGGAGCAGCAGTAAAGCACCCAGCAAACACCTCAGGGATCCAGCAGCAGCACCAGTAGCAGCAGCACCAGTAGCAGCACCAGCAGCCGCACCTGCAGCAGAGACGACAGCTCAAACGCAGAGAGTGAGAAACAATGCGCGCGCGCCGGCTGGAGGGGCGACGTGGACGACGACGACGACGACGCCGCCGCATTGGTGTGCCAGAGATCTAGCCGCTCGCAGCCAATGGTGGCCTCATGGGCAAATCACCTGATCACAATCTCACGCGGACCATGGGGGCCCAGGAGCCGGCACCTAGGATAGACCCGCGCGAGCGCCATGGCCACGGCGGCCCAGGATTCGCGGGAAACGCCATGGGCAGCGGTTTCAGGCCGTGTGCCATGGCTGAAGCTCATGCTCCAACCAGCTTGCTCGCCTGGCTTTCTTCGGCATCTCTGCGTTGTGCTTTTTGCTATTTTCGGGCGCTGTTGCTCCTTGGGCCTTCACATCCGGCATGCCCCTCTCCAGGCCAACGGGCAAGTCCAGCAGCAAGAACTTGAGTGGCGGGAAAGGGCAGCGTCGGCAAAACAGAACAGAATTGAAGCGAGCCAGGGCCAATCGAGAGCACCGGGGCCGGCGGATATGGCTGCTGCACCTTACTCGCGTGCGTGTGTCAGCCTCGAAGAGTCTCTCTCTCTCTCTTCTCTTCTTGCTGTCGTGCCGTCTTGCCATTTTTCAGCTCTGTCCATTTCTGGGGTAGTTCAGACGGGGCCAGAAAGTAATGAGTTGGAGTATCATCTGTCGTGATTCTGTTTGCTCTTCTAAGAGTTCCGTTGAGCAGGACATCAAGCCATTATCCGTTTTACAGAAAAGGAGCTGCTGCTGCTTGCTCTTTGCTTCTTGCTGCAAGATATGCCATGGGTGGAAACGCATGCTGCAGGGGAGATGCAACTCCGTATTGCCAATTGTCGCTAATCGCTTAGCTGCGTCAGGAACATGGCAAAAAACAAAAAACAAAAAAACAGAAACAGAAAAGCCAAAATTCAATGCGCCCCAAAAAATATTGCTCATATCCCCGAGCTTCAGTCTCTATCCGCTGTCATTAATCTTGTATGTTTCTTTGGCTTCTCATTTTCAAATGCAACACAGGAGAAAAGGGAGAACAGGGTGGAGAGACTCACAGCTCGTCCCTTTGGCTGACGCTTTGGCGTGTCTGGCTGCTCATGTGGCCCTCCAGGTCCATCCACTCGGCTGCAAATGCCGTCACAATCTTGGCCCAGTCCTCGACCGTGGCCATGTCGAGGTGCTCGCCGTCGTCGGTAATCTTGTGCCATTGCCGTGGGAATGGCGACGGAATAAGGTGCAGCACCTCGACTCCGCGGGCCATGAACGGCACATGATCGTCGCCAATCCATGACTGCATGAATTTGGTCTTGTCCTTTTCCGTGAACCAGGGTCGGTCCTGACGCTTTTCGTCTGCGCCAACATGCTCGCGGCGAGCAGACCGAAATTTTCTCTGCTTACGTAGGCGCTCTTCGAGCTTGGCCATGGCTTGATAGGCCCAGTGCGACGTCATGAAATAAGAGGGTATTCGGGGATCTCTGTCACCCAGCAGATCGAGGAGCACAAACAGGTCAATCGACGACAGGAAGCTCTTGTACGTCGACGTCGGTGGATGGAAGGTCTGCTCCCAGTCCTCTGCCAGAGCCCGGGCACCGTACAGTGAATCCGTGTCACTCCAAGAAACGAATGCCTCCTCTCCGTCCAACAGCAGTATCTGTATGCCCTTCTCTGCCTCCAGGCCCTCTTGATGGCCTGCAGCCTTCATTGCATCCCACTTCTTTGTCAGGGCATCGTCCAATGTTCGAGCAGCCTGGAGTATCATGGCACACGGTGCCGCACTGTCAATGGCGCCTATGAACCCTTCAGGTTTGATCAGGCTGTCGTAATGGGCCACTAGGGCAAGCCTGCCTACATCACCAGGCTGTGCCCAGGGAGGATCCCGTGTGGCGATGAGATTGACAAAAGGGATTCCTTCGCCTTCTGACAACGGAGTTGTTGCTGTCGTGTTGTGCAGCTCAACCTTCCATTGTGGTAGTGTCGTTTCGAAGAAGTCAAGGAAGTGCTGTAGCACCTTCCTTGAGCCCTCTGTGCCTGGCACGCGTGGAACTAGGATAGGCGCGAGAATTGCTCCTCTCTTAATATCAAAATCGTGCCCTGCTTCCGGAATCGTGTTCAGACTCTCGTCAGACAGAGGCGTGTAGGACAGCACTGATGCGAATATGCAGGCTAGGACGTGCAGGATGAGCAGAAGAGAGTGACGCATCGTGTCTGCAACTCCTACATTGAGGCAGAAGGCACTGTAAATCTGCTCCAGTGAATGCAAGGCACAAAGAAAGGCAAACAAATTGCGTCGAGAGTAGAGAATGTGCAGAGAGGTAACGTTTTTGAGATGCGGCAGCCAAAAGTTTGACCTCAGCGGCTGATCTCCCGCGCGTCTGCCGCTCTTCCCCCTTTTGATACCATAAGCCGTATTAAGCCCGGCCATACAATGAATTCTAATTGGATACATTAAGCCTGATGTTATTATCGAATTGTGTAAACAATCTGATCAGGGTCATGTTAACTCAGAAATTAAAGTCTTCACCCTGCTTGTTGATGCGTGCCCTTTTATGCGGCTGTCCCAAGGGGTAGGGGAAGGGGGGAAATATCTCAGTATGCCTTCTCAAACTTATATTTGCCAGAATATTTATTTGGATCTTTGAGAGCTTTGTAGGTGAGCTGACAGTGAGGTCCAAATGATTTGGCCAAATTCATGTCGTCATTATACTGGGTAGGTTTGACAGCTCTGCGCAATCAGTCTAGAACTCAATCTGGTATTTCTTCCTGACATTATATGAAACATGCATTCATGCATTGAGATGTGAATCTTTGCTCAGGTTTTAACCAACAGAATCAAATCACAGAATCAACCGGCAGAATCAACCAACAGAATTAACCCACAGAATCAACCGACCAAAACAACCACTGTCAGGCCTTTGCCCGGATCTGGGCTCGCTCGCTGATGGCCTTGCGGATGCTGGTACTGCTCAACTTGGACTCAAACGATTCGCCTTGGCTCTTACTTTGGTCTTCTGAAGCATCAAGCACATCAACTTCCAGAACAAGCAGCTGGTGCCAGCCACGCTCTGCCCGTTTCTCGTTGACCGCCTTGCCCCCCGCTCTTGTCTCTGCCGAGATGACAATGGCAGTGATTTCTTCAACAGTAATCGTAGGTCCATACGGATCAGATATCTCGACTAGACGAATGATGAGTCTCGGAGTGAGCCAGGCGTTGACTGCGTGGCCATTGGGTCCAGGCTTGTGGACTTCCTCTGTCTTGACCTCAGCATCGTTGGGAGGCCGAAAATCCATGATTGCCCTCAAGAAAGCCAATGTAATCTCCTGTCGCTTATTCCAATCTTGTAAGTGGTCGGCGAATTTCTTATTGACCAGCAGCTCGTCTCCCGTGATGCCTATGAACAGAGTCCGCACCTTGTCATCGTCTACTCCGCCTTGGAGCATAAAGGCAAACATGGTGAGCAATAATTTGTGCCCAATGTGGATGTGATCCCATGTTCCTCCGACAATAACAGAAGTGTGGTGGGCTGCAGACTCTGTCGCTGGCTCTTCGTCTCTGTCAGCCTTTTCCACCTGAACAATACCGCCTCCTACTCTCTGTGTTTTGACACGGCTATCCTGATGTCGTAGAAACTGCTTCAGCACTTCTTCGCCATCCTCACTCTCAATTGAAAAGACTTTCTCCCAGGGTCGATTACTCCTGGCCAGCGTCGGCATGTCGATTACAACTCCCACAAGACCGCTCTGCTCATTTGTTGCTGTCTGTCCTTGGGGTTCTTCATCATGTCGAGGTCGTGCAACCAGAATAATTCTGGCATCTACTCCTTCGGCATCTTCAACGTTGATCTTCTCTCTTGCAGCAATGACACATATGAGCCGGTATACTTGTGCTAGCAGTGCCTGCGTCGCATGGTATAACGTTGCCCTAGGTCTTGACAGGTGCTCAAATAGGTAAGGCACTGGCAGAGCTATGTCTAGCTTAGAGCCTTTGATCTTCTTGTGTGGTTCAAAGGCCAGATGCTTCAGCACTGAGCTTATTGGTTCTTGGTATGCGGCCTGGGCTGACTGCGCTGTTGCTGGCCATGGTGGAGGGGGAAGAAGCAGGAGATAATGAGGCAGTTCTGCCATTGCATCTATATCTGACATGGGCTTGATCGTCCAGCTACGCTAATGAAGAGCTCAGCTTTCACGAGTACTATAGAATTCAGAATTGATTTGTGGAAAGTGAGAGAGGGAAGCACTTCCCACGTGATGCGGCGCCGAAGGTGTTTTCCCCCCACCAGCTCCAGTATCCTTCACACTTCACCTGCTGCAAGTCTGTCGCAGGCACTCGATTGGCAATGCACCGCTATACCTTTTACAAGAGTGCCCTGGAGGAGCTTGCCCGCTCTGCAACTTCGCCCCAATAGCCTGCGACATGAGCCGTCCGCACCAGAGCTTGCACACGGATCCTCAGCATGCGCCGCGTGGCTTAGGCGTTAATCTGCTGCAGCCCCATCAGCAAGGCAACAGTGTGCACTACAAGTCACAGACGCGCGACATTCCTGGCCTGCTCCAGCCGGGTGGTCCCAGCAGGGCAGATTCGTCTTCGGCCTATTCGTCCCTGTCGTCAACTCCCGCCAACATGCAGCCATTCTCCCCTTACGACGAGGCTGCGTCGTCGCGAACCACAATTCATTCCTCCGCACACACCTACTCAAGGTCGAGTCCTTCGGTG
The DNA here is from genome assembly GCA_027563825.1 of Erythroxylum mucronatum. Taxonomy (NCBI): domain Eukaryota; kingdom Viridiplantae; phylum Streptophyta; class Magnoliopsida; order Malpighiales; family Erythroxylaceae; genus Erythroxylum; species Erythroxylum mucronatum. Next base: position 82,854 of record JAOSBP010096466.1, on the reverse strand, counting down.
GGCGCCGACCAGAGGTACATTCCCTTCTCGAATACGCCAGATGCGTCCAGACCGGGAGCTCTGGGGTCGCGATACCCGCCTCACACACCGACTGGTGCACCATCGCAGTCCCCGCTGGCTCTGGCAGACATAAGGCCCCGACCAGAGCTGCACCTGGGCGAGATTTCTAGCCCATCGTCGAATCTCAACCTTGGAGGAGAGTTGGTGCAGACCAGCAGCAGCTATGTCGCACCCTGGCCAATCTATTCGTACGACTGGTGCAATTGGCCCTTGAGCAGCCAGCCTGGTGCCGGCAAGATGGCAATATGTAGCTATCTGGAAGACCCCCACAACTTCATCCAGATTCTCGACACCCATGTCGAACAGCAACACGATGCTACTCCAGGCAACCCGCAGCACGCCCTTGGCTACAGCAGGGTCGCAGAGGCCACCTGCTCGTATCCAGTCACTCGAATCCTGTGGGAGCCGCCATCTACCCAGAAGCAGACGACAGACCTGCTCGCAACTTCTGGCGACCATCTGAGGCTGTGGTCGCTGCCTCCTTCACAAGGCCCAGCAACGACCAGCAACAGCATAAATCGCTCTTCAGCCAGCAGAAGAGGTAGCCCTAGCCAGAGATTGACTCCACTGGCTTTGTTGTCCAACTCAAAGACTCCTGAGCACACTGCGCCCCTGACTTCGCTCGACTGGAACCAGCTGTCGCCCAAGCTCATCATCACCTCAAGTATAGACACGACTTGCACCATCTGGGATATCCCCACCCTGACAGCAAAGACTCAGTTGATTGCTCACGACAAGGAAGTATTTGATGTGAGGTTCTGTGCCGGCAGTGTCGACACGTTTGTGTCATGTGGTGCAGACGGCAGCGTGCGCATGTTTGACCTCCGCAGCCTTGAGCACAGCACCATCATCTACGAGCCGTCAGAGCAGTCAGATAAAGGTAACCCTTTCCTTTCATAGCCAGCATCTAATCATTGCTTACTGAAAAATCAGGCCAAAGTCCAGGTCCTATGAGTCCCGGTGGTGGTCACACCCTCCACCAGGCACCACCACTTTTACGACTGGCTGCCTCTCCGCACGATTCACATCTCCTGGCAACTTTTGCCCAGGACTCAAAGATCATCCGCATTCTAGACCATCGCCAACCCGGTCAGGCCTTGCTTGAGCTCCACGGACACATGGGCGACATCAACGCCATCGAATGGTCACCGACACGTCGTGGAATGCTGGCCTCTGGAGGAGATGATTCACTTGTCCTCTATTGGGATCTGATCAACGCGCAAAATTCGGCTCCCATTCCTGGCTCAAATGCCAATGGTGGCAGCCAGTTTCCCAGCCAGCCTGAGAGCGCAAATGCCAGCATGAAGGGACCTGCCGCCAGCTGGAGGTGCGACTTTGAGGCCTCAAACATTAGCTGGGCTCCACCAAGCCAATTGACCAGCCAGGGAGGTGAATGGCTCGGTGTGGTTGGCGGCAGAGCTGTGTGGGGAGTCAAGTTGTAGTACAACAACTGCTGCAGCAACATCAGCAGCAGCATCACCAAAAGACGAAACCTCCAATGGCAGATTTGATTGACCTACCTGGCTTTTTCAATGGTCACCATTGGCCACATCAAAGCCTACATTGATGGAGTGTCTCTGTACAGCAAATACCTCAGCGCCAGGCGCCATTTGAGCCATCCTCCCAATTAAGCAAGGAGAGAGAGGAGGGCACCCTCGCACTCCTGGCCGCATCCTTGCGGATTCAGAAAAGAGAAGATGGCAACCACTTCTGAAGAGAATATATGAGAAGTGGAGGAAGATGATTATCAGTTCAAGAGATCGAGGCAAAAAAAAGAGCACTTCCGTTGTGTTTAACAATGAAAGACAGTAAGAGCAACGCCGTCTAGACTACCAAGGCAGCCACTTCTCGCATCTCCTAGCTATATTCCTTTCTGCCAATATAGTCCAGTATAACAAAGTAAACAAAATACTATTGTCACAGATAAGATGACTCCTGCGGTGATTGCGGAGATAGCCAAAAGGCCTGAAAACTGCAGTCTTGGCACCGTCAAAAAAAGTTTCAGGTCCAAAGCATTGCAATGCAACACTCTGAACAACTTCAAAGCCGCCACGATGAAGCGGAGTGTCTTGCTGGGCAACTAGGTCTGGGTAATCTGATCCAGACGCTGCCGCAGCCATGGACGTCCATCGATGCCGATTCGTCGACTATACACCGTCCGCAATCAATGCCCTCGCATTCTCGCACTCATCCGGCAAGCACAGTCACAGCCAGCCTCTACGCCTAGCTCTTGGTCGTGCAAACGGCGACATTGAAATCTGGGATCCCAGAAAGGGCGCTTGGATCCATGAGACAACTCTATACGGTGGGCAGGGCCGCAGTGTAGACGGCCTAGCATGGGTGCAGGACCCAGACCAAATCGACGACAATGGGTTCGTCACGCGAGGTCGGCTACGGCTATTCAGTATAGGCAATTCCAGCACAATTACAGAGTGGGACTTGGTCACTGGCTTGCCTCTGCGTGAGTCGACTGGCAGTCACAGCGAAGTGTGGTGTTTTGCCGCGCAGCCCGCCCCAAAAAGAGCTCGCAAACAGACAGAATCAGACGAGGAAACACAGAGTCTAATTGCTGGGTGTGCTGATGGCAGCCTTGTGCTCTTTTCGACGGCAAACGATGGGCTCGACTATGTCAGGACCTTTCCGAGGATTGGCAAGAAGAAGGCTCGAGCACTGTCCGTCACGTTTCAGAGCCGCAACATCGTTGTGGCGGGCTTCTCAGATACCTCAATACGAGTCTTTGACATTCGGAAAGGTACAGTCTTGAGAGATATTGCCGTGGGAGGAAGCGCTCGAGGAGGTCCCAAGGAGACGCTCGTCTGGGCTGTCGAGTGCCTCAAGGACGGAACCATTGTCGCTGGAGATTCCAATGGACAGGTCACCTTCTGGGATGGCAAGAATTACGGACAGCTGCAGCGCATTCAGGCCCACGAAGCCGATATACTCTGCCTTGCAGCGAGCTACGACGGTCAGACTGTGCTCAGTGGAGGTATGGATCGCCGTACTTGCATTTTTGGCCTCACAACAGCTTCTGCCACGCCAAAACCAAGGTGGACGAAGCTCTTCCACCGAAGACTGCACCGCCATGATGTCAAAGCCATGGCTTGCTTCGAAAATAGCAGGATGAGCGTCGTCGTGTCTGGTGGTCTCGACACTGCCCCTGTATTGCTTCCCCTCAGGGCGTTTGAGACGGAGTACTCTCGTCAATTGCCATTTGTGCCTCAGCAGCCTCCCATTACTGGGTCCAGCCGAATGGTGGTGAGTTGGCATGGCAATGAGGTCAAGATTTGGTCGGTGGACTCTGCAGTCTCCAATGAGGTGCTAGATGATGAACCTAATTACCGTCTCCTTGCTGCCATGACCCTCAAGGACGAAGAGAACATCACTTCAGCATCGTTGGACACTTCTGGACAGCTTCTTGCTGTTTCCACCGTTGCCAGCACCAAGCTTTTCCAACTTGATACCCGTGGTGGTACAATGAGCATTCGCAAGCTAGCCATCCCGTCGACATTTGCGTCGACTGGAGCACGCATCTCCCAAATCTCGCCGGACTCTAAATGGCTTCTGCTTGTTGGTTCCAATAACGAGATCCAACTATGTCGCATTGCAGTTGATGACGAATCGTCAATGTTCATCGTGCCGGTGCTATTGAAACTGCATCGGGCAGAACGTCCAGACGAAAAGCCTGTACAAAATTGCCTCAACGGACCCTGGGGATCTTACAACCGAACCATCGCCCGTGCAGCTTTCTCAGACGATGGTCGAATCCTGGCTGTGGTCGACCTGAGTGGTCGCATCGACACATGGCTACTAGAGGGCCATGAAGATAGCACTGCTCCAGCCATTGATGAAGCTCCACCAACTCAGACCCAAATGAATGGCAATGCAGACGACGATTCAGAAGACGAAGATGATTCTCATGCTAGCAGGATTGTCATCTTTGGCCAATGCTGGGTTCAGAATCCAAAAAACTCCCTTATTCCTCAGCTCCCATCTACACCCCTGATATTCTCTTTCCGCCCACAATCAGACGAGGCCAAACTCGCCTCTCCCCAAGCCAATGGAAACCCCGCGGTCCATCCCACCCGACACAATCCTCATGCTCACTCCCACTCTCTCCCCACCAACCCTCCCTGTGAAGACCGACTCTTCATCATGACGGCTAGCCACAACATGTTTGAGTTCAACATTCTCAGCGGCAAGCTCTCTGACTGGTCAAGAGCAAAGTCAACCACAATAATTCCCGAACGATTCAAGCTGCAACGTGATCGCGCCATTGGCTGTGTCTGGGACATTGGTCGAGAGCGCATCTGGATCTACTCAGCCACCTGGCTGGCCATGTTCGATCTGCGATTCGATGCATCTGATTCTGCGAACCAGACATCGACAGATGTGGTACTAGCTGCAGATGCTCAGCAGAATGGCTTCTCACGAAAACGGAGAAGATCCAGCGTCGGAACCAACGGTGCTTTGGATCATGGCTACACCCTGTCTGACGGCAGGTCAAAGGCCAAGATGGACGCCAAGAGAAGCGCCAGTGGCATCGCAGGCTCCGTCAGGCGCACAGACGAGCTAGGCGGGTCGCTGGCAGGGCGCAAGATCCGCAAGCTCGCAGCAGACGGCACTTTTCAAGAGCTGCCGAATGGGGCTGGTAGAAACCAGTCACATGTACTGTCAGACGATGATGACGACGAAGGGCAATCGTCAGAAGAAGATGAAGACGTGTTTGAAGAAGATGAAGATCAATTCAACAAAGGCGATTCGGACGCAGCGATCGTGGTGCGGCCCAATGGCCGTCATGCCAGCCCAGACGAAGACGACGATGACGACGACGGCCATGACGAGGTAGAAGACGGCACCACAAGAAGTATGCCATTCTATATGACACTGCGCTACCGCCCGATCTTGGGGCTTGTTCCCCTGTCTTCTTCTTCTGGAGATGTAGACAGCCAGAAGCTGGAGGTAGCACTCATAGAGCGCCCCTTTAGGGACTTGGACCTGGGCCCGCGGTTTGTGGGCCGCCAGGAGTGGGGCGACCGAGATTCGCCCTGATATGGTTTGAACTGGTGGTGGAAGGCGAAAGGAAAGAAAGAACATATAGGGAAAGGACAAAGTATACGACAAACGTACCACGCTAGAGCGACGTCTTCAATGTTATATAAAGAAGAGGGGCGTCCTATGGTCGCGGCCTGGTGTGAGCCCCCTTTTGTAGAACTTCATTTGACTGCATTGCATTGGTTTCTACTTGATAGTATGAGAGCGCGCCCGGGTATATTTATGTCTCTCTCTCGACTTCCTTCTTCCCCCTCCTCGGCTATACACAGCGCCTTGCTGTGGCTACGGCTTGCGCCCTGCTCCTCTTGCTTTTTAGAGCCACTCTGACAAATGTCTATGTATCAAGAAAGAAAACAGAAATGGCACCCTTCAGGCCTCGACAGCTTCAATGCGTCGCAGAAAATCCCGCACCTTGCCCATGTCGACATCACGCCGCGCCTGCTGCTGAGCCCCATTGATATTGGCGTCACTGCCAGCTCCTGCAGCCGCCATGGACACGGCCGCGAATCCTTCGCTGTCAATGGCCGTCTGCAGGTTGTCCAGGCTGGCCTCGACGCTGGCTTCGGTGTCGCGCGCGCACAGAGCAATGATCTTGCGGTACTGCCGCTCGTGGTGCGTCGAGCGCTTCTGCAGCTCCTGGTTGACCGTCTCCAGTGCCTTGATATGCGCGTTGTATGCTTCCACGTGCGCCTGGAGGGTTGACGATGCAGCAAGTGACGAAAGATAGGTCCATTGATCAGGCGTCAAGCTGTCAGTGTCGACTGCATCGTTGGCTGCGGATTTGCTGTCTGGGAGGCGATCCAGGTCGATTTCCTCAGACGGGACGTCTTCCTCGTCATTAGAGTTCAGGTCGAGCCCATTGTTGGCAGCGTTTTGCCGTGACTCGGCAATTGCGCGCCGCAGATTGGCTATCTTTTGCTGGCGGTCGAGCCTCTCCTGAGACCGAGACTGGAGCTTCTCAAATTTGGATAGTTCTTCCTTGTGCTGCTGAGCAACCAATTTCAGAGTTGACGTGTTTGTGTCTATCTGGGTCTGCTTCTTGGCAAGCTCTGTAGAGTAGTTTTGTGTCGTCTGGTTAAGCACAGCGGACATTGCTATTTGCTTGTTAGCTGATTTGAGCAGAAAGGAAAAACAAAGAACATACTGGCAAGGAGATCCTCTCTGATCTGATCAATCTGGCTTGGCGGCTTGCTCTGGCTACTGTCTGTACTTTGGGTTGCCTGTTTCTGCGCTGCGGCTTGCTGCTTCGGTATCACGCCAAAGTCAACTGGCCTAAAATTGGTGTTGTTGGCAAGAAAAAAGTCTGCACCCACTTCCTCAAGTTGATCAATTATTGCACGGTTTCCAATCCGTGCTGCGAGATTCAAGGCTGTGTTGCCACTCTTGTCTTGCACATTGACCACCTCTGTCATGAAGCGCGCAAGCATGAGCTTGTTCTTCTGCATGCCTCGACTGCTCGCTATTTGTGAACTGGAAGAGGTGTTGCTGCCTTGTCGTACAATAAACTCCAACAGGGAATCCAGATAATACTTGCTCGAGTGGGCGCGTCCTTGGATACCACTGGAGACGGCAATGTGGTGCAGCACAGTTCGTCCAGTGCTATCCCGAAGTTCTATGAGGGGACCAAGACAGTCTAACAGCTCTGGAAATTTGCCGCGATCAAAAGTGTTGTTGACGAGAACAGCACTGATGAGAGGAGTCTGGCCAGCGACATTGCCATGGAACATGTTTGCACCTTTTCGCAGCAACAGGCGAACCAACTCTACTCTTGCAAGTGTAGCCGCCCAATGGAGAGCCGTGTTGCCGGATTGATCGAGTGGCATGTCCAGATCTGAACCTGATAGTTGCATCATGGCAGGATGGTTAGAGTAGTCAGATCGAGTGGCGTCAGCAAACAGGTCCATCAGAGTAGTCTGTTTTTGCTCTTGGTTGTCGTCACGGGGAGGCTGTAGAGGTGGGAGAGGGTGGAAGCCGTCCAGCTCGGCAGGAACATCCACCATGTAAAAAGACTCGGCCGGTTCTGTGGGGGTTTCTTCGTACATGGAAACGTCCAACTGAGAATTGCTGACTGCATTTGGAATGTTGGACGGCTTGACCCTCTTCCGTGGCGGCTCGACGTCGTCTTGTCCAAAAGCGCCCTCTGTCAAAGCATTTGCCATTTCTCGATCTGACATTTGACTCTGCAAGCTCTGCTGGCTGGCAGGGAGCTCTTGGCTGCTCTGCTGCTGTGACGATGTCCTCCGCAGTAGGCTATTGGGTCTCCGTTGTGCGCTGGCTGGTCGAGGCATTGGCGAGTCGTAACGAGAAATCTTGTTCATGGCTGCAAGAGCGCTGGACGCAGTGGGCGAAATGTTGGAAAAGAATGTGCCGCCCTGACCGTTTGTGCGAGCCTCCACGCCTGTATTGTAGAAGCGCTTTCGGTTGGCAGCCATGGCTTGCTCCTTGGTTGGAGTGTCGAGTTTGTTGTTCGCCTGACCGCCGTCCGAAGCAATGTCATAGTCCAGCAAAGGCCTGAGAATGTCTTCTACACCGTACTGGCGGCAGAAGCTTCGACCCCTCTCATAGCTGATCCAGGTGCCTTGATATCTGCCATAGCCGCCCTGGATCTTCTCATGCTGTCCGACAAGAATCTCCTTTTCCAGGATCTTGGTCCGGCGGCCTTTGTCGATGCCGGCCACTTTGAGGATCTGTGTGGCATTCAACCAAGAGTCTGAGCGCCTCCGCATGACGGCGACGCTGTTGACCTCCATCTCGTAGACGGCAACATTCGAGTAGACGGCCTGCAAGACGCACGTTAGTTTTTTCTGGCTTCTCCCAGGGCATCTCGAGCGGACAGACGGTGTAGATCTGGGGATTTGCCAGAGGCGGCTGCTGCGGCGGGGCCTGCGAAAAGCCATTCGGCTCGCCTGTGCTGCGAAAACTGCCGACAGAGGCCTGAGAGAGGTGGTGCGAGTGATTCATGCTGGCATAATGGCCAGGCTGGCCGGAGAAAGAGTGTGGGCGGTTCTCAAAGGACGCCATGTCCATTGGAGCGCCGTGAGTGAAGCTCTGAGACGGTTGCGACGCCGTGCCATACGGAGGATATGCAGCCATCGACCAGACTAGCCAACGAAAGGGAAAGCAAATTGGCAAGACGCGATAGTGGGGGCGACGCGTTCCATTGAATGAGGAGGCGCGTCGAGTTGGCGTTGGCCTTAGTCAGCATCCGCCATTTGCCCAGTCCAGTCTTGGTGATTGTTACTTCAGCTCCTCCACTGACATAGATTCGTGTATGCAGCGACCGTGGCCTACGCCCAGGCTTTCTCGTCATGTAGGGCTGCTTCGTATGCGCCAGGTTGGCGCTCGCTTTCTGTCGTCTTCTCTACATCACACCACGCTTCACCATGACCAACAGCAACACCATTTCCTGGACAAGACCAATTCCACACATCTCCTACGCCATCTGCTGCGAGAATGCACGTATCTGCCAGATCCTATAGCTCGAGGTTATCTCAAAGGGCATATCGTACATCGGTTTCGCAGTTATGCCCTCAAAGCTGCGTCGTCTTCTTCGACAGCCATTCCTCAGACACGACTGAACAAGAGACTGCGTGAGGGCAGGAAGGCGTTGTACTCCCTTCGCAGAGCCAATGCAGGCTTCTTGCCACAAATCAAAAGAGTACTTGCAGTGAGTTATGGGCGCACTGGACGGAGAGGCCGGGAATTCATGGAGCCACTGAAACACCAGGGCCCGACGCGCACATCTGCATCGACCGCAGACTCGCCGAACATTGTTGGGAAAGCATTGGCATCACATCCCACGATATTGCCATTGCAGTTGCTTGAGCAGATTCCTCATATGAGTCCTGCCCTTGAAAGACTCTACCGCGATCAGCAGCGTCAATCAAAACGCCTGGACAAGCATGTGCATCTCGCCAAGAAATTTGGACCTGATATTCCCCTGGAGAATGCGTACAGGCGCTCTCTTCCGGCGAAGAGAGTCAAGAACTTTGTCAAGAAGTGGTACGCAGAAACCATGGGCAAGCTGCTCCCTCCTCTACCAACACATCTGTGGACCACTCTGGAGCATTTGGCCAGAAAAGGGCCCTTGGAGGACGTACTGCAACGCGACAGGAGAAAAATGGTGGGACTCCGCAATGGCGACGGCGATGAGAAGACCTTGTTGCTATCAGAAGAGCTCGGCATCTCCACACGACAGCAGCAGCAGCAAGTACGAAGTGGCGGCACCAAACAGGCACATCACATCACGCCAAGGTTTATGCGAAGGAGATGGAATGAGGTGCTAGAAATCAGTCCAAAGATGATTTGGCAAGAAGAGCTGAAGCAGTGGCGTGTCCAGTGGTCCCACAAGGAGCGCTTTGCAAAGTCAAAGAACCTGACAAGGTCCGTACAAGCAGCCATGCACACTGACGAGTAGAATCTGTAACTTTATTATACCCATTCGCGTTGATTCAATATATTGTATTGTATTGTATTGTTCACCCTCAAAAAAAAGGAACAGGAAGAGGGCGTTAGTGGAAATTCTCAGGTCGTCCCACACTCGCACCTTGTCTTGTGAGGGCTGCTATGGTCCACTCTATTCCATCCATCGATCAGGACTTCCGAAATATTCAAGGTCTCACCTGCTCTCAAGCACATAGCTTAGTCTCTCACGTAACCCGGAAGCGACGTCGGCCTGGCGCACACAAATTACCTTCTGAGGTTCTGAAACAGGATGCAACATGCTGAAAATAATATTTGTAAAAACAAAAAAGCTACGCCTCATATTGACTCGAAGCCTAGCTTAATTAAGAACACTAGCTGTTTTGACATTGACATTGACTAATTCTATAGCACCAAGATCTGCATGTGCGGGGTCAGTTATACATACCAGGTTTAAATACTACTCTCACATCGCCATTGTTTGATTGACTGCTAACACTGAATGACAAAATGAGGTCAAGCACATTTCCGATATTGGCATTGCTGTCACTGCTGCCTCTCAGCACATCAGCGAGTCCATTAGTTCTCGCGGTGGGCAGCGAAAGACAAAGCCAGCAAATACCAGAAAGCTTTGTATCCTACAGCATTGAATTTGCCTTTTGGCCTGACTTTGCAGGTATATCATCTTGATGCTGTGAAGATAGATCAGGCTAAATGTCAGCTTTTGCCGAGTAGGGAACAAGTCTGCGCCGAACCTGTTCTCGTATCAACTCATGAAGAACCTGGAGAGCTTGCAAGGATCCCTGCCTATTATTAGAGTCGGTGGCAACACTCAGTAAGTAGAGTGACGAGCTGCATAAGATAAGTCAGCACCTGATTCAAGTATTGACAGAGATTATGCGCTTTATGATCCAACCTTAAAAAGCGCAACCAAAGGCACAGTCATTCCAAGCGCATCTCCAGATTATCCCAGGATACTATCCATTGGGAAGTCGTTTTTTGAATCATATCTAACCTGGCCGGGGACAAAGTATATTCATGGGTTCAATATGGGAAAGAATGGCACTGAAGGCCGACAGTCGCTGCTTGCAACAGTCTCATTGGCCTGTAAGGCTCTCGAGAATGGACGCCTTGCTTACTGGGAACTGGGAAATGAGCCTGATCTCTTCAAGACGTCAGCACAGGGCCCAGTTCGGCCTTTGTCGTATAATGAGAGAAGCTACGTCAAGGAATGGCTCAATGGCACAAGAGCAATATTCAAGAGATTGAAACAAGAATGTCCTTCTCTCGCCGCGCAGGAAAAGTATCGATACATTGCACCCTCTTTTGCAGGAGTCAAGAATAGCCTGGACCCCATTCGAACTTGGGAAGCGGGCTTGGACGAGGATAGAGACATTAGTCTCATCTCGTCCCACAAGTGAGAACCCTTCTGCTTAGTCCATTGTCTATATTAACACTCTCTAGCTACATTGATGGAGCTACACAACCAGGAGTCACTTTAGCTGGCACTCTCATGAACCATACACGGACCGTGAGCTCGATAGCAGCTCAGCTGAACGAGTCCAGGCTTTTATCCAAATATCGGCTCCCTTTCATACTTGGAGAGACAAATTCTCTGTACAATCAAGGCACTCCAGGTCTGTCAAATTCATTCGGCGCCGCTCTTTGGGGGCTGGACTTCAACTTGTGGTGTGCAGCCAACAACATAATGCGCGTCCATATGCATCAGGGCCTTGACTATCGCTACCAAGCCTGGCAGCCCCATACAACGACCAAAACCGCTGCTGGCACAAAAGCGCCCTACTATGGTCAAATAGCCGTTGCAGCAATGCTGGGCAACCTCAAGAAGAACGCCATCAAGATTGCAAATATTCCAGTCAACAAGGAAAAGCAGGTGGCGTATGCGACGTATGAGAATGGCCGTCTAAAAAGGCTGGCAGCAATAAATCTGGAGCAGTACAACTATACTGCAGGTACGGAGCAAAGACGTAACTCAAAGACGTACGAGTTCCGGTTGCCATCGCCTTGCCGGAGTGGTACGACAGCTCGGATTGAACGGCTCATGGCTAATGGGAGTAATGCAATCACTGGCATAACATTTGGCGGCTTCTCCTACAACCTCGAGCTGCAGGGGGGGAAGCCTGTCAGACTCAACAACGTCACCCGTGACGAGCCAGCTAGCGTGAGCCATCAGGGCTCATTGTCTCTGAAGGTTCCCGATTCGAGTGCAGCGATCATCCATCTGGATTGTGAGGGAGACCATTATTGATCAGCCATTGGGGTAGATGTATATGCGCAGTAGAGGCGAACTTCTCTGTAAGACTACGGTCCATCATCAAAATGTTGCGAGTCTGATGCAATGAACACCACTCAGAGAGTCAATTCGAGCCGTCTAATAGCACTTCTGATGAATAACCAGATGACAATGGCTTGCTGCAGGCGAAACTCGATCGTGTGGCCCTGTAGGGCTGACACATCACCAATTGCTCCCGCATTGGGACTAGACCGCACACTGCAACTCGGAAGCTCGTCGTTCACATTGAAGGCAGGTCTGAGCCGATCAGAATTCAGTCCCTTTGCATATTGCTTCTCTTTTCTTATACAAAGGCATAGCCAGAGGCATTCTGTTGCCCAGTGCCTCTCTTTCACACTCTACTCGCTGCGCGACTCGTCCCCAGTCCTTGGGCGCGCACACCGGCTACCCCTCTGCCGCAGTAGAGGCCAGCACGACAAAACACAAACTCGAGACCATTAGCTGTCTCTGCAAATATGCCTCTTGATCCTGAGAAGCTCAAGAAGCTCCAAGAGAGCAAGGCACCGCGAACTGGTGAGTTGACTGGAAACCAAGCAATCCGTGCAAGGTTATTCTCCACTGAACATTTTGCTAACGTTTCCGCCTGCTTATAGGGTAAGCACCGACTGCGCAGGACTCTGCAATGCAACAAGGGCAATTTCGCTGATTATTCAACCTATATGATAGAGGCAAGAATGCCCCAAGGCGCAAAGTGGTCAAGAAGAGCACCACCAACGTCGTCGACGACAAGAAGCTGCAGGGCGTTTTGAAGAAGATGAACACGCAGCCCATTGTCGGCATTGAGGAGGTCAACATGTTCAAGTGTAAGCTTTTCCTTTTGAGTGGCCTTTTGGCTGCCTCCCAGTTCCACTGGAGAGTGAGGTGTGTGTGCTGCAGCTGGGGAAGTGGTGAAGAGAGCAGCGCAAGAGGGCGATATTAGAGACACAGAACGGATTTTGGCTAACGAGTAAATCACAGCTGATGGCAACGTCATCCACTTCCAAGCACCTCGAGTGTCAGCCGCCATCCCATCCAACACTTTCTCCGTCTACGGCAACGGCGAGGACAAGGAGCTGACTGAGCTCGTGCCCGGTATCCTCAACCAGCTGGGCCCCGACAGCCTGGCCAGTCTGCGCAAGCTGGCCGAGTCATATCAGAGCATGCAAAAAGAGAAGGGCGAGGGTGCTGGTGCTGGTGAGGGTGGCGAAGACGACGACGATATTCCTGATCTGGTCGAGGGCCAGAACTTTGAGCAGAAGGACGGGGTCGAGGTCGAGTAGGTGTAAGGCTTCCGGTCTGGCAGGGATCATCCTGCAAAAGGAAGCCGCAGGCGCTCTCTGAAAGAGCCGTTCTGCTGTGTACAGGAGCGCGGCAGAGACAGAGCTCGAGTGCTGCATGTTGGTAGGCTTTTGCAGAGAACCAAATGTACCATGCAAGAAGAAAAAAAACAATTTATTGCATATTCTTCACTGGATTTGTCTGATATGCTTGTACTCGATTACTGTCTTGATGTGTGGTTCACTCTCGCTTGGAGCCATGAAAGATTGATGCTCGTCTCTAGACTGTCTCAATTACCAGCATCGGACCATCTTCAGCTTATCAATCATTTAGCAAGAAGTTTTGGTCACGGAGGGTTGGACTGATATGCTCTGAAGCCTGTGTCTTGAACCATGCTCTGAGTGTCCTATTTCAACATGGCAGAGGAGTAGAAGAAGGCTCGCACTACTCTGGACAAGCAAGCGACTCAGCTGGCTACTACCCACGTTTGAGAAGATTATGGTAAACTGCATCATAAAGTTTCAACCAGCTTCAGCAATGTGTCACCTTGCTAATTCAAAGGAAGGATTGAAAATCTGTGGTTTAGAGAATGGAGTTGCATATTGAAGGAAGAACAATATCGTCTTTATACCAGGGTTGATCATTCAACTGGATCTTTTCACATCTAGGTGAGTCTTTCTAAGACTTTTGAAGAGCCGCTTTGCCTTAAGAGACTGGAAATATGGCTGCAGTTGTTGTAGATGGCGCCTCAAGCATGTAATTTCCCATTCAGCGACTGTACTCCCTTTCATCTTTGGCTTTTGGGTACAATTTTGTCCGAAAAGGCCTCAGCGGTGCCCCTTATCCTATGCTCTTATTGCTTTAACAAAGATGTGCTTGATCCACATACCTTCAAATCTTGATGATAGACGTCACAGACTATAATCACTTGAGCATTCAATACCGTCTGATGATCTTGTCTTTGCTTCGGCTAGTCATTTCCTTGGTGATTGGATATTTTCGCCTCATCTTGTCCTTGTCTGATGCCATGTAATCTAACTAACTACGAATCTGGCGCATTTACAACGTGTCAGTTGAATGATAGGATAGAAACGGGCATTTGGTACACGGTTATCTTCGACTATTTTTCAATAGGAAAACAGCCGCGTAATAATTTTGTGCAAATTTCATGCGTATTGAACCTCTTCTTACAGTGGAAGATCATTGCTTTTCGCTCCAAGTTATTGCCCTCGCCATCAAAGCAGCCTGAGAGAATAGTCACTGCGCCTCACGTCATAAAATGGGCAGAGGACCTTCAGAAGAAATACGCCACTATGTCAGTCTAGAAGCAATCAGATGGGAAAGGCGTACAGCATGGATCTCCGCAACGTGCCGAATGGATCTCTTCATTAAGATTTTCACGTATTCAACGAGATTCGTTGGCCCTGAACGTAAGGATCCTTACCATGACGAAGCGCAAGATAGGCACAAATTGAACTTGAAATCTGGCAAAGTAGTCTTATTTTAAGGCAAACATGATTTAATGCATTTCAAAGTCAAATGAGCTACTTTGCCTCAACTACTGTATGGTAGATGATGAGTGGCAGGTTCTTGTACATTGATGCTCAGCTTCATTGAGCAAGAAGTGGTGTTTTGGGGACTTTCGAAGTATGAAAGAATTTGACAGCATTCTCTACAGCTATAGTTTAATTTGCCATGAAACGGTCTTCAGGAATGGAGAGCGTTGCATTGAGGTTAGAAGAACACTTAAATACCCGTTTTTAAGAGCCTTTAATCATTTCATCACGTATATTTTAAGTTCAGTATTTGTTAGTTCCTTAAGTCTTGTCTTCTTCTGAGGTATGAATTTTTAGTCAAACTCAGTCGTTATGATAAGGAGTCAAATGTGGAAAGGGGTAGAAGGCCTAGAGACAGGGTATCGTCTCACGAGATTTATACCAGGTGACTAGGATTACCATTGGTGTTCTCTTATATTCTGAAGACTTTTATAATATCACAATTGATCACAACAGTATTTATAGACAAATTTTTAGATCCAATTGAGTGGTGGTACTTTAATGGCAGGGTAGCTTAGGTTTGTCGCAAACCCACCCCAAACCTTTAGAAGATCACCCAAATGGCAAACCAATATTGAAAGAGACAAAAGATAAATGATCAACAGAAGATGTCATATTTATAATTGAAGAACAGATTGATGACCTTCCATACCGTGGTAATATGCAATGGTGACAATTTTGTGACTTGGCCGCAGCTGAGGTGGATACAGCCGCCGAACCACCATCGAGTGGCATGTCACTGATGTAAAGATGAATGGAGAAAGGGTCTCTTCCATGGCCCCGCAGCTGCGTTACAAGGTTACGTTGGCAACTGCTCTTTGGTAGCATTTTGACCTGGAGTGGCGTCCCCGTGGCGTACCAAGCCTTGTCGTGATATCTCTATCTCAGGCTTCCAGTCCAGCAATGGCTCCAAATAATATTAAGTAGAAGCATCTTGTTGCAGAAGTCTAAGAATTGAACAGAAGAGGAGATGAAAGGCAATCAATTCGAGGTACAAATGGTGACTGAAAGGTACAGTGCCCAGAATGCCAAGATCGCGCAATCGAGCTCGTGATGGCGTGAGGCTGAAAAGTCGAATGTAACGTCTGTCAAAAGCAACGTCCGCTGCATTCCAACTTCACTTCAGAACATGCAATCAAAATGGCTGAATCTCCGCCGTCTGACATAGTCAAGAAGAAGGATGTGGTGCAGGTGTCGGACGGTGATGCGCCCAGCGAGCATGAGCAGGCGTTCAAGTTCTCGGAAGACAGAAAGCTGGGGATCACAGGAGCCTTTTTCCTGATCATCGTAAGCTTGTCTTTGTCGAAGCTGAGTTTGGACTAATGGGCCTTCTAGAACAAAATGATTGGCACTGGAATATTCTCTACACCATCAAGTGTCTTTGCAGCTACAGGATCTGTGGGCGTAAGCATTTTCCTGTGGGTCATTGGCGGAGTCCTCACCTTCTGCGGCCTGAGCGTTTTCCTCGAATTTGGTCTCGCCATTCCAAGGTCTGGTGGAGAGAAGAACTATCTGGAACGCGTTTACAAAAGACCAAAGTACATGGCAACGTGCGTCTTCTTGTCTCAGATGATCCTTCTGGGGTTTTCTTCGGGGAACGCCTTGGCGTTTGGCCGCTATGTGCTCTATGCCTCTGGCTCAGGGGAAGGAGACGGCTGGAAAGCTCGCGGGATCGGGGTCGCCTGCACCTCATTCGCTGTGCTGCTGCACGCCATCTTTCCCAAATGGGGCATCAGGCTCTTCAATGTCCTTGGCGTCTTCAAAATCGTCATTCTATTCTTCATCGTGTTTGCTGGTTGGGCGGCGCTGGCAGGGCATCGGCGAGTTCCAAATCCTCACAACTTTGACGACGCTTTCCAGCTAGGCCGAGGTGAGAACTACGGCGGTGGTGGCGCTTATGCGTATTGTACGGCCTTGCTCCAGATTGTGTACAGCTACAAAGGCTGGGAAAACGCAAATTACGTTTTGTCCGAGATCAGGACGCCACGCCGGACTCTGAAGATTGCCGCACCACTCGCCGTTGGCGGCGCCACGATCCTTTACACGTTGGCAAATGTCTCTTACTTTGCGGCAATCCCAAAGGAAGAATTGGCTGCTTCAGAAGTCATTGTTGCTGGCCTCTTCTTTCGCAATGTCTTTGGCGACAATGCAGGCACAAAGGTTCTGCCCGTCTTCGTAGCGCTCAGTAATTTGGGCAACGTGCTTGCAGTGTCGTTTGCGCACTCGAGAGTCAACCAGGAGTTTGCAAAGGAAGGCTTGTTGCCATTCAACCGCTTCTGGGCCTCGGTGAAGCCATTCAATGCACCAGCCGCAGCCGTAAGTTTTGTCCCGCTTGAACCCCTGCTAGCCATGTGGTCCCGGATGATTCTCGTGTGAATCCTTAGCACTAACGGCAATATAGCTCTTCCTGCATTGGGCCGTCACCGTTATCGTCCTCCTAGCGCCGCCTGCAGGTCCGGCTTACAACTTTATTGTCAATCTGTACACCTACCCCGGATCATGGATCAACGGCTTTGTAGCCGCTGGACTGCTCTATTTGCAGTACAACAAGTCGGAAAACTGGAGCTCGCCCTTTCATTCATTCAAGCCCGTTACTATTCTCTACATTTTGGTCAACATATTCCTGGCCATTACGCCGTTCATTCCTCCAGATGGCGACGACAATGCAGAGGGCTATCCGTACTACGTCTTTCCTGTCGTCGGCATTGGGGTTTTGATTGGTGGCATCTTCTACTGGGCGCTATGGGCGCACCTGTGGCCCAAGATTGGCAAGTATAGGATTGAATCTGAACGTTTTACTGGCGAGGATGGGGCCGAGGTTGTGCGGTACAGGAAGATCAAGGTCAATGCGCAGGACTGATAGAGCTATCAAATGCAAATATCCAAGAGTATTCTCATTTTCTTTGCTACATCTAGACATGGAGATCCGTAAGTGTCATTGAGTCAGGTGACCTTAAGGAATCACAAGCTCAAATCCGGTGACAGGTCACGTGCCGTCCAAGATACCTGGACCTCCTTCGGAACGAGAATCGCTAGGCATCTCAAAAGTCACACAGCAGAAGCCGAACTCCGCCATTGCTGACCCGTCGGGTGTCGCTGGTCTCCATTGAAGATACCACGGCCCTTTTTCGTAACCTTTCTCTCAGCTGACGTCAGACGCGTTGGCGCCTCTCCCCTGGTGTGACGAGTTTTCCTCCCTTCACACCGCCTGTTTGCCCTTTGGCCTACTCGAGGATGCGGAGCACGAAAATATCGTGCTTGGTGGGGCCATCGAGGGCAATTGTCAGAAGGGCGGGTTGCACCTTTGGGGCTAGGCGCTGCAGGATATGGAGGTCGAGTTTCTGGCCCAAAATGTTAGCGCACAAACGTCTGTCCAGAGAGAAAATCTGATAGAGAGAACTGCTTACAGGGTAGAGCATTTGGCTGAGGCCGTTGCTGCCTCTGGTCAGTATCAGACTCCCTGGGTTCTGATGTAGATAGAGATGTCAGTCAGTATACTGAGAGCAGGCTCAGCACAACATACCATGTACTTGGAGATGTTTTGAACCATGAGAGCCTTGTCATTGTCTGTGACACCTGCAACTGAAGCAAGCAGTACAACATCACAGTCCGCAAGCTGGGGCAGGGAGCCATGAGCATCAGCAGTGGCAAAGCGCATTCCTTGCATGCGGCCAGTCAGCTCACACAGATGCTGGCTCTGTTGGACACGCTCTGGAATGATGTCGATGTTTAGTACCTCCAACTCGAGCCCCTGAGAGTATGCATGCTCAATGTAGCTCAAGCCTGTCAATGGAAGTGGTCCACACCCAATCATGGCCATTTTCGTTGGCGGTCGGCCGAGTACCGTACTCACCAAGCCCATCTCCAGGGGGCATGTTGATCGGTAATTCTTGAGCCTGGGGTAGGAGTTGAGCGTTTTCAATGCTGTGCGAATCCGTCAGAGCAAGCCTACTAGGATGCGACTGTAGAGAGCCTACCCTTTTGCCTTCCATCAGAAGTGACAATCTTCCTGGACCATGACTCCTCGAATACTCCGGCAGCCTCCCCCCACTTAGCCCTTAATTTGGGGCTCAATTCTATAACTCTCTGGTCACGGAAAACCTGATTGGGCTTCAGCAAGACGTGTGACGCAAGTCGCACGGCGGTGCGCATCCTACCACAGCCACGGTCTCAGGCGAAACCTCTTTTAGCAGCGTGCTCGTCAGAGCGCTGTACAAATTTACCAATTCTTCCGTAGGCTCAAAGTCAGTGTAGGAGTTGAGCTTTTCATATAGCGATGTTATGCTCGCTACAAAAGCATCAATGTCAAAAACATCATTAACTGGAGCAGTCTCCATGTTGTGTTGAGTGTTATCTTGTGTGGATTTCTAGACTTTTCAAGCTGCTTCGAGAGGATTGAGGTCAGGGAACAGGATATCAAAAATGAGCGCTCTCAGAACAGGCGAAGGCGAGATTGGCCGAGTATTAGAGGGCGCCAAGAGGTGTGTTTGGTGCAGTAAGCATGTGCATAAAGGCCATATCCGCTTACAGATATAGGTATCTCCAACTACAAGGAATTCATTTGGCGGAGTTCGGTCAAGGATATGGAGTTCGGGCATGGGTCCAGGTATAAAGGGAGCTGGAATCGCTTCTTGAAGTGCTTCACGGGCTTACACTGGCGGTTCCATGGAAGGAAAGCAGTGTAATTAGCCTATTTGGGTGACGTCAAGAAGATGACGGTGAAATCATTCCAGGGGGTGCTTCTCAGTAGGACTCTCCTTTCGTCAAACCTGGTTCAATCGCTGCACATGAATCAAGGAAGACATGTACGTAGCCCGAACAAAGTCTACACAAGACTTGTCCAAGACCTCACGGCCGAGACAAGTTGAGTGCCCTTAGTGGTTGTTGGTCGGTTGGCGGACGATCATTCCTATATCTCAACGGTTGTGCGTCGTCTGCATTTGTCAAGTATAGATGTAAGGATCTCGAATATATTATATATTTATAGATCATGGAGCCAAGAGAGTAAATCTTGGACGGTTGTTGAACCTTGCCGTAGAGTCTTCACAAGTAAATGTCTTTCAAATGGCAAATTTGACGAAATCTTGTTTCCAAACCACTAGTGTTCCCTTGCATCGAACTAGAGAGACAACCTCACGGCCTATTGGATTTGAGATGGGCGAATTACCAATAGAAAAGCAACATCTGAGGAAGTAAAGAACAGAGCCGCGTATACCATGGTAGCCAATCAGCATCTCAGAATCAGAGAAAACAGCCAATAGGAAGGCTGTCCGTAGCCCGGCGGGATGTCTTGGCGGAGTTTCCTGGTGATCAGCGGTGAACAGCGCATGCGCCCAAAAATGAGGGGCGGCGTGCGTCTAGATCAGATCAACACGTGACGGGCTGCTTACATGAAAATTGAGGGAATGCAGTGTCTGCATTGGCGCAAGCATTACTGGAGGCTCGAAGTTGCGGCAGTCCTGTGAAGATGATGATACGTCGGAATGGAAAGGAGTATTCCTGCGAGCCGTGTCGAAGAGCGAAAACGCGCTGCGATCATGGGCTGCCTCACTGCGCCAAATGCATCGCCAAGGGCAGAGAGGCTCACTGTTATTACCATCCAGCCCCCATGACGCGACCTCATAAGATCAACCCGGCCCCTTACTACCATCCCTACCTGTCGCCACTCGAGCCCAACGCTTCTGACTCGACTGACCGGCATGGCACGAGGGCAGAGGGCAGGTCGGCCAGCTCGCCTCAGGCTCAGACTCCGTACCGAGACCCAGGATCAGGGAGTGACAAAGCCACGGCGCTTGATGCCACGCGGGCCGAGCCTCAACCCACGTCAGCGACTGAATGTCCAAGCACATCTCCGACAGACTCATTGCAAAAGAGTCTCGGCGATCCGCACGGCGCCATTCACGACGAGCTGGGCATGGGAGCCAGGGTCCTCCAGCTAGTGGCGCAGGAATTCAGCGTTAGCAGATTCCTGATTGAGCGCTACTTCAAAATCAGCCAGGTGTGTGTGGTACCGAGGACATTGGTCGACGCTGCCATGCCCTCGCTGCAGTCGCTGATTGCACGAGATGTGCACCTCCTGACTGGCGAGAAGCTCGTCAGCCTGTCCAAAAGAGTGTCTCTCAACAGTGCACAAACAATCAAGTACAATCTGCAGTCGACCTGCCACAAGCACTTTGCCCAGTACTGTGGCGACAGCATCCGATGGGAGGCTTTGGGCATATTCTGCGCCCTGGTGGCTGCAGCTTTGATGCTCGTGTCACCCCAAGATGAGCTCCTCAGAGGGCGCAGTGATGTCATCCGCCTTACAGGTAACATGATTCAGGCGTCGACATCCTGCATTGAGCTCTGCAGAGCTGGAGGACCGCTCACAGATGTCGCTGTCATGTTGATTTATCAGAACGTCATTGTAACCTCGCTCCATTATGGAGACACGAGTAAGTTGCTCTCCAAATTCTCTTGCCTTTACCGCCAATTCTGACTTTTGCCTCAGACCATCGCACCTGGAGGCGATTGGTCGATCTCGCTGGTGCCATTTTTGAGACCAACCTGCATAACAATGTTGAGGACCAAATTACTATCCCTCTGTATTTTGTTGAGATGCGCCGCTGCCTGTTCGCCGCCGCTTACAGCATCGACAAATCTCTGTGCACTGCCATGGAACGGCCTCCAATGATTGCCAGACACTTCTGCCGAGCGACCCTGCCTCTGGAGGTCGACGAATCGCAAATTGCAAGAAGGCCAAATTTTGAGCTTGCTGATCTGTCCCACCGACTAAGCCCAGATGGCTGGTCTTACGGAGGTGCATATCACTCCACTAGTTGGATACGATTGCGCTACATTATGAGCACTTTTCGCGAAGAGCTGCTGAAATCGATTCTTGGTCACGATGAAGAGACCATTGTCCCTGGACTCCAGTAAGTTGATTGATTGTGATAAACGCAAAAATCTGACATCAGCCGGCAGAGATATCTCTACTGGGACGGCCAAAGCGTGGGAGTCGCTGCCCAAACACATGCGTTATCCCCTTGTGGAATTGGATTCTTGCACAGAAAGACAACGCCTCATGCTCGCCTCATCCTACCTCGATTATCTGTTTATTGAATTCCAAGTTCAGCGAAATCTTCGACGCTTTCTTGAAAGTGCCGATGGCCCACTGGTTGCATCAGCTCAACAACTTTTGACCACGATCCTAAGCGTTACAGGAAGACAGCAGGGCGCCGAGACCATCTCCAAAGGCTTTTCCTGGATCGTGAGTCGGCCAGTTCTCTCCAAGAATTTCACTGACCCCAGTCTAGATAATTTTTTATGGCTTGCCAAGCGCCAATGTGCTTGTGCACGAGCTGGCCAAGAGCCTGCGGCCCGGCTCGAACACAATGACTAATCTGCCTCTGTCGAGAGGAGAGACCATCAGAAAATTGACTAGCTTCATTGCGAGCCTTGATTGGATCATTCCGTCTCAGGACGGCAACTCGGAAGAGATTCAGGAAGCTCGAGTCAAGCTTGCCAACCTGTTTGACACGGCGTTGGACGGCTTCGAGACCACACCAACCACATCGTACCCCCCTTCTTCGATGGCGGAGTTGGGCCAACAGCTTTTCCCGTTCCCATGGGAGCAGCAGCCAATGAATGCAGACTTTGCCATGGACGCAAATGACGGCCTTTGGCGGCTGTAAGCGAGGCTGTGCTTTCTGACCTGCCGTTATGAAGTGAGCTGTTTGAGCTACTTGGGCTGATTGAGCTGCCTGGGCTGCTTTTTAAAAAGCAGCCTGGACAGCATGACTTAGCGTGCTGCCATTAAGATCTTTGGTGAGGCGTTACTGTTGGTAATACGTCAGTCGGGCGCATTGGCTTTTGATTGGGGTCATGACAGGAATGAATAATGAAACAAATCTTACCAGAAACGAAACCGCGTCTGTCAATCAAAACGCCTGCTAAGTTAATGTGAAAATCGTTATAGATTTGGCCGAGGCTTCACAAGCTGTCATCTCAGACACTACCAAACTCCGACGATAGAACTGAACTCCGTCACAACTCCGTCGATTGCGGTTCCTTAAGAAGGACTCCGCCCGCTGAGAAGACGCAAGTTTGTTTAATTTCTTGCAAGCTTTGGACTTGAGGAAAAAAACCCATCCCAGAAGAATGCTTTCCGCCCGTGGAACCCAGTGGGCAAAGACCACGTTTGCCCACGGCGCTCAAGCTTACTTTGACCCCGTCGCCAGGCCAGACGCTCCTGTCAGCTCCCTTAATGCAGAAAACGTCCGTTAACAGCTCCTGGCGAATACCGCTCCTCTCTCTGACTCATTCCGGTAGTGGCTGGTACACCAAGACCTCGCCGCCTTTTTCAATGCTAACGTGAGACTGGGATTCTCTCTGACGTGTCACGTCTGACCGCCACAAAGATGTCATTTGATGCGACTTGTTGTGCTTACGGTGAGGGATATACGGGCACTCTACGACTGCGCAACGCCATGGCTCTGCATCTCAACACCCATTTTGGCCCGTCGCACCCGATTCACGCCGAGGAGATTACGTTTACGGCCGGAGTGACGGATCTGAACGAAGTTTGCGCATTGGTTACGTGCAATCCAGATCAGCGCGATGCCATTATGCTGGGAAGGCCGGTGTACGGAGCTTTCGTTCAGGATCTGACCACTCGAACGGGGTAATCGAATCCTTGTTGGAGCAAGGAGTTTGTCTGATTGGTTCTCAGCATCCAGCTCGAGCATGTCCATGTCGGCGATACGGACCAGTTCTCGCCTGATTGTGTGGCCAAGTTCGAAGCCGGATATGAAGATGCCAAACGGAGAGGCGTCAATATCCGTGCGCTGATCATCTGCAATCCGCACAATCCTCTTGGTTTGTCGCCATAACTCCTTTCAGCAGTCATCGGCTGAACGGCCATTAGGTCAATGCTACCCTCGAGAGACACTCATTGGCCTGATGCGACTGTGCGCGTCCAAGGGCATACACTTGATAAGTGACGAGATTTATGCTTTGTCGGTGTACGAAAGGCCTGATCGGGAGTCTGAGCGTTTTACTTCGGTTAGGTCCATCGATTTCACTGGGATAATCGACCCTATCCAGGTTCACGTGCTTTATGGTCTATCCAAAGTCTGTGAAGCTTTAATAGCGGAAGTTTGTCTCCAAGCTAAAAAAGCTCTAGGACTTTGCAGCCGCTGGTTTGCGGCTGGGCTGCCTTGTATCACAAAGTGAGGAATTCACGAGAGCCACACGCGCAATATGGTCTGTGAGAGACTCGTTGTGATGGACATGTCACTGACAGTCATAGTCGGTTTTCATCGCCTTCGCAATACTCCATGGCTTTAGCGGTATCTCTTCTAGGGAACCAGATCTTTGTGCGCTCTTTTCTTCAGAACTCGCACGAAAAGCTCTTGAAAAGTCGATTGCTCGCAGAAGAGCTTCTGGATCGCGCTGGCATCGACTATCACCGCAAAGGGTTTGGTTTTCCCGTCAGCTGTGTCTGATATTCAGAGTCCACTGAACTCGATATAGTAACGGTGGACTGTTCCTCTGGATTGACCTTGGCCCTTATTTGCCCCTTGACGACACCAACGGAGACGGCTGGGCTGCGCATCGCCTCTTATTGGGACGGCTGGAGAAGTTTGGCGTTCTAATGTCTGGAGGAGAAACTTATCGAGCTCCTCACCCAGGCCGCTACCGTCTGGTGCACTGTCTTCCCGAAGCCAGCCTAAAAGAGGCTGTTAAGAGGTAATAATCTGCTGTAATGCTTTTCTTCTCGTGGTGCTCACAGCTTTAGAATCTCGCTAGCCATTGGTAAACAGTAACCTCCTCGCCTATTTATGTCTCCTTAATTGTAGACGAGCCAAGAGCCAAACAATTCAGAGGCAAAAGTTCGAAGTGATTGATTTCATATCCGACTTTCTACGGGCAATCGTATGGGAGGTTATGCATGTATCTCTGCATAACTTCGTATACCGAAGGCCTGCCAGAACGGATCTCTTTGGTAGTCTAGACACATCCTGGAAATGCACTGCAGGTGGGCTTGAAGTTCCAGCCTGGCTTACTGAAGCTCCTAATTCAATTAGTCTTGTTGAGGTAGTCCTTGAATGGCCGTGAAAAATCCCTCAAACGCTATAAGGGAGATATTAACTCTGAGTGATCATTCCACGGGGTAAAACCATGGGATCTTCTTCTCCTTTCTCTCTGAGCAAAGGATTATAGACAGTATACCTTGACCTACAAATTGAGATGAGCCGATATTGATGATCAGCTGGGATGCGCCATCCAATGCCAGAAACACTTGAGAGTGCGTTCATATCCTGTAGAGAGACTACGAGAATGATTTTCTGTCAATCTGCACAAAGGCATTTTCGCTCAAAGATCTTAGAGCGATCGCATCCGAGCAAAGCCGGTGATATTTTTAAACTAAAGCAAACACTTTTCTGTGAGACCTTAGATGAAGTAATACTAATGACGGCGGTCCTTCTAATCTACGAAGCCATGTTTTTCTCCCAAACCTTTCTAAGCAGCCTAGGGCTAGATTTCGAGTTGGCTATTGCTATAACACAGTGCAAGTTCTCATCTTCGTGGAAGAAGGCAAAGGGCACAGGATCTCTAAGAATAACTCCTGGCGCCTCTTCAGCCTTAAAGCTCAGCCTCCACAGTTGCCTGTGCGTTGCATAATTTTGGACAGGGCTAAATGATGCAGCAGGAATATAATGCCGTAACTACTAATATTAGACCAATGATCTTATAACGTTCGCACATGGCCGGAATTCGAGAAGCTCGGCACTTGTTCAAAGGGCTGCCGAACTACGATGGTCAAAATTTAGCCACACGCCAAGCGTCACAGGAATTGCCACGGACAGAACAGTCTCTTCTTAGCCTACTGTTTCCCCATTTTGCCTGGATATCTCAGGGCGTACTTTGGGTGCTGCGAATCAAGATGCTGAAACGCAGGGGGGCGATCCTATTCGCCGGGTACTCCGCTTCCAGCATATGACCTGTCTTAGGCTCTGGACCTCTTATGTCACTTCTCACAGGAATGCTCTTGCAAACGTTGGAGTCCGCGGCTCTTGGTCGGTGAAAGGTCTCACGTAAGCCCTCAAACTTGCATGGACACGCGAATAACTGCTTTTGATGGGTTCCAGGAATCAGCCGCCAGGCCCTTTTTCCGTCTTGTCAAGCGAGGGAGCTGAAACAATGACGATAGTCATACGCGTAAATGACTGGAGAGGGTGGCTCGCCCCCAAAAGGGAGCCCCTGGCAAGAATAAACGCGTTGGGACATCTGTCATTAGGAGGTTTTTGCCCTGTGTTTAATCTTTAAAACCTGTCATGAATGTGCTTGCATGTCTGAGAGGTGCAGAAGAAGAACATGGCCGAGCTGAGGAATATGTACTTACTTCCTGACATTGAAAACCCACAATTTGAAGATCTCTTCGATCTGTCTCTCCTACGGGTTTTTGACGCAGCAAAACCTAATGAGAACCCACCTCCAAGGCTGTTTCCCACGGCAGAAACATTCTTTGGACGTGTATTCTCCGTCAAAGATGGGCTGTACAACCGCCGCCCAGAGCTTGAACTTTTCAGGATGGAATTCACCTTGTCGCAGCTGCAGGAAAGATCTATTCCTGCGTCCATGACACACATCATCTGCCTGATTCTGTCTTCCGACAATGTGTTCACTGCTTGGAGACGCCGCTTACCCCAGCTGCGCGCATACATTACCCAGGAAATACGCTATTTAACCAAGTTGACGAAGAACCTGGGCAGCCTGGCACCAGACAAAGATGCGAATATCGCCATTCCTGAAGATTACAAAACACACTCGTCAGGACCCAGGCTGGCTTTGAAGCTCTGGAGGCGCTCCTTGGCTCAGATGACAGAATATTTCCGCAATGGTAGGACTTGCTATACCAAAGAATTCCTGGAGATCTATGCCTTTCTGAAAGATCCTCTGGGTGGGCTAGAGAGGCCTTTTGAGAAAGGAGGTGTTCTTTTTTTTCAGCTCATGGCCTTTGTGCGCCGCTTTGCGCGTAAGAAGTGCAACGCCATTGGAGACTCACGTTTTTGGAAACATGCTGTAGCACAGGCTGCACATGAGGCTTTGTTTCTTGCAGATCCTCTATTGCAAAATGTTTCCTACGTTCATTTCTCACATCACCACCAGCTCTGCTATGCAAATGTAACGCTGGATCAGATTCCGCGATCCGAGTTTTCAATTGCGTCTCACGTCGTACGAGTCATTGAGGAAATTATCACCGCACCTAAACAAGCAGACGGCGGAAAGTGTGCTGTTCCTCCAATCACTGTTGCGACTTATCCAGCACTGGCACGTCAAGATCGCGAGAACATGACAATTATTATAGATGGTAATCATCGTGCAACTGCGACAATGATTCTCCGTTTTGTAGCGGAATTCCCTGGCGCACTCACGCAAGATGACGATAGCTTGACAAAATTTTGTCACTCGCATGGTTTGGAGCAGAAATGGAAGATCGACCTTGCAGATGTGATGCACAATCTCCGCCAGTCGAGCTGCACGGAGCTCCTGCATCAGAATTGGCCCATGGTGCGACAATTCCGATACGTCGATAGCATGCCAGCCCTGGTCGTGCAAGAGGCAGATTTTCACACAGTCTGCCAGCAGCGCCCGTGGGTTGATGAGGATCGCCGCCCACACGCGCTGCTGCCCGTGCATCAGGCGCTTTTCAACGACTCTGAGCTGGGCCTGGCATTCCCACAGGCAGGGCAGGTCCACGGGCGCACGCCCGGTTTCAAGGCTATGGCGTTGCTGCCTGCTAGCACAGCCACCTGAGGCTTTTCGGTTTGTCAAAACAAGTATGGTGCGATTCTCAGCTTTTGAACAAGTTTTGGCGCAGGCACAGGAGCATGGAAATAGACATAAACTGCATGGAAAGGCATGGCAACATGGCATATAATTTTTTCCTTTTCAACAATAGTTTAGATAACACCAAATTGAATTCACTCGTTATCTTCCCCGTACCACAAAGATTGATTTTGCATAGTCTAAATGTCATATTTCTGCCTGGGGCGCGAGCCCATCTAGTCTCTAAGCCGTCTGGCGAACATCAGAGTTTTTCCTTAGTATAACCTTGGTCTTTTTATTTGCCACCAAACCCTTCTAAACGGGGTGGCTTTGGCTAAGATTGCTGTGCAATCTCCTCTCCTGGCATCCAACCAGACGTCTGACTCCTTTGCCGAGCCTGTCGCTGCTCCGGGGGCGTCGCCGCACGCCGGCGTGCTTCTCCCAGGAACTCGACGAGGCCCGGCATGCCGCCATAGAAGCTATAGGCGGTGAATCCCTTGGCGCGCAGGATGGCCGTGGCAATACGCGAAGTGTCGCCATTGTAGCACAGAATCAACAAGGGCGAGGTCTCGGGTACTTTGTCGAAGATGCGGAGAGTCGCAGGGGACGCGAGCATCTTCTTCAACTCCGACCATTGCCAGTGCAGCTGAGCAGTGTCATCAAAGTCGAACGGAGACGGTGAATTGCTCGCCAATCCGGACAGGGGCAAATTAAAGGAACCTTGCACGTGACATGTGATGAAATCCGTTTCGGATCGCAGATCAACGATCGACAAGGCCGTATTCCGGATTTCCGTAGGAGACTCGGTATTCAAGACGCTTCTTGCAACGTAGTCTGCAATGTTTGGCAGTTTGCGGTATGTCTCAAAGGGGTCAATCTCCCATTTCAGGTCATAGACATCCTGATCTATCGACAAGAGTTCCTTTTGGCTGTAGTCAGTGGCCAAGTTTCTCAAACTATTCTTCGTGGCTTACTTTGTTGACCATTGGGGGGAATTCATGCTCCTCCAGCTTGTCAAAATACGTATTGAGATATTGCTGGGGCAAGTCGCAGCACACAAAGACGCATGAAATCTCTCCAGTGGTTGGATCGGCTAGCTCGGACAACAATCCTGCACGTTTCTGGTCCTCGAGGAATTTCAGTAGCCCCTTATACGCTAATCCAGAAGAAGGACCCGCTATTATACCATTGCGTGATAGCAACATGGATGAACGGTACGAGTTTACTGAGTCAATGCTCTCCGTGTAGTCGACGACTTCACGCCAGGGAAAGGAGCACGAATCAAATAGCGGCAGAGCCCTTGGTCCAGGAACAGGATCGGCTTCGGCGTTGCAGACTCCGAGGACTTTGACCGATGACTTTCGCGACTTGAGGTACTTTCCAGTGCCGGTGACACAGCCTGTGCTGCCCATGCCCATGCAGAAGAGGTTTATTTCTGGGAGTTGTCTCCATATTTGAGGACCAGTCCACCTCATGTGCGCTCGCCAGTTATTTTCATTGTCATACTGGGCGGGATTCGCAACATTTTGGTTTTCTCGTGCCAGCCTTCGCACTCTCTCAATGATTCCTCTCTCGTCAGTAAACTCCGGCTGAGCAGGCCCGCCATAGAGCTCGACCTTGATGCCAAAGAACTGGAGTTGCCGGAGCCTGTTCAGCTCTGTCTTGTTAGTGCAGAATGCAGTCGTGTCATAGTTGTCGTATAGAACGCGAGCAGTGATGCCTAATGATGTCACTGTAGATCCAGAGCTGGCTTCTACGATGCTCTTATCTTCTATCGATGGATCATGTAATAGCATATTCAACGCTGGCGTCGTCAGAGTCTGCTTCTGCAGCGTCCAGCAGTGGGCATACCTGGTAATGCCTTGACATTCTGGGCCGGCAGTGCTGTGAGCAATTTGGCATAGATGCGTACTCCATCGCTGCGAAATGGATTCAATTTGTCCGGAAGTTCCACAAGTGGCAACGGAGGATTTTCATCAGGATTGAAGTACTTTTTGAGGGAGTCTGGTCCCTTGAACACATTGAGCGGGTTTGCCATTGTCTGCGATTTCTCTTCTGCATCAGCGACTGAGATGACTGGCGATATTATTTGACTGAGACGAGATGTCCCGTCATTCAATGCTTCGGCCGAGACTTTTGGGGGGCAGTGCGGCGACGCCGAGCAACTTTCTATAATTGCCAACGTCACCGTTATATCTTGTCCAGGCCGGCCTCGCTGATATGATCACGATTGATACAATCCGCAACTTCATCTGCCGCATACCCTAGCCCGAGTGTGCCTTGGCCCTGGGCCAACGAGGCTACGGCCGGCATCTGGGAATATCCCCCCCATGCTTACTCCGCCAGCAACAAAAGTCAGCCGGAGTCTGTCTCCTGGCAAACTGAGGTTGCTGTCTTTTTAGGCATATAATGTTGAGAAGTCAATATATAACTCACTGAGATTTCGGCGGGGGAGAAGAAGCATATTGCAAGCAGGGATCAAGGGCGCCGTTTGGGTGGCCGCTCGAAAGAGTAAAAGCTCAACGTGGCCCGGAATGGCATCCGAGAAGCCGCCAACCTAGACTGCCGTTCGTCACACCGCCTTGACCTCCGCCTTTGTGCTGCCAGAAGGGACTCGAGCGGCAGTGTTGGAACTGCGACCTGTCAGGGACGCCTCATTTAGTTCATCGGATTATCCGTCTGACCGCCTCCCGTCTGACTAGACACGTGCTGCGCTCAGATGCTGTTCTAAGATATGTGATGCTCATGACGTGCGAGACATTATTTTGTCTATTGTGGGGATGTACGCGATGACTGAGGTTATGTCGCGATATATGCTTCTTTGTGCTCCTTTGTTGTGGCGTGTGTGTATGATGTTTCAATTGTTTCATTGCTTCCGAGATGTTATTTTACAAGACAAAAGAAGAAGCTGCAGCACTGCGCTTTGTGTATTATCCTGGGCCGAATGGTGAAGGCTCCACATACGCTCACTGTGAAACAGCATCCGTTTCAATTTCACGCGTGGAGCAGCTGAGTAGAAACGAAACTCCAGAGAATGATGGTACCCTGTATAAGCTAGTTGCATTTGATATCCATGTTGATTTGGGCCTGGTTTCGAAAGATGCTGATGAAGATCAAGTTGGATGGTATGATTCTCAAAGTTGCAGGCCAAATTCAAGACTGACCAGTACATCAGGACTGACATTGGCGACATCCTGTCCGTAATCGCCGACAAAGCAGCTGCAACTCGCTCCAAGTCATGGCGGGGGAGCGTCTTACTGACAGTACCCACCAAGCCAGGGTACATTATCCGCTCCAATTGCTTTGGAGAACGCTTCGTAGGTTGCGATAATCTGGGGACTTTCCTGGATCGAACCAGCTTTGGTCGCTATTGTGATGGCATTGGTGATGCCCAGCTATCGTCGCTTATCAGCGCCAGTGTTCTGACAGTTGTTTTCCCACAAAAGGACCATCATCACATGATTGACCTGCACAGGGAGATCAGAGCCCGTCTCGATTTTCCATGGCTGGCCAGTGAAAAGCCGCGAGAGAGAACTCTGGCACTCATTCATGGCCGTGACAATGTAGAAGCCTTTCTTCCCATCTATTTGTCAGCCAAGGCTCTCGGCATCAACCTCGTGGTGCTAGATCGACCAGGGCATTGGTTGCTGGACAGTACGAAACGTCACCTCTATCGAGACTTTTTGCCAATCGACATGACGATTGATCAGAGATTCCATATTCGCATTGCACAAGCGGTAAAAGCTTATGGTTGGATTGACGGTATCTGTACCGTCTCTGATCGGTGCTTGGCGCCAGTGGCTCGAGCTGCTGAGATGCTGCAACTACCAACCCAACCATCGCATAGTGTGGCACTTGCTGTCAACAAATACGAAACGCGCCTACTTGATGGTGGTGCAGCCGGTACTGCACTTGTTACAAGCTCCAAAGACTTACAGGATCAAATCTCTGCAAACAAATTCACGCCCACGTATCCTTCAATTGTCAAGCCATGCACTGGATGGGGATCTGAGCATGTTTATAAAGTCAGCTCTGAACAAGAAATGATCGAAAGCGTACAACGTTCGTGTAACAACAGCTCAAGCCGAGTCTTGATTGAGACTTACATCAATGGGCCTGAGCTCGACGTGAACATTATTCTTCTGAATGGAGAGATTGTTTTCTTTGAGATGTCCGATGATTTCCCGAGCCCTGGAGACAACGGAAGCATGGACTGCGACTTTTGGGAGAATTCTAATGTCCTGCCTTCCAATCTACCAGGTGATGAATATGCTCTTACACGCAAGTCTTTGCACGACCTGTTACTTCGACTTGGTTTTAAGACTGGCGTTTTCCATCTTGAAGCACGCATTCAAAACTCCTCTATGGCCTTTCAGAATAAAGACAAGCTACTAGATCTCAGGCCTGTGAACAACCGATCGGATGAAGAACCGCGGTGTTTTCTTATTGAGGTTAATCCTCGACCACCTGGTTTTCCATGCGTGCTGGCGACGACTGGAGTTTATGGAGTCAACATGTTCGATATTCATATTCTTGCAGCTCTCTCGGACCAGAAAAGAATGTGGGCACTTACAAAATCATTTAATAAGAGATCTGGTCTACCAAACTCAGCCAGAGTCTGGAGCCAGATTGTGTTCTTCCAGGTCACAGAGGGAGGGACTTGCAGCTCACAAGACGTATGTGAAGAGGTTCTGCAACAAATTCCTCATGTGCGACCCTTTGTGACTACTCAGATGTGCTTCTATCAAAAGGGCGATCAGATCCCTGTACCAAAGCCTGGCCTTCCTCTATTTGCAGCTTTCTTTATTCTGACATCACGTGGCAATCGTGAGGGTGTCATCCAGGCTGCAAAGGCGCTCCAAGACACCTTTCAAATTCCACTTCATGGTTTCTAATGGGTTTGAGGTCCGCACGACCTGAGAATTATTTTCATCCTGGGTCATCTCACATTCTATTCTCCCATTTTCCAGTAACTCATCTTAAACAAGTCTTTCTGTCTCTCATGGCTGGATAGAGATGCCGGAGTTTTTAATTTTAGTAGGAGTAAGATCAAGTCAGCTGCTGAAATAGAACGGAAAGCGACCTCACCGTCACTTGGATTAAAAGGAGATAATTATAAGAAGTGCTTACTCTCTCTATCTAAATGTCGCTGATCCAAAACTTTTTCTATAATGAAGGAAGAAAATTAGCGGCAAATTAATTCGCAAGTTTACAGGAGAAGTCTACTATGGGGCTATACCCCTGAAAAGCCCGGCTGCTTTAATGAGCTAGTAATATCTTGACCAGTGTCAGATGATCCAAACATAAGGTTTATGATGGGATCCAACTCGAGTCACTACAAGAGCTTAGTGCTATTAATATGCTTGGCCTTTAAATTGTCAGATAGTTTTAGTTTCTATCAGGTCTGCTTACTCTAATGTAGTTGATAGACTTAGCAGGAACAAGGGTCCGCAAGTAAGCCCTTGACAGGGGTAATTGACGATCAGCAATTGAATACTACACTGACACGTCAGCAATGTCAGAATCTTACTTGTCTCTCTTTTCTCTCAGTGGGGATAGCTAAGAATTCTAGTACTACTCTGTAGCTCTAATGACTTTTTAGAGACACATTTCTCTTAACATGACGCGTTGCTTTTCAAAGTCTTCAGCTCATATGGTATGGGTCTATGCTTCTCACTAGTCTCATTCAAGACTGTCAAATTCTTTTAAGGAGAATTGCAACATCAAGATCTGCATTTCTTACCTGTCGTATCTTGCAAACAATGCACAGACAAGTTGGCATTGCTGGGTGTGTGTATGGAGTACGTATACAGGGGCAGCCACTTTCGTACATGGGCTTGTGCATGGGCTTATACATGCAGAGGGCCATCTCAAGATAATTTGCCTTGACGCGTCAGCAGCATCAAGCTTTTCTGGTCAATGGCTTGAAAGCGCCAAGCATTTGGATGTTGAAGCGAGAAGCATGGCACTTGATGCCATGTTGAGTAGAATTTCGCATTCTGTTTGCCCTTGACATGGAAGACGTCATGTTCGTTGTTTAATACAAACCTTTAATTGCACTTTAGGCATTTCACTAAAAATGGAGAATAGAGATATACTTTAAAGTAAAAGAAAATAAACGAAGGAAAAGTGATCAGCGGCAAATTACCACATTTGGATTTTGCTCGGCTGCAGCTTCCCCCTTTTGCCGAGGCCTAGACGTCGGTAGAACATCGGCACCTCTGCGTACGCGGCCGCCTCCTCTTTCTACCAGAACACCTCCTCCTAAAACTCTTTCCTTTGGCGGCAAACAATGGTTTGCACACGCGGCATCGCTTGGCAAAGGCGCCCCATGGCGGGAGACACGTCGCCTTGTCCCCGTCGGCTGTGCTTGTCTTTGGACCCAGTCAGATCAGAAACCCCGCCAACAATGCAATGGTGTGTAACTAGCGGCTGAGCGATCTGGTAGCCATTGGCCTTGTTCGATTGATCTGCACCTCTTATGGGACGTGCATTACCAAGGATGATTCGCGTACTCTGTGCTTGCGTATCCTCAAAGGCTTTGGCGTACGCGTTGATCCGTGGCTTGCAAGAGTCTGAAGCTCTGGACATGGATACATAAGAAAGTGCTGTTGTCCTCAATATCAGTCATTCAACAACAAGAAACAAAATCTAAACCTCAAACAACATGGTCAACTTCTCTCTCGTCCTTGCAGCTCTGGCTGCGCCACTTGTCCTCGCGCATCCTGGCGAGCACCACAGCCAGGAGTTCATGCTCAAGGAGCGGCAAGAGCTGCAGATGCACGCTCGTCACATCCAGCGTGGCCTTGATGCCTGTGCTCAGCACCCCAAATACCTTGCCCTTAAGGCGCGAGGCCAGGCTCGCCGTGCTGAGATGGCCAAGGCTATACGCCGTCGCAGGAGCCTGAGTGAGTAAATTCACTGCGATTCTGGCAGACTCAAACTGACCAAGTCCAAGCTGCTCCTATGAAGCGTGACTCGACGCAGCTTGCCACGTACGCTGCTAAAAGTCACAACTCGAGCACCTCTGGGTATACCGTCGACACTGATGCGACCACTCTTTTTGGTTCAAACAAGAATGCATCCTGTGTCTTGACCCCCAAGGTTACTGAGGGACCGTACTACGTCACCGGAGAATACTATCGCTCCGACGTTACAGACGGCGAACCTGGCGTTCCCCTTCACCTCGAGTACCAGTACATTGATATCAGCACTTGCGACGCAGCCGAAGGCCTGTACATTGAGCACTGGCACGCCAACTCTACTGGTGTGTACTCTGGAATTGAGGCCAATGGTAACGGCGTCGGCACTGCGGACCCCAGCAACTTGAACAAAACCTTCCTTCGCGGAGTACAGAAGACCGACAGCTCTGGCGTCGTCGCATTCGACACTGTCTTCCCAGGCCACTACACTGGCCGCACAAGCCACATCCACATGATGGCACACCAGAATGGCACTATTTTGTCCAATAACACCTTCACGAGCGCTTCAGTCTCACAGGTTGGACAGGTATTCTTCGATCAGGACCTCATTACCGACGTCAGCGCCACCGAGCCATACAGCTCAAACACTCAGACTTTGACCAAGAACACTGACGACTCCATCGCTGCTGGCGAGGCTGATGCCGACTTTGATCCATTTGCCGAGTACGCCTACCTTGGCGATTCCATCAGCGACGGCCTGCTGGCTTGGATCCATATTGGCATCGACATGTCTGCCAGTTATTCTGTGAGTGCAGGAGGTCACTTCTACGCCACTGGTGGTGTCCCTGGTGATGGCATCGGAGGAGGCGCCGGCGGCCCAGGTGGCTCCATGTCTGGCGGTGCTCCGTCTGGTGCAATGCCCACCGGCGCTCCCCCAACTGGCGCTGGCGGGATGAGCGGTGCTCCTCCAACTGCTTCGGGCTCAGCTGGAGCAGCTCCAAGCGGCAGCGTCTCTGGAAGCGCACCTGCTGGCAGCGTTCCAGCTGGTTCTGGCTCATCAGCTGCCCAGCCTTCAAGTAGCGGTACCTCTACAGTCTCTTCTGGCGCCCAATCTGGTTCCAACACTTCCACTGCCTCTCCATCAGTCTCATCGAGCGGTGCCAGCCGAGGCCGTGGCGGCAAAAGTGGCAAGAGCAAGATCTCTGCATCTCACAAGAGTGGCACGCACAAGGGCAGCAGCCACAAGCACACTGGCACTGCCAAAGTGAACAAGGGCGCTCAACAAACTGGCAAGGGCCACTCCGAATCTTGCAAGGACGCCAAGCCCACCGCCAAGTGAAAGGACCGCCTAAATTACATCTTTGCATGCAGCCAGGTTCAACTTGCTTGAGAGACTGCAGAAATGGAAGGCAGACGCTCTCCCCCTGGCTATGTGCAGAGACTGAATACACATCAGCTGCAAAATGATTGAAGGTTTGGATTTACTTTTGTCACTTATTTAGAAAGAAAAAACAAAAAATGCAAAAAAATTTTTTTTTTTAAGATTCTGAGCTCTTTCTTTTCTATCTACGCCTCCAGTATACCGTTTGGAAAGTGCCCGCAGCTTTCTCAGTGTGCTTAGAAGAGTGATGGCTTTTGCGGAGAGGGTTGACCTTCAATTTGAGCGAGACATATGGGGAGACTTGTCAGACTAACCGAAGATCAGTGGCATTGGCAGATACCTTTTACTTCTTTGTGGTTGATGCGGTTGAATGTAGCGCGCTCCAGTAACCAGGTTAGGGCAGTGTTTAGATAGCAGCAGCACAAGCACAAGCACACCAGCTTTGACTCAATCTTGCTTAATTCCTGACAAAATACATGTTTAAGCATTGGCAATGGTAATAAGGGAATTGAGTGGTTGATCAACTATCCAAGTGAAGGGAAAGAAGCAAACTTGGTCGCAAGGGCAGTGCATTTGGTGCATCACGTGAGTAGGACATAGTGTAACATTATCCAACAATACAGATGCAAGATGGTTGAGTAGAGAACATCATGTCCATTAAGCGCATCAGTGTGTTGCGCAGCGACAAATGTCTGCTGGACTTTTCGCGTCCGACACAAGAACAGCAAGAAGAGTCAATGAAGGTGACCCAAACCCAACTCGGCCAGAAGCTTTTTTTTGTCCACCATAAAAAGAAGATGAACAGCTCATTGTGCATACGCATGCAGGGCCAAGTGGCAAAGCTTTCATTTATCTTTGTGTCGGACACAATCTTGAGAATGAATGAGAACAACTCAACAGAGGATCCCAGCAAGAGGTCCTTTTACACTTATTATGTCCGGCATTAAAGAACAACCGGGAGCAAATAGAGCATATCTGAGTGGAAGAGCCCAGCAAGCGTTGCTCCTACGCTAATTGTGTCCGACATGAAATGGCAATGTACATTGGGTGTACGAGGGCTGTTCTCGCGTCACCAAGGACTGAATAGACAAACAAAAAATTCTGATTTCCGATACCTTCTTCGATTGCCCTCAAGGGTTATGTAAAATCTGACCGAAAAAGAACATGTTGGAAGCCTGCTGGCCTTCCACTGGCCTTCCACTAGTAGTAGTGCGAGAAAAGGAGAAGAGCTCTGCGATAACCTTACTAACATACAGAATGATTTCATCCATTTTGGACTTTGAATTCTGAATCAATGACCTTCGACACTGCACGCTGTGAATGAAGGTGATTAACCATCAAATGCAAACCGTGTGTATGTCATTTCAAAGGGATTCTTGGTTGAGCTGAATTTAAGGCTTGCAACTTTGCATAATTTGGAGCAGTCGTATGGCGCAATCCAGGTTTTCTCGCGTGGCGTGGCGTGATAAAGTGACTTGTATCAGAATGAGAATCAAGGTCAAGGTCTATGGATAGGTTCGAATCAAACGCGTGCTCGGTGCCTAAAACCTGAAATGTAAGGCAAAACACTAAGTACTATATCTTGGCACTGTTTGCTATGTTTCTCTTAGACTTGTCTTATATTCTCTTAGACCTCTTCACCAAGTTTCGCAACTCCACGCGAGTCAAATATGGCCAGCACCATGAGTTTCATGAACGAGGAAAATTCAATCATGTTGAATGCGGTTAAGGAGTGTTACCCAAGGAGGGTTTCCCCTCGTAGGTGACGCTGCCGTATTTCACTCATTGTTCTCAACTGAAACTTTAGCAGTAACGATGGGGCGAGAACCTGCGCATGCTTTCGATCAATAACCTGATGTGTTGCCTCATTAGATATCAATGGAGCCGCAAAGCAATCATCTTTCGTTGACCTCATTGCCAGGCGCTATAAGACAACAGGAATACCAACACGTTGTCATTCACCGACTTCTGCCGAAGCTTTCCCAGCGTTTTTGAATAGCATGGAAACAGAGATGGCCTTCCAACTATCTACCAAGTCGACGAAAACAAAACGCAAGTTAAACAGCGCAGTGGTGAGTATGATCCAAATATTTCATACGGTTTCTCTGCCAGTTATTGACCCCACCAACGTAGAGCACAGTAGTAGACGCGACAGACGCAAGGGCTTAGCGAAGCTCCGCAAAGCTACCACCACCAATATATGTAAGACTTGAAAGGCTTATAAGCATGCGAATGTTGACTAATGCACAGCAGATGATATTTATGATACAATGGAGAACGCCAGCAATGACGAAAACTCTGCAGCTGAAAAAGCAGTAGATGAAAGGATTTGTTATCCAAGGTGCCCTTCCTGTGCTTGCTGCTGGCAACATTCACAGTGTTAGGTCCTTCAAAGTCGGCGTCGGATATGCCCCCATTCGACTACCATTTTCTCGTCGATGGTTGGGGCGGCGGAGTCAAGTCTTTCAATGGTGAGCTGGCAGATTATGTCCTACATTGCAGATTTCCTTTGCTGGCTGTAGGAAGACTGCAGCCATGCAAGCCATTCCAGCGCAACAGCTTTCGGAAGCTCGTCAAGGAAGACAAGATCGAGGGCCCAAATCCCGGAGAATGCAAAGTCGTCGACGACTTTGTGATTTGTGGCACCAATGCTGAACCCACTTGGCAGCGCCTCCAAGATTGTGATACAGACACTTTCTTGAAGCAGATTTTGAG
This sequence comes from Erythroxylum mucronatum, assembly GCA_027563825.1. NCBI lineage: Eukaryota > Viridiplantae > Streptophyta > Magnoliopsida > Malpighiales > Erythroxylaceae > Erythroxylum > Erythroxylum mucronatum. Next base: position 44,361 of record JAOSBP010096466.1, on the reverse strand, counting down.
TGTCACTCATGGCACGAAGAATTCCTTGCGGTGGCCGCAAATCATCAACAGACACTTGACAGATTTGTCCCCCCGAGCTGTTAAAAGTGTCTCACTACTGGGTCACATCAAATTTGGAAAGGATGACAACTGGCTTGCTGCGGCGACGCGAGGCAACGTGACGCCACTGACCTTCAATCACGCTGGATATCTGTACTGGGAGCGGCCGCTCCTAGGCACGCAGATTTTATACCATTTTCCAGGCGAGGAGGGCCGCCAAAAAGCCGTTAGACAGAAGATGAGACGTTTCGGGCGTGCTTCGCCTCCCTGGGATGGCAAGTTTACCGGTGTCGAGCTTGCTTCGGCTGCAAATCGTGGGCAAGATTCAGTCTGCTGGTAAGATTCTTTTGCAAGCATAGGAAGTTTTTTTTGTGTCCATTAACACGTCTTCTAGGATCAGTGGCCCTGGACAAGTGTACTGGCAGTGGACTCCCGAGCCATATCTTTGTGCTAAGGGATGTTTCATAACTGCTACCATGTTCCACCTGTCTCTTGACTGTTTCGCCGAGCAGGTACTCACAAATAGCTCCGGCTCTGAAGAGGAACTCGATGCCGACGATTTCCGAGCCTACACCGAAATCATCGGAAATCTCTTGCCGAGCGCGACGTATTTCACACCAGATCAGCGGGTTTTAGTGATGTCCATCGTGCAAGACATTATCGATAAATTCAAACATATCAGCCCCAGAAAAGACTTCAAATGTCCTTTGAAAGGCTCTCACAATAAGTTTGCCACTCACGATCCGGCACAAGTCACGAAACAGGCTGCAATTTTTCCTATTCTTTCGTCATGCCCACCAGAGTGCCCGTTAGTACAGTTTTTGTTGACTTGCTACAGCGCACATCAACAGCATCATGCTGGATTTTCAAAGACCGCCCCTTTCTAAGTCCAAAAGTCATTTCAGATGGACGTCTTCTGCGATGGGTTGGGCACCCTTGGGACGAATTCGAGATTTCCTTTTTTTAGGGCGTCACATCATGATGTGAAGGAAGAGTATGCGCGGCTAGAGTTTGTTGCTGTCATCTCGTAGCTCAACGTTAACCCCTTTAATTTACATGCCAAATCTTCAAGAAACAACATTTGCCACAGCAAGGAAAAGTGTAGCCAAACGGGTGTCATTTCGTCCGACACAATATTGGCTAAATGCCAAGAGCGACACCACGTCAAAGGTATCCTCGTTCTTTTCTAGAGAAAAGTTTTACTCTCGAGCGAAGAGCCATAAACTAGTTTCCATTTGACATGCAGTTTGAGTACTGCATTAGTTATGCAATTTCTACATTCTCAGGAATGGCTTAATCCAGCTTTGAAATAATTGAATTAATTCGCTCTCATTCATCTAAGTATTAAGTCGAGTGCATAAAATTGACTCGTCAGAAACAGCAGCGGACGAGAGGAACCTCTTAATAGCTCTTGCCGCCCTTCTTCGACTACTTCCTTCTCTTACGTGTTTCTGAATTGACTTCGTTCTTTCGTTTGGTGGAAGGATCCTGCTCCTCCGTGTTTCTGCTGTGTTGTTGGTTTTGGTCTAGGGTCTCGCGCTTTTGTTTGTCATTGCTCGTCTTTTTGAGCTCATCCTTCTTGGCCTGTTTATCGCCTGCTTTTGGGTCCTCTTCTTTAGCATCCTCTTCGCCATTGTGTTGTCTCTTACTCTGATCGTTAGCGCATTGCTTCGAGGAAACGGTAGATCGCTTTCGCCTGTTGTTATAGGGAATGGCTGAGCAAATGGACACCGCAGATTGAAGGCATTTGGAGCTCCTACACTAACTTCGCTTGTCGCCACTATCTCGGGCTCTTTTTTTCGATGCACTCTGGCATCGGAGGGGTCCGCAGTGTGTGCAGATACGGTCATGTCGCTAGACGTCATCAAATAAGGACCTTTTGAAGGCACGCTGAAAGCAAGTTTTGGATGTTTTTGTAAATTTGGCCTGTGCCAAGAAGCTCGCAGCGAATTTCCGCTTTGTAGCTGTCCATACAAAGTCAAATTCAGAAAGATACTGCTTGAATTTATTTGTCACGGTGCTGTCATCGCCGAATGTAGAGACATTTGATAGGACTTTGCGCGAAGAGCAAATTGCTGGTGTTGGAACAAAAGTGGACCAATGTTTAGGTAGCCTAAAGCCATAGTCTGCAAAATGTCAGCCCATTCAATGTCATCAGCTGCTTTGCGTAACTCTCTCTCGCCAGAACCATATTCAACATCAGTTTCTGGTCTTTTGCTAATTTTTTGCCAGTGTCCTCGCAGTGTAAAAACTGTATCAATGATCAGCCAAGGGTATCCCCGGAAGACTTGTCTCATTTGCTCACAGTCGTGCCTTACTTCCTGCTCGATGGCTCCTTTGCTCCTTTTTGGAGCTGAATCACGAGCTTCGTCGTTAGCAAAAGCCTTCGAGGCCTGCTGTCTCAGTGTCTCGGTGACGGCTTGTACTGATTTAGCTATTGAATTTGTGCTAGTAGATTGAAGCCTTACTGTGGTTCACTAGTGTAATCAGATAATCAATGGTGATATCTCGCACCTCCGATTGAATCGAGCCGTGTGGCCATTCCGGATGCCTTTTCTTGGCTTTCTGAAGTTCCGAAATCGTCGTCGCTATCATTCAATTGGTCGATGTATCGATTCCGCCTCGACAAGCATTACTGATTAGTAAGTTTGCTCCATTTGCAATTCACATCAGTCTCCAAAGTTGTTTGCAGTTTGCCTTTTGCGAAAAAGTTCCTGAAGTACTTTTGCGCCCTCTCTTGCATTTTATTGATGCACAGCTCGTGTTGTTTGCTTCGAGATGCTATTTCCAGCGACCTTTGAGATTATGATGATTAATTGAATGCTTAATGTGTCGGACACAATATTACTTGATCAAGTGACATACGGAGGTTTTAAAAGCGACTGGTGAAAGATTTTCCAGCTCTGAGGTGCATTGGCAACAAAATGACACGTAATGCCTGGCAGGAAGCTATTAGCGCTACTGGCAAAGACGTCCGAATTCCAGTCGCTATTTCTGACCTTATGACTCAATATCTACACCGGAAGAGTTGGCGCAAGTCATTTTCGGAGCTATGGCTTGATATCGGTAACTTGGTGCCAAAGAGGCATGATGATAACAGTCAAAGACGGTATGAAGGTCTTGAAGCATTTTATGAGAACGAGTCTGATGATGAAGAGGACGACGACATGACTCTGTAATAGCACAGGGCATTGGACAGACGTAGACCCGTTATACTACCGCGCCTGAGGAAAGCTTTCTATGGATAGCGCTTTATTTGAAGCTCGCCGGGAAACGGAAGGAAAAGATAGATCTGCATTGCGTAATTGTGATCATTTGCAATAATGCAGAGTGACTAATATGATGGACAGGTGACATATCGACATAGAGTCTTGCCGCATAGGTATGCGTCCGTAAAAACCCATAGCGATGCAAAGTTGTTGGGTGTCTTGCTGAGTATTGTGAAGTATTGTTATTAATGTTTAAGTTTGTACCATGTATTCAGTGGCCGTGTCTAGTCGTTGCTGCTGAGTAAACGCCTTTGGTCCATCGCTATGAAATGTGTTGTGCTTAGTAAGGCATCAAGACTGGTGACTTGGGTCTCCACACTGTTGCTTTATCATAGACATTCTGTACACTAGAACCAAGACCTCATTCGAGGCATCATTTAGACATTCTATAGCAGAATGCACTAGGATTAATAGATTCACCAACATTAAAGCAATAGCAGTCCCTCAATTTCATCAACCTGGTTTGGTGTGAGATCTCTTTCTGGGACCGAGAACGACCCCGTCAAACTGTTCTTGTCCTGGCGCTCAGGTTAGAGGGCAGCCAGGTTCAAAAGGCCTTGGCCTCTAAAATGACTTTCTTGTGGGATGATTACAAAAAATTTTCACCGGAAATGGTAGGAGTCTCATAGAAAGTGCAGAAAAAAAGATGTGAAGACAGTGAAGATATTCACTACTGTTGCATTGATTTAGAGATGCTAAGCCTAAAGGGATAAAAATTTCGATATTATTAGGGCGTATCTCAGTAAAGTCCGTGACAGGTCAAATGGATGACACCCCAAATGGAGGCCTAGAACGCGTCAACCTTTTCATCTTTTTACCACCTCCACACCTCATTTATATACATTATGGCGCCGAAAAAGGATGAAATCATTGCAGTAGCAATTGCAGGTGTTAGAGATGGTACTTTCGCATCATATACTGCAGCGGCAAAGCACTATCGCGTCTCTATCACCACCTTGACCAACCGCGTCAAAGGTGTCACTAAATCAAAGGCAGAGTCTGCTGCTGAACGCCGCCTCTTGTCTGACGATCAAGAGGAGCTTCTTATACGTTGGATACTTGATTGTGAAGCAGCAAACGCTCCAGTCAGCCATCAGCACGTCCGAGATTTTGTCCATCCTTTACTGCGCGCACACGGCAATACAAAACCTCTTGGACAGCATTGGCTTTGCAACTTCATTAAGCGCAGACCTGAGATACGCAGTAAGATCGCTAGTCCTATAGACGCTGCTCGAATAGAGAATGCAACTGAGAAGGCTGTTAAGGAGTGGTATCTCGACCTAAAGCAAATGATCGACCACTTCAACATCACGCCTGATAACCTGTATAATATGGACGAGACTGGTATTCAATTAGGCGAAAGCAGCAAGACGTAGGTAATTGGCTCTATAGATACAGGTCGAATAATTAAGAAGAAGTCTCTAGGCGGTGAAAGGATCACGATTATAGAGGCAATCTCTGCCTCTGGTAAGGCGCTCAAACCTGGCGTAATCTATCCAGGCTCGACCTCTCCACAGGCTCACTGGATAGGCGATAAGGTGCCTGATTGGTGGATCTCCTGCTCGCCATCAGGCTGGACAACAAACGAGCTTACAGTTAAATGGCTGGAGAACGTATTCATCCCCCAAACAATACCTTCTGGTGATCAGTATCGCCTCCTCCTACTTGATGGCCTTAGCAGCCATACACATCCAAGGTTCTGGCAATTAGCCTGGGAGCATAATATTAAACTATTCTGCTTGCTCCCCCATACCTCGCATTTCACACAGCCGCTAGATGTGGGCGTATTCGGACCTCTTAAAGGGTATTACAAGAGGCTTGTGGACAACGCAAGTAGGGGAGGTACTTGGGACCTTGTCCCAAAACACCGCTTTATAGAGTGCTATACGCTAGCTCGGAAGTATGCTATTACATCGACCAACATCTATAGTGCCTGGCGTAAGGTTGGGATTGTGCCTTGGGACCTCCGCGCTGCAATGAGCTCGAATTACATCGTGCGACCTCTAGCACCTATTATTCAACGTCCAATTACACCTCCAGGCAAGGCAGATAATATACACATCAAAACACCGAAGCACGGCCGTGATCTCATTGTTCAGGTAAACACCTTGTCGAAGCAGCGAGGTGATCAGCGTAATCTACGAGTCCTACTCCGCAAAACATCTAAACGCCTTGACGAGACGCTTTTTACAACGCTTCAACAGGAGCGTATACTTAACCAATTACGCGACGAGGTCAGGTCAAACAGGCTTAAAAGGATGCCTCGTACAAAGGTTAATCCTAATAGACGTTGGAATGATAAGGCAGCCATCGATGCTGCTGTTAAGGAGAGTGAACAGAAGAATCAAGCAGCAATTGACCTTACAGTAAGGAAGGCAGCAGGCGTGACTCATAGACGTCTAAATCGGCAGCCAAAGCGATAGCAAGGTCTATTAGGACGTGTCAAATCACTCAAGAAGTGGTGGACTTAGTTTACATATATAGACGTTCGAAATCTACCTTTTTGCAGACCTTTCACATACCTCGGAGGCCTCCATTTGGGGTGTCATCCATTTGACCTGTCACGGACTTTACTATTCAATAAAGCATTTCACAATTATTTATGATGATGAAGATAATGAAAATGATAGTGAGCAGCTTCCAAAGTCCACTTGAGTTGTATATTACAGTGCAAATGGCGCAGTAATTAATTTATGATATGATTTGCAGATGTGCCTTCAGAATTGGATTGTGCCCTTGTTGCAGAACCCTCTATGAAGATCTGAATTCACTAGTGACGTTATGACCTCGGCAATATGTTTTCCAGCTGAGAACAGTTTGACGATGCCAGGCTGGGGAGCATGGGTTCGTATATTCCAGAGCAAGCTCACGAAATCAGTAGGTGAGATCAGGCCTGATGGTTCGTGCCAGGGTGCTTCATCAGAAATCATCAAACCTGCGTCTGAACTCCATGCATTATCAATATGATGGCTCGACCAAAGGCGAAATCACATTTAGCTAGCTGTAATCGAAGTCAGAAGGTAGAAGGATTGTAGCAGACAGTCCACATGGTCTTCAAAACTTGCTCATTGGGTGTTGAACAATTTTGACAATATAAAATAGTTTGAGCTATGATATGTAGCTAGCTCATCTTGGACCTGACGATAGAGTGGTTATAGTATATTTGGCTGCGACAAGTTCTGAATGATTTTAAGGCTAATTATAGTAAATTTGCGTGCCGTGATGAGTATCCTGGTAGGGACAAAGCCCTTGGGTTCAAAGATAGACAGCTGACACGCCAGTCATGCGCATCCGAGGCTGTAGGATCGCCGTGCCAACATTGACTCATCTTTACCTCAGTCTAGATAAGCGGAGCCAATCAATGAATGAACTCACGCAAGGCTACTGTATACAGGCGGTGCCACCTTGGCCCATTTCTAGCAGATTGGCCTGTTACTGTCGATCAAAATTGTGCATGGCGCTGGCCAAATTCTGATGAGAGAAGACTGTATTAGAAAGCACAGGCGATAGCAGTAGACGAGGATTAGGTGCGAATATGAAATTTGATTGGATTGCTCGAATTCAGCCTGGAAAAAGTTCATCCATGAGGTGCATGTTCATGACTTGGCCTTTGACGGGTCCAGAGTGCCAAACAAATCGCCTTCAAACCATCCCAACTTGGCAGTGATGCCGACTATCTTCCAAACGCCATCTACCTTCTTGTACAGGTGCTCATTTGTACCATGTGCGTGGCCGAAGTTGACTTGGGTTGTCATGTCATCGGCAAGGCGCTGATGGGCTACACGTAACTGCCACGAGACCTGCACAGTGCTGTCACCCAGGCTGCTCCAGCGTGCCCCTCCGATAAAATGCTGCGTTTTGACGTGCGGATCCCCAATGACTTTCTTGTCAGAAATAATGGCAGCAAACTGGTCTGGCGTGAGATCTTCCTGAAGAGGGCCCTGAATAGCGCGAAAGTCCAGACGGATAGCTGGGCCCAAGACACGCTTCAAGCGGTCCCAATCTTTCTGGTCGTAGCTATCGGCCCACTCGTAGGCAGCATTCTGGATTCCCAGGTAGTCTGTCATGTTCAGTAGAGTGGCAGACAATGAGGCGACTCCCTAGTTGTACCTTGCAAGGATATGTCATTTAGCAAAGCCATGTTGGGATCAATCAGTGTCGTCTTCTGGCTAAGAAGCTTGAAGGAACTATTACTTCATGTGCACTCTCAGGGCGGTGCTTCGGTCTTCTTATCCTCTCTTCTAGCCTTTTAGGGTCCCTCGATCATCGTGGACCAAGGCTGCTTACCCCACAACCGCACATCCGCGTCCAGAGATACACCGCACATTGGACGGCACATCAGAGCCACAAGGCTTCGGGTGTCAACAGCCTTGTGCTACGGGTAATCACTAGCCCACCATAAAGCCTACTTGTGCAGATCATTCCCTGAAGGCGACTCACACGGCATAAAATGCCTCATAGAATCATGCTCGCAGTTGCGTAAAAGTCTTTTTGGTAAAGGTGTCATTTTATCCCAAGATTCGAATACCATTCAACAGTTAAATGATCCTGTAAAGATCGCACTAGTAGGGGCTACTTCGGGATTGCCATGTTAAGCTTGTAGAATACACGTAAGCTATCAGGATCAAAAGTCTTGAGGTAATCCGATGCAGTTGCTACTATCAACTGGTAGCTAGAAACTTCTAGATGTCAGTTCATAGTAAAGAATCTGGAAATAAGATTTGAAATTTGAAAAGTATGGACTGGAAGATATGTTGTTACGTAGCAGTGGCTTGGCATACGTGGGAGCTTCAGCCACAGCCAACTTGAACCTCAGACGTTCAATCAGGTAGCATTTTCAACTTGCAGGATAGAGATCTGTTTGAGGGAAAAGCCCGACCATCGTTCTTGGCTGAATTTGACGTATTAAGAACATTCAAATCCTCCTGCCGACCGCTCCCTCCTAGCCACAAGAGGCCGACCCTTCAACCCTCCCCTCACAGCGCTCTAGGTCGCAATGGCGAAGAAGATTGAGCAGTGGGAAATCACCCGCTACTGGGAAATCTTCTCAGAGCTACTCCCTCCAAATGCGCCCCAGCCTCCGCGACTCTCGGGCGACCAGGCGGCCTCTGTGCTCAAGAACTCGCGGCTGCGCGACGACCAGCTCGAGCGCGTATGGGACATTGCCGACATTGACAATGACGGGCAGCTGGACTTTGAGGAGTTTTGCGTGGCCATGCGCCTGATATTCGATCAAGTCAACGGCGAGTCTGCGGACATTCCACGGCAGCTGCCAGACTGGCTGGTGCCGGAGAGCAAGGCACATCTGGTGCAGGCAGGGCGGGCGGTGACAACAGGACACGTACGAGCAGCGGGCATGGACGACGACGATGATGACGATGATGATGGGCGGGGAGGACGTCTGAAGGACGGTTTCGACTGGTACATGCCCCCATCAGCAAAGGGGCGCTACGAGGAAATCTACAACGAGGCAAGAGACGCACATGGCTACATCCGCTTTAATGCGCTGTCGGATCTTTACAACGGCCTCGACGTCCCAGACACGGACGTGAGGAGCGCATGGAATCTGGTGAACCCAGCTGCGGATGAGGTCATTAGCAAAGACGCAGCTCTTGCATTTCTGCATGTTCTGTCAGGTCGACACGACGGTTACAGACTCCCACGCTCAGTGCCTGCATCACTACGGGCAAGCTTTGAGCGAAAGGGCATCGAGTACAACGTTGATCGAGTCAGGGCAGAAGCCGCACGCAGCAACGCAGACGACAGCACAATCACAGGTCGCAAGAGCAAATTTGGTGACTCTTATCTGAGTCGACTTGGTCGTGGCGCAGATCGTCCACGGGGCACAGATTTTAGCAGTACCGGCACAACAGAGGACTGGGAGGAGGTGCGGCTCAAGAAGCAGCTGCGCGAGCTGGAGGCCAAGATGGAGCGCATTGAGCAGAATGCCAACCGCAAGGGCCGGCGCGATGACAGCAAGCCAGCTTTGGTCAAAAGGGAGCTGGAGCAGCTGCTGGACTACAAGCGACGTGAGTTGCGCGACCTGGAGATGGGAGAGGGCAAGGCCAAAGAAGGCCAGAGCCTTAGGGGCGTCGAGGAGGAGATTTCAACGGTGCGTGAGCAGCTCGACGGTCTTGAGCAGCACCTGCGGCGGCGTGAGGAAGTGCTGCGTGGTATAATGGCCGAGATTGAGCAAGAGCGGCGGTCATGAGAGTTCACATATAGTCTTCCATCCAAAAGGAAATATGGATATTAATCTTTGAAAGATCCTGCACTTAGGGACTGCCTCAATTTCAATAACTTCAATTCGCATCTTGTGAGATTTTGTTGCATAGGTAGTGATATACATATGTGATTGACCTGAGCAAGGCTGGTGGGTGAAGAAGACAGAAGCCAAAGTCCTGCTAATGCAGGGGCGCAAAACGGTGGCGCTCTTTTGCTTTAAAATTAAATTTCGCTGCTTTTGTCACTGTTTATTCTTCTACTACGGCATCCAAACATTGAGAGATGCAAGAGGCGTGGAGAAAATGGAAAACTGGCGATTGAAGAAAAAAAAAAGTGCAAAAAAGATGCAAATCGAACAATAGCAGCAAGTCGTTTCGATCGACTGGCCTCCGGGTTATGAGCCCGGCGCGCTTCCGCTGCGCCATGCTGCTTTCTGTTTAATTTTTGGTTGCAACAGTAACAGAAGGAATGACCATGCAAAATATATACTTTTAGTTGCGAACAAACTTATATCCATTTCTCCTCGAGCATAACCTTACACAGCTATCAACATCACAGCATAGAATTTGACTGTTAAATTGTTTGATTTCTAGATTTCCTTGTCACGACTATGTTGCCCGCTCAGCCGCAGGCTCCTTGGCTGCGCGCCGCTGCCGCTTGAAGCAGCCAAACTCGCCCTTTGTCTTGTCACGCAGCCTTTTGAGAATGGCTCGCAGCTCTGGCAGTGCTGCCTGTAGCCTCTCACGCGCCTCGTTGTCGGTGCGCTCGTCGAGTGCCAGATAGATCTGGCTCTGAATCTCACTGGCCTTTTGGGTGGTGTAGTTATCGAGCGTCTGGGCCAGGAACTCAACGTCGAGCGTCGCCTGCATCAGCGCCGACAGGCTGTAGTTAGACCGCTGCTTAAACGCTTCAATCTGAGATTGAGATAGCTGCTCAAGCAAGAATGACAATATTTGACCCGTCAATGAGGGCGCAGTCTGAGATACCTCTGTGTGGACGAGTACCAGGGTCAGTAAGTCATCGTAGACATATGGTCGAGCATCTGTAGGTCTTGTAGCACTGTCGGACACTTCCTTGCCAACGCCTGCAGTTGTAATGGCGCGCAATTTTTCAACGGTGGGGCGTAAGTAGGCCTGGAACACACGCGCGCTCATTTGTGAGAGAACGTCGCGAGCCATCTTTGCATCTTCAGTGATGGCGATGCTAAAGTGCGTCTCAAACTGCGAGATGAGACTCGGCACTACATCGTTGCGAAGAGCTTGGAAGTTGGCCATGGTCAAGAGCTTGCGCACACTCTGTACACGTAGTAAGTATCTTGCTTCCAACGGAGGCTCTTAGAGAGATTGGTGATGGAGACAAAAAGGAAATGGTCAGGCATACTATGTTGGATGCGTCAATGAAATTAGATCCATCATCCATGTGTTGCTCACTGACTGTTGGTAGAACCAACTGGTCGCTATCCGCCTGCTCGTTGGGATGTGATTTGGCTGCGTACTCCATCATGCCACCAAAAGCTTTGTATAGACTGTGCTTAAAGCCCTTTTGCACGGCCTCAATATGCCGCTGTGGTGGTGGGAGGATCACTTCAGCTGCACCAGCTGCATTCGCCGCTTCAGAGAGGTAGATGATCTTCTGCAGGTTCGACAGTAGACTCGACTCGAATGCGTTGAAGTACGTGGGCAGATTCGTCAGATCACGCTTCTCAGGACTGCGCGTCCAATCTTCGAGTTCGCGGCAATTCTCTGTGTCGTGGAGCCAGGCCGCGCAGATGGCAGTGACAGATCTCTCCCTTGCATCAGCCACCAGACTCCTGAGCTGTTGCACGAGCTTCGAGTCTTGCTTGACAAGCTCTAGAGAAGCGATCTCTGCGGCAGCAAGGCCAATAGAGGTATTGATCTTGCTCAGGTATGAGGCTGCGCTGACAGAGTTGCTGTGCGGTGGCCAGAATGCGTACTTGTGCCAGAACTCTCCACCTGAAGGTGATATGGGCGGAACGTCAGCTGGATCAAAGTCGAAGCGAACGCTGCCGTTTGTGGGTGTCTGAACTGCTGTGGGGGTCAGTGGAGTCTGCGGAATAGGCGTGAAAAGAGCAGACACGTCTTCAACAGGCGTCTCTACAAAGAGGCCGTTGACCTGAACACGGATGAGTCCAAAAAGCTCGACTGCACCCTTTCGAACGTCTTTGATGCTCTCTCGGCTCAAGCGATGATGGTCTCGACTTCGTCCATCGATGCCTGAGGGCAAGCTGCGCTGCTTCGTTCCATCAACAAAGGATTGAATAATGTCGCCAAACTCGATGACTTCTCCAAGGATGCCTTTCTGTGGAGATACCAGCTTCTCGAGAATTGAAGAGACGTGCTCCCAGTACTGGAGGACAGGTTTCGTGTCCAATGCCACCGTTGCCTTTTGTCGCGTGTCAGCCGCAGCTCGTAGATGCATCGCGAGCACTTTGTTTGCAGGCTTCGGCTGATTTGCCAGGCGGCGTCGGCCAATCTCCAATTCAACTCTGGCGCGGTCGAACGAAGACAAAATCTTGTTGCGAAGGAAGTCATAACGGCTCAAAAGCCAAATCCAGATCGGATTGTCTTCAACACCGAGCTGCAGCAAAATTGATATCAGCTCCATGTATTCTTCTGTTTTGGTGTCTGCGTCTTTTCCAAAATGCACATTGGCCAGCCTCCTCCAGGCGTCGCGCTTGAAGTCGTCAAGACGATTTTGAATATCCATCCAGACACGGGCCACAATGATTATTTGGTATGCCTGTGGATCTGAGAGTCCAGAAACGCTCGCTGCGTCAGCCGTCGCCTTTGCGTCTTGTGCAAATTTAAACGCTCTTTCGTACTCAGTGGCCAAGGTGTCATAGTCCCGCCGCTTGATGCTATCCTCAATTGCTAGACCTGCTTCGAAAACCGTCTGATTCTGTTCAATTGATGATAGAATTTGTTTGAGGTATTCTTCCCGTGCTCGACCACCCAGCGCCGGACCCCACACCTCTTCTGCCTTGACTGTTGCCTCGAGCAGCGGGCCCTTGATTCCCGCAACGCCATACTCGCTCTCCTTTGCCAGCGCTCTCTTCTTCTTTTCGTTACTGGCATTAAGTCCCTGGCCGCCGCTAGAGTTTCTGAAATTGCCAATACCACTCATCCTGGAATTGCGCGATCTTGGCTCACTTACATCAGAGCCGTGGTTACGCATCTCCCGGTACACATTGTCAATGGTTGCCTTTGCACGCACAAACCGCTCAAAGTTCTCCTCCACCAGCACCTTGAGAGAGGCAGACTTTTTCTCAATTGATCGCGACAGAAAATCCAAACCCTGCAGCAGTGACTCGGTAGAAGCCGTGTTGTGCACCTGGGATAGAAATAGAGTAGGGTTGAAGGTCCGTGAAGACAGCAGGAACTGATTTCGCAGTTGCAGGTCTTCCTCTACGGGCAACCCTTTGTGGCGTAGTATCTTGACAACGCTACTCGACGTGCCCAGCGCGTCTGGCTCGTCCTTTTGCACAATGCTTCCCACATTCTTGTCCCTGTCGTTGACATTTTCGCGAGTCGGTCTTCGTTCGAGGATAGTGAAGCGTCGCGTATGGCGCATCGACTTTGCTTTGGACGCCTTTGCGCCTTCATCATCTGAAGATGCTGGCTCGTCCTTCTCTGCGGGCCATTCGTCTGGATATAAGGTGCTGAGGTTGTAGTGTTCGAGGATGGATCGTTCCAGTTCCGCCATTGTCAGCTCGTGATTTGATGTACGTAACCGCAAAGCTTTGCTGCCTTATCGAAAATGCGTCATGGACATTGCAATTAGGAGCTGCAAAATATATGATAGAGGAGCATAGAGAGCTGATGTCTGGACGAAGCAACAGCTTAACGCGCCAATCCCAAAAGCGCAAGCTGGCCGAGGCTTGGCACATACTGTGATAGCTTCACTGGCAACCTCTTATCCCCACCAGCCTTTTCCTGTCACGGCGCTCGATTCTTCTGAATATCACAGGATCCAGCTACAAGATGCTGGCCGCTCGTTATATTGGGCCTGTGCGCCAGTCACTACGAAGCGCAAAGACTGTCCGCTCGTTCGCGCCCTGCGCAGCACAGGTAACAAAGCTTGTTGCCGCCCATTGGCCATCGACTAACTCTTCTAGCTGCAGTCAAGATTCTATGCGTCGGCTTCAGATGACAAGGTTGCCAAGTTCAAGGGCGAAAAGGGTTCAGATGTTGGTTTCCGACTCTATGAAGCTCGTAGGGTCACTAACTTGAGCAGGGCAAATACCTCGTCAGTCTGATCGAGGGTGATGGCATCGGCCCCGAGATTTCCCAGTCGGTCAAGGACATTTTCTCTGCCGCAGGCGTATGTTACTCGACAAGGATATCAATCACAAGTCACTAAAGCTGGAGCAGGTTCCTATCAAATGGGAGGCCGTCGACGTTACTCCCCAGCTACGAGACGGCAGGACTGTGATTCCCCAAGACGCCATTGACAGCATTTCGCGCAACTTTGTCGCTCTAAAGGGTCCTCTTGCTGTATGTCATACTTTATTGTCGTCTCATAACAAGGCCAATCTGACTTCCTGCATAGACACCCATTGGCAAAGGCCATGTCTCGCTAAATCTCACACTCCGCCGCACATTCAACCTCTTCGCCAACGTTCGTCCCTGCAAATCTATCCAAGGCTACAAGACACCCTACGACAATGTCGACACAGTGTTGATTCGCGAGAATACCGAGGGAGAGTATTCGGGTATTGAGCACGTTGTTGTCGACGGTGTGGTGCAGAGCATCAAGCTCATCACCCGTGAAGCCTCGGAGCGCGTCCTGAGATTTGCATTCCAATACGCTGAGGATATTGGCAAGCCAAAGGTGCGCGCCGTGCACAAGGCCACAATCATGAAGATGTCAGATGGTCTTTTCCTGCGCACAGCACGTGAAGTCGCCAAGGATTTTCCCAACGTGACATTCGACAGCGAGGTACTTGACAATTCTTGCCTCAAGATGGTCACAGACCCCATTCCATACAACGACAAGGTCTTGGTCATGCCCAACCTGTACGGAGACATTCTGTCAGACATGTGTGCCGGGCTGATTGGTGGACTTGGTCTGACACCGTCTGGCAACATTGGCGATGAATGCTCCATCTTCGAGGCCGTGCACGGCTCTGCTCCAGACATTGCTGGCAAGGGCCTTGCCAATCCAACGGCCCTGCTCCTGTCTTCTATCATGATGCTGCAGCACATGGGCCTGCACGAGCATGCTGGCAAGATTCAGAATGCCATTTTCTCCGTCTTGGCAGAGGGCAAGACAATCACAGGTGATCTGGGAGGCAAGGCCAAGACGCACGAGTACGCAGACGCTGTCATCAAGAAGCTATGAAGTGGTGAGCGATTATTTTGTAATGTGTAAATAAAGGCGTCGCATTTAAATGTTGGCACTACCATTGTATCCTGCCAATGTACTGCTTAGATCCAGTTACCTATTCCAATGATTGCTACTCGCGTCTCTTGAATGGAATAACAATCCAACTACCACTACTTTGGAACTACGTGGCATCCGTTTCGACTGCCAGTGAACCACCATATTCACTATAGTTCCTCTCCCCCTTTTCCTCCCGCTTCGGTACTGGGGGGATAGAACATAGCAGTCTTTTGGGTTGGCCGACAGATGCGGTGTGGTGGTGTTGGCGCAGGAGCTGTCAGTATATCTAACACCGAGTCCTGGCACAGTTGAAGGATCTTGACAATATAAGAGAAAACAAAAAATTAGTTGGTCGGGATCCAGTCGTGCACCACCACAGATAGGCATGCTTAGCATAAAGCTCCACCTTGCTTCGCTAAACGCAGCCGGAAAGTTCACTATCTTATTTTATAGTAATATAATTATTTTGAACAATTGGCAGTAATATCTTTTGGCAAGATGGCCGAGTTGGTTATGGCGCAAGGTTAAGGTTTTTCTTAGCATTCACGTGTCCTTGTGGAGAAATCCGCGTGGGTTCGAGTCCCACTCTTGTCATTAAAGGTTTTCCATCAGTAGTTATCCGGGCGCGGGCAGCTGACTTGATGAAGGTTTTTTTGTACGGGCGACGGATCAGGCAATGACACCTTCGAACTAGCGCACTCTTGCATTATTCACTTATTATTTGTTTATTTACTTTTCCTTCTAATAACTCTATTCATCTAGTTTTGCTCGTGTTTTAGGGTCTACCCACCTTGTGATTTGGTTTGCCTTCATCTTCTGCTTGCTGAAGGTCCGTTTCCCAAAATGGCGAATGGTCGCTACGACTCACTTGCAAATTCTCTCAAATGCTAGCTTTACTTCTCTTACTGCAACAGAATTAGCAACGCAATGCATTTGGCATGATGGTACTATGATTGTTATTTCTTCTGCAAGCATACCTTATGTTAGCAGTATATGCACATCAGATTACTTAGGATTCGAGTGTCGACAGGTGCCCACCACGTGCTTCATTCGATTATATGAATGCCTTCTTATTTCTATTGCACTCTTCGGGAATCCTATCTATCAAGCAATAAAACTATTAAACGCAACTTCAAGCCTCTAGTGGTGCAATTCTTCTGTTAGGGGACTCGAAGGGCTCTTAATTTGCGTACATAGACAGTGACTTTTTGTCTTAGTATATGCTATATATGCATGCGGAACAGAAAGAAAGAAAAATCAGAAATGCCGTGAGTCTTGTTTAAAAAAATATCAACATTTGTCTCGTCATATTTCGAGGTCACTCAGATCGTCATTTTCGAATTTCATGCGAACGCTGTAAATAGCAGGCGAGTTGTCTTCGTCGTCAATATCCTCACCATTGTCACCATCCTCATCAGCCATATTATTTTTCTCAGAACTGACCGATTCGGCATCATCTTGTTCAGAGCCGTCAAAATCAGCATCCCATGAAGGATTCGGGTCATAAAGACTAAGCGGTAGAGCGACTTCTAGTAACTTTTGTGGAATTTGATGGTAATTACATGATAAAACATTTCTTTTTGCGCAATTATCGAAGTAGCTCTCCACGAGCATGTTGCAGTTGTTTTCGTCAGAGTCTGCGAGAGACTTTGGTGATAAATTCCATCCTAAGGGCATGGCTAAGCCTCGTTCTATTCGTCCCAGTGAGAGCCTCAGTGGACACAATTTCCAGGTCAAGATTGGTAGCCACCACAGTCTATATTTTCTTCCGGGCTGCGAGATGAGAACGGAATGTCATATTTCAGACCCCCCCCCCCGCAGCACAATGTTTCAATATACTGCCCAAGTAACAGCTCTGCACAGGGACATTCCTTATGGCGCATTGTGCAGTAATGCACAGCTGGAACTCGAAACTCCGTCGGCAATTTGCTTGTTGACTTCATCGACCTGTTGCAAGCAACGATCTAGTTTTTGGAGTAGTCTTGTTCTTTCCAGAATTTTTGCTAACCGGTAAGTACTTTATCCACGAGCACACGTGAAACTGCCTCCACGTAAATTTCTGGCAGCCCGTAAGTGAGCTTTTTGCCGGAGTTTTTAATATCATTTTGAGCGCGCGCGCTCGGCCTGATTCTTATTTGCATGTTAAAGCCAGTGTGGCGCGACATGGTGAATGCCTCCTAGCCGGCATGTGGCCCACGCTCTTTGGTAGGAAGTCTGCCCCTATAGTAGCAGAAGTCCTTGTACTCAGCGTCGAACAATTCTGCCTGTTCTTTTTCAAGAATATTTTCGGACAGGTACCAACACTGGTAAGCAAGATGGCCAATTGCCTTCTGGTATTGAACCTTTTGGTCCTCTGAGAGGCCCTGAGGAATACTCAGGGAGTGGTGTTTGACGTCCTGCGGGACCTCCTTTGGCTCGACGTGCAATTTGACCATTGTTACGTTCATACTCAGCCAAATGTGACCCACTTTCCCGCCGGGCCCAATGTGGCGTGCTACCGTGCGATAAACGGCTGCATTATTTGAACTTGTACGTCTATCTACAAGCTCATAGCTCGATATTGAGATAGAGAAGAGTGACTTTTTAGCGCGTCTAGAGTCAGAGAAAGTGCCATGCTGAGCATTTTTCCTTTCCATGGAAGAACAGGATCATCAAAGCCAACTGATGAGCTCTTTAAAAAGCTGCATAATAGGACCTCAATGCTGTTTATGCTTTCCGTTGCGAGATCCCTTTTGGAGACCCAAAACGAGACGATCAGATCATTCTTGATCTGGTGCTGGAAATTAATCGTAAGCAGGCGCAGGTAATCGCTGCCATCAGTGCGTTCTCCACGAGCAATGACTTCAAAATTCTGATCCGGGATAACAGAATTTCCAGAACTCTCATATAACACAACTTCTGACGGCACAGGCAGCGCCGTTGGCCGCACATCAAAAGCCGCTTCAAATTGTCGAAAAGTTGTTTGCATACGGCGCGTGTTCCTCATTTCAGATGGCACATCAACGTCAATATTAAGGTCGGATTTGGTGGGTAGAAGTAGGCCAATGAAGGTTGAACCTAGAACGTGGTAGTTAGCTTTTAGCCACTTCATCGGTAGATTTAAGATGTAAATATCTACTGTAGCCCGGCGTTTATATGTGTAGACATCTCCGCGGCCTTTTTGCTTACAGATGTTACAAAACTCTTGCCCATAACATTATCATCTTGTGCTTTTGCATTACAAACACTTCATCGCTCTTCTTGCTATGGTAGAAACAGGAATCGACACAAGAAACTGAGAAAACGACGAAAAGGAGATAGAAAAGATTGATACTTTGTCTCATGAGATTTGAGGTATAGTATGAGCAGGTAGTGCAGATGATGAGAAGTTGAAAAGTAAATGTTTGATAATTTGAAGAATATGGATGGAGCATGTGCGTTGATATGTGTGCTTGCCTCCATATGAGGTCTGTGCATGTCTCCTCTGTGGCAGCGGTTTGATGTTTCTTCACAAAGATAGTGCACAGCTAAATGGTCGGCTGATGTCGCCCATGACTGCTTTCCGAGTCCATTGAGTAGACCATCAATAGCAGGTAAAATCCTCAAATCAACAACGGGGGAATATTGATCGTTTCTGATATTGCCCCGCCTCGCCGAAAGGCTCATCGAGAATGGGTAGTTCTCTAGCGCATTGAAACAGGTAATAAATGTAGTCCTCACGATTTTGTTTTGTCACTTTCTGGGCGACCGAAACAGGAACATCCCGATAGTGAGGAGAGACCGTCTGACTTCTGGTCAGAGTTCCACTCGAAGAAGCTCCAATGTCTTAGAGCGCCTAATCGACATCGGGCTGCGTTGAATAGCCGGTCTGCGAGGCAGGCAATGCTGGGATAATCTCTTCACCAACAAGGCCCTTTGGGTAGAATCCGCCTGAATAGCTTGTAGTGAGGTGCTCGTAAAGCCAATCAAGGGCCGTTTGTGAAGGCATCATGACTGTGTGCAAAAGAACGATCGAAAATTTTTCAGTGTTGCGTGCAATAGAGAACTTTGGACAGGAGCAAAAAGAACAGAAAATAGAAGTTTGCATATGATGATTAAATGTAAGTGTCTGAAGTTAATCACGTGCTAAAGGAAATTTTGGATCCAAAAGATATTCAATAACTGGGTGGCTGGTCAATCCTGCTTTCACTTTACAATTACTATGTTTCTGTTGTCAGACGCGCTAAATGAGCAATTCAATAGACAATAATTTATGGATTCTCCATTGTGAAAATGCTGGATAAATGAGTGCTGAGGAATTGGAATTGATATTGTGTCAATTCTCTCTCTCTCTTTTCCTTTGCAGATACAAGCGAATTGACAATCAGAAATAGATTCACGGTGAAGTCCTTATTGTGAGCCGTTCTGAGGGGATTAAGCGTCACAAACGCCTATAACGTCTACTGATGGGACTGGTAAGTTAGGAACAATGATTTCTACTACTGGCTGTAAGAAAACATTGTACGTGTTCTATGGCAAACTCTACGCGACTGCTTTGGCAGGTATTATACTAATAGTCCATTGAATGAGAAACGGTGATACGTTTCACTAGTAATTTATATAGGAGATACTATAGCGTTTCTCGTTAAAATTTCTCTTTGGTAGTGACAATGGTGTATCTCACCACCGTTTCTTTGTGCAGATATCGTTATTTATCTCGCCAAATCCTTATGGGAGAAGAGACATCATAACGGTTCTCATTAGTAACCTACGGCAGGTAGACAATACTATACTTCATTGCTTGTTTCCTGTATGTTGTGCTCAGTAAGGTTCCAAGGCTGGTGATTTTGGTCACACACTGTTACTGTATCATAGACATTCTGTACATTAGAACTAAGACCTCATTCGAGGCAGCAGTTAGACATTCTAGAGCAGAATGCACCAGAATCAACCGATTCGCCCACATTATAATACTGTATGTGACACGTAGATGTATGTTATCAATAGTGGTTCTCTGGAGAATAGGTAATGATAAGAATCACTGAGGCAATTAGCTTGGGCAAAGTGAAAACAGTTGGGAAGATGATCTTAGCGGGCGTCAACGGAATTCAAAATCAAAAACAACCTTCCCCCTCTGACTTTTCACTTGCAGTCTCAGCTGTATAACTGCTACCAAATGTAAGATCTTCCAATAAAGAATCGTGCCGCCAACTTCCATGACTAATTTGGCGATATCAGATCCGCGTGAAATGAATACGAACAGTCATCTCGCCTGTAAGTCTAATTTCTTGTCAGCCCGAGGTGCTGGTGCGTGTCCTCGACAATTTCCTCTGTTATCTTTCTCGATACTTGCTTAGTATTCTAGCGTCCTTGTAAGCTCCGACAAGGAGAAAACGGATGTCCATACCCTTTCCACCAAGATTTCATGCCCCAGGACTAGCCTTGGGACAACGGGGCTTATGGAGTCCACAACTGACATATCAGCGAAGCTTTCCCGGCCTGAAAACTGACCTATCGCCTCTTCTCTCGCTGACCATCTTCTCCATTTATATTGAGTAAGAGAATAGAGTGGTTCAGGATGAGTGTGAATGAGCTGAGTGCATGATTAGAAAAGTGTTAGAGAAATTGAGTCTATGGCGAAAACAAATTTGATAGAAGGGGCTGGGGAGAAAAAAGACAGAGAGAAACAGACACATACAGACAAGTATGAAGAGTAAGAGAGAGAGAGAGAGAGAGGAAAGATGCATATTTGCGTATATGGCTGAAAATACTTCAGTATGTAAATATGTAGACACGGCTATCTCCTCTCACTATAAGCTGCTCTCTTTGGAGATGCTAGCTTTACTTAAAGACTAGTATCTTCGTAGAAACTTTGCTCTCCCCGATTGTGCCTTCTAAGCATTTGCTGCATTCACTTTCGTCTTAGAGGAGGCTAGAATGTCGTCTCGTAGACATAAATAACAGCATATCTCCTTGATATTTTTCTGTTAAGCTCACCTGCTGTAAGTGCCCAGATTGGCGATTCTAGCCACAATATAACTGTACATTGGAACCTTTTAGTAGACAACCACCTTTAGACCTCCTTCAAGAGGTATTGATTAGCCATTCTGGAGGAATGTACCAAGAACAGAATCGGTGGATGAATGGAACGCAACATTTTCCAGTTAAGAGTTTCCAGGCATGACCACATCAGGGGCACACAATAAGGAGAAACTCTACGGCAGTCATGTCATGCATCTCAGGCAGTAGGCGAAGGATGTCAGGGCTACGAATACTAATCTTGTGCCTTATTTGGGCGTTTTAAACGGCTTATCCAACATAAGTTCTCTTGTTCATGGCGCATTCTGCTGTTAATCGCAGACATGCTTGAGTGCTGGCATCAAAGACTGCGCGCCAACAACAGGTTTTTTTTTCTTGCTTGCCACGGCATTCGAAAATATTGCGACACAGTGTGTTTGCTATTAGATCTCCGACACTTCGTTTGTTCAGGCCAAGAGAGTCTACAGATCCCAGGACAGCGATGCTGTTTTGCACCAGTACCATGTTTTAATAGACTCTTAAGCCATGTGGCAGGTTTCGGTCATTATGTGGTTTGACTCTTTTCAAAGCCCAAAGTGCAGCAAATATGATAAAAGGAGGAACGACCTTCAACTGAAGTCAGGCTATGCAAAGCCAAACCAATACGAACCCTTAAAAAAGAGGATCAGCAACACCCCGGCTATCACTCCACTTTGGGATAGTTGCTGCCATGCCCCTTTATTTCTCGCAAGGCTCCCGAAGCTAGGAAGGGAACCACCCGATTCGAGAAGAAGGCCGCTTACCTCCCGTGTCACATGCAACGGTTGGTTCCCCTTCGCAGAGAGGAATTAAGGAAGCGTGTCGATCCTTTGGCGCCAGAACGGGGAGAAGGTGCTTCTCGTGCGCCGTGCGGGCCCGCTGGTTCGTCCAAAGACAATCTTGCCAAGCTGGCGGCCCGCAGAGTTACATCTGTTAAGCGGCTACTCTGCAACCCATTCGCGAAATGTCGATTGGCAGTTGGATTGGTTATAAAGTAGATGAACAATGCCACAGACGTATGTTCCTTGCTCTGAGGCAAGATACACCGTGAAAAAGCAATAATGAAGTTCTTTGCCTTGTCCGTGGCTGCTGCCACCTGCGTGGTCGCTGTGCCAACTCCTGTTTGTCATCAGCTGCTCGTCCATCGTGACACTTGACTGACATTTGAATGACAGCCTGGCATCCCTTCTGGAAGCACTGCACGTTCAGAGCTTGACGGCCTGACCGTTGCAGACCGCACCTCCATGGACGGCTACTCGCGCGAAAAGTTTCCCCATTGGATCTCTCAGGGGAACTCGTGCGACACCCGTGAGGTTGTCTTGAAGAGAGACGGCACCGACGTCCAAACCAGCTCGAGCTGCGCCGCGACTAGCGGTACGTGGGTCAGCCCATATGATGGCGCGTCCTGGACGGCCAGCTCGGACGTTGACATTGACCACATGGTTCCGCTGGGCAACGCCTGGGTGGTGAGTCCTCCCTTATTTTTTTTTCTCGTCTATTTGTCCATCGGTTACTAATAGTGAATCCACAAAAGTCTGGAGCGTCGAGCTGGACGACGGACCAGCGCCAGGCTTTTGCAAACAACCTCGACATCCCTCAGCTATGGACTGTGACCGACAACGTCAACGAGAGCAAGGGTGACCGCGCTCCAGACGAGTGGATGCCACCGCTAGATTCGTTTCACTGCACTTATGCCGAGGCCTTTATCAAGGTCAAGTCGACATACGACTTGACGGTGACTGATGATGAGAAGAGTGCGCTCTCAGGTATGCTCGACAGCTGCTGAGGTTGATGCTCATTGATTGGCGTTGGTTTGTTTTCGGGGCTCGGTCTTTATGTTATAATGATAAGGGCAGCATCAGAAACCTGAGAATGCACATAGTTTGGGATGCACAATTCGACTCAAGTTGGAGGACTACGTGACTGAAGTGAGCCGCCGCGACTTATGTTGAAGTGATTGCCTTTGAACCTAATATTCCATTGAGAAATCGTTTGACAAATACAGTACTTGGATGAATCGTGTCTATTTGCATCATTATACAGATCTCTCATCATGGCAGAAATATGGACTTTGTGAATGGGCAAAACAGCGCAAGACCGAGAAATTACAAGTAACAATAGCTTACACTGCACTCTTCTTTTTACCCAACACCCTCAACAATTACTGACATCTGTATAGGTATTCTCTCACGAAGAGTGATTGGCTTGATTTTGAAAAGCATCTCACAAGAAAATCAGACGTCAAGTTGTGCTTGAGATGGACAGGCGGAAACACACTTGGATTTTGCTTGCTCAGATCACCGCACCCACAGCGGCACGTATTTTAGCTGAGTTGACCAATGATGGTGATGTTCAGCCTTGTATTTTCTTATGAAGTGATTTTTTGAGAAGTTGATGTAGCTTTTCATGGATCTCTATATGATTCATGTGTCCTTGGACTTTCGACTCTATCTATATAAGAGCAAGCCTCCTCGCTGAGAAGGGAGTCAACCCTCTAGCATGTGTCTGGTGCAACAAAGAAGGTGTCGTACCACACCTCAACCTTGCCAGTACGAACATAGTACTGCGAGTCGCACTGCAGGCCAAAGTAGAGCGGCAGACTGCCGCTCTGCGACTGCGGCTTCACCTTGCTGAACGACACCTTTGTCCAGTTCTTGAAGGACGCGTTGCCGATGTTCTGGTACAAAAGTACCGCAGACCCCAGCTGGGCGCCCACATTGCAAGGCGTCGCATCCGGGTTGGCCGGGCTAGGAGCAAAGGTTGCAACCTTGATATAGAAGTAGCCCGAGTACGTCTTTGAAAAGTCAAACTTGGCAAAGTTCTGAGTGCAGATGTTTGAAGAAGATGTATTGTTCTGATAGACGAATGGCCTGATCTCTCACAGTGAGCATCATGTGAAATAGTTAACTTGTACTACTTACGCATATTTGGATGGGCTCTGGGCATTGGCAGCGTTGCTTGGAAAACTGCTGAAACTCCATGGTGCGCTACTTGCCGCATCAAAGCCAGGATTCTGAACAATGTTGGTGCAGGCAGCCGCCGAGGCTTTCGATGTTGTCGTTGCGGCTTGCACTGCCGCAGCGAGCAGAGTCAGGGAGAAGAACTTCATCCTTGAACAGTCAACTTGGTAAGTCCAGTGCCGGATGCTGTAGCAAAGCTCGAGACGAAGAATCGAAAGGCCCTTATACTTGCGGGGACTCGGCCGAGTCGCTCGGCTCTTGTTTCTAGTCAATGGCAATTGTCCCCGCTCTTAAAGCGCTACTGGCAAGCTGCATATCGAACGAGCCTCTGGACAAGAGCCACTGAATCAGCCAAGGCTTCTAGGCTTGCGTAGCGTGACGCCTCGTGTGGCGTTGGTGACCGAATTTTTCGTTTCTGCTCCGTGGAGAGTCCGTTTTGGCGTTGGGAAATAAGTTCTGTGCTTTGTCCCGCAAGTGGAATCACAATAAGCACGTATTCTGAGGTGTTTTGTGGCTAACACATGTAAGTAATTCCCCACGTGCAAACGTTTAGCCGATTCCCCACATGTCCACGAAGTCTTTCTGGCTAACATACAGTCCAACGTTGCTATCTAGGCCATTCTGTGTCCGTAGCAAGTCCAGTAGCTATGCGTAGAGTCAAGTTGAGCCAAAGTATTGATAACCCTGTAGAGATGATGGTCCAATGGGAGTCTGCAAGGGCGTTCCGACAAAGATACCAGAACGCTTGGCCAGTCAGTAAGGATCCACCATTCTCACCTTCCATATGTATTTGCAGCTTGAAAACGGGTCATTCGCCCAGGAGCTACAACAGTTCTAGACCAGGAACAACAGTGCATCAGAGTCAAGCCTGAGTCATGTGCTGAACGTGTGATTAGCAGGGGGAACTTGTGCTTGTGCACTTGCATGCTTCCAACCTCCAGCCTCAACCGTGCTTAACGAATGGTCCTTATGAAGGAAAGACTTCGCCGCAGAGAAAATACGTCTAAACCGTGATTGTCTCTGAGCCTGGAGCTTCTAAATCCTTGTCAACTGGAAAAAATCTCCCAGTCCTGACAAGGCACTATCTCATATTTACAAAGCTCCCATACCAAATAGAAGCAGTCCTAAAAGTCTTCGGGACTCTGAAGCACGCTACAGACTTTGTACATTTTTTACATGTTCCAGAGGTTGGATCAGACTCCTTTAGCAGGAGGCGGTCTCTTCTCATATAACACGCCCTAAAAGCCTCGGCTACACTTGAGATTTCTCTTTTTTTTTTTTCCTAGTCAACGCAGTCTAATCCTTGAAGAACAGAAATGTGACTCTTCCGGAGCCACTCGCCAGGACGGCACTATGCGGCGTTGCAACGAGTTCGTCGGGCCGGAGACTGTGGGGAATCCATAAGACACGGCATCCTTTTCTAATGAGCCATTTCCGATCGGCCGACATGTGAGAGATCTGATCAGGCGTGGCGCCAGGCCATTTATCTGCGTCCCAGCCCAATAGAGACCGCAAATGCAAAGTACTGGACGGGAAAAGGCCTTCAATCTGCTGGACACTCATCCCCGTTGACATGTCCCAAATGAAAACTTGGCCATCGTGAGACACTGAGGCTATACGCTTGCCGTCAGAAGAGCATGTCAAAGACAAAATCTTGCACGTATGACCTGTGAATATACGTGGCGGCTGCGTTTGTGCAATATCCCACAATCGTACAGTACCATCATTGCATCCAGATAAAATCAATGCTCCATCTGGCGAGAAGATGACCGGGCCCAGTAAAGCGGTCGCAAACTTGATTTCCTGTAGACACTGCCCTGTCTCCACGTTCCAAAGACGTATAAAACTTCTATCTGCATGGACCAGCCCGTTTCCGTCGGGAGAGAAAACCACCAAATTCGAGACATATGGGCCATCCAGCACTGGACTCCCCAATTGAGTCCGGAACTCATGCACTGCTGCTCCTCGAGTCAAGTCCCAAACGAAGACCGAAAGATCAAGGGACGCAGAAGCCACATACTTGCCGTCAGAGGAAAAAGCAATTGACCTAATCTCCGATTCGTCGCCTACGAGAGTGTGAATCAATGATCCTGTCGATATGTCCCAGAGACGCACAGTGGCATCGTCGGATCCAGACGCAAGCCGACTCCCATCTGGAGATAGCGCTATTGATACTACTCTGTCGGTGTGCCCTTGGAGCAAATATTGAATTTGTCCAGTCGCTGCATCCCAAATGCGAATGGAGAAATCTTCAGATGCTGTGATTACGTTCCTCTGGTCCAAAGACAATATCATTGAATAGATGTTGCCAGTATGCTTCTCGTGTGCACTAGGTGATTGCGGTGACAATATGTCCCAGATACGTACTGTACGATCATAAGATGCAGAAACTAGCTGCCGCCCATCTGAGGAAAACCTAACTGGGCGCAATATTGCGGTATGACCCTCAAGCAAATGCAGAAGCTGACCTTTATACGAATCCCATATTCTAATTGTCCCATCGTGAGTCGCTGATGCTATTTGCCGACCATTCGGAGCGAACACTACCGAAGATATTGCTTCAACAGCAGCCTCGATTTTGCACCGCAAGTCACCTGAGGACGCATCCAAGATCAAGAGCCCGCTTCCGTTGTCTTTATATTTAGAGGCTATCAGCTCACTGTCAGGAGAAATTGCCAGCAAACATATGTTGTCAGCGGCAAAATCAAGTTGGCGCATTACGAGACCCGTCATCATATCGTAGATGCGCAGCCATGAGCCGTCAAATTGTAAGATCATTGGAATAATGGCCCAGTGTACTTTCGTAAAGGTGATTGAACCGTGGGACCCAGATACACCAGGGAAGGTATTCAACAGCTTCCCAGTCGACGACTCCCACATACAAAGCTCATTGTTGAAAGATGTACAGGCCAAATGCTTACCATTGGGAGAGAAATCCACCCATTTCAGGGCACCGATAAAGCCTTTTAGTGTATACAATAACTGCCCAGATGATACGTCCCAAATAATCACAGTCTCGTCTACAGATGCAGAGGCCACCCGACTTCCATCGGAACAAAATACTGCCGAGATTACCCTGTCGGTATGGCCTGCGAGAACATGAAGCGATTTCCCTATCGTTACGTCCCAACAACGTGCCGTTGTGTCTTGGGATGCAGAGACTACAAGCTTATTGTCTGGGCTGAATGCCACGGACAAAACCCCGTCGGTGTGGCCCTCAAGCGTACAAATCAGCTCCCCATCCGACGCGCTCCAGATTTGTGCTGTGCCATCAAGAGAGGCCGAAGCTATTTTTTTGTCATCTGAAGATATTGCAACGGAGATAACCGCGTCTGAATGGCCTTCCAGCGTGTACGAGCATGAGCCCCAAAGATCCTGAGGTGGGTGAACGGCGACACGCCCGTCTTGCAAATGCTTAAAATTGTGGTACAGCTCGCTATCTCTTGGGCAGTGGAGCAGCCCTGCATGGTATACCTGTAAAGGAGCCTCCTCGACACTGTGACGGAATTCGCTTACAAATCGTCGGGCGTCAAAGAGAAGGCCGGCAACATCAACGGCCTCGAAGTTGCTTCCCATGTTGGAGGAGAAATGCTAGTTGTATTTTCAAGTCAGTATTCGACGTAGAACGAATGGCGGCTTCTGTCAAAGATCGACTTACGGCGAGGTAAGATTCTATTCGAAGCAGTATACGGATAGAACTGGCGATTTCTTGTAACAGACTCATACACTCAACCCAGTAGATGAAACCTTTTTGCAGGAATTCGCTGAATAGGGAGATGAGTGTATGCATAGAAGGACCTCCCGGATTTTCCAATCCAACGTAAAGGAGATGATGGCCCCAATAAAGGCATGCGTACTGTAATTCTTTTGGAATCGTTCGTTGAATCAGACCATCTTCAACGTCCTCAATCAAAGCGCCTGGCGATGACAGATTGCAGAGATCTTGTCTCAAGCTGGATCTCATTAACTCAAAAGATCGAAGGCAGACGCTGAAATGAGCGTCATCAAGTCTGAGTCTGAACGAGGCCTCGGCTGAAGGCGAACGTAAGTAGTCAGAAGCCGACTTGTGTACAAATGTAAGGATGTCGTCACGAATGACGAAGAAGGAAGCACACTGTCTAACCAGCTCCTCCATAGTCTTGCGATTTTGAAATTGTTGCCGAGGGAGATCAGCAATGAACCATGCCTCGTCTAGACTCATGGGTCGGGGCGTGACCTCAGCCGCTTGCAGTAGCGCGAAGCAGTAATGAGCAGCCTTTGACTGCTCCACACGTTGCGACATGCGAGCGTATACTTGGTGAAGGCCACTGGGAAACTTCTGGACCTCCGCCAAAGCATCATCCCAGGGATTGATGTTCTGAAGCTCTTGGCACACAAGCCAGACCCACAGGAACGTGCCGTTTGCGTGACTTGAGAGGTACGAGCGAACTGAGCTTGCTACGTCAGGCTCAACAGACCATAGGAACTGGCGGTCCTGCGTCTTGACTTGGATGTATCGCTCAATAGCCCTCGAAACACGGCTTGCGTTGACCTCTAGGCTTATGTGTGGTCGATCAGCAGCAGAAGCCAGAGCTCGTGAGATTTGACTCTCGTTCCTACTTGAAACCAGCCACTTGACTTTACTCGGTAGCGCCAGGTCAGATCGAGAAATCATCTTCAAAAGATCACCAAGACCGTTGTCGCACTCATCGAGCGCGTCCACCAGAAGGTACACGGTGCTTAATGAGGGATCTGCGCAAATTTGTTTCAGCAACGTCCAGAGACCATCCAGGCTGGCGGCACCTTCGTAAAACTTTGATCCAGAGATGCGATAACGTTCCAGGACGTGTTTGACTAGGTGTTTGTTCTCGGTCACGAGGAAATAGATGAGACCACGAAGTATGGCTTGTGCGTGGTTGGTCAAGGTGCTTGCACTCTGGCAGAAGTAGTACGCCATGGCGATTGGGGCTGCTGGAGCCGACTCTTGTTGTATGCGACGACCTATCTCTCGGCTCAGGGCTATCATGATCATCGTCTTGCCCTTGCCTGCACCTCCATGAAGCCAGAGTAATTGATTACTGTTTTCGTCCTCTTTCTGAGCCTCCCACCAGGTTGTAAAGGCCTCGTCGTGGCAGACCCAGTCACAAGTGTCAGATAATAGCTCATCTTTGCGGCGGAGAATCTGCTCACGGTCCTCACGTGGGTCAGTAAGAAGCAGTGACCGAAGACACTCGTCAATGGAGGAGTCGTCATCTTGAAATTGTTAGCCACACCTCTTGCACCGGGTTCAGACAACCATTACCTTTGGGGTAGATGTTTACGGGGCCATGGTGATCCCCCCCAATAGCCACTCCATAATTCTCGCCAACTTGTTGGTTTGACCTCAAAGACATGAGTCAAGCATTGTGCTGCTACACTCTATCCCAATATGCTAGAGACATGACTGTAGCGAACTTGCTATGCCATGCAAACGGCGCGGGCACTACATTTACAGAGGGGCCTGTTTACGTAATCCGGCGACCGTCCACCCAATCCAGCAGATATTCACATGTCACGTAGCTCTTTTGGGAAGACTGGATTATCTTATTCAGGATTTTGCTCTACTTGGCTACCAGTACATGGCGAATTTATTACTAATCGACTACTCTTGCGCTCCGAAAATGCCTTTAGGGCCCGTCTAAGCTTGCGCTTACGGTAGCGGAACCTGGCCACCTTTCCTTTTCTTACCTTTAGACAGCACCGCACGTGACAACTTCATCTATCTGTCGATCTTACTCGATGCTGTCCTTGTCAATGGCTTGATCTGTCCGCTCTAGGTGTCCCCGTACCCTACTCTGTGGCGTCAGCTTGACTGGTGATAAACGCGCTCAGGGGATCCGCCATTACACCTACTGGCCGACAAAATCGATTGGGAAAGCTGGTTGACCTGCTACTGCAATCATTTATAAAGGAATCAGAATACACTGGATGCATAGAGAGCAGGTCCACATCCAAAATGTCAGCCTCAGGATTGCCGCAGCGCCACACTGGCCGCTCGGAAGCAGCTGAGCCCCTGATCGATAGAGCCTCAGAAGACGCGGATTCATCTTCCGACCTTGGACATGGCCGACATTCGTCTGACGCGGTGTCGGCATATGACAAGACAGAGCCACACGACCTGTTCCGGCCATTCGATGACCTTCCTGATGAGCCACCCGGCAGCATCTTGACACTACGCGCAGTGGTTGTGGGACTCTTTTGTGGCTTGCTGGTCGGTGCCTCAAATGTCTATTTAGGACTCAAATCTGGTTGGACGTCCTCGGCCAACATATTTGGCTCCATTATTGGATTTGCCCTGCTCAAGCCATGTGCTCGCTTGTTCCCACAGATTGCCTTGCTCAACGGCGATTTTGGAGTTGGAGAGAACAACATTGTCCAGACAGTCGCAACAGCAGCGGGTGGCATGTAAGTTTGACTTTCTGCTGTGCTTGCCATCGCCTTATATTTCAGGCCCAAACTAATGTGACATGCAACGTACAGGAGCAGCGTCTACACGTCAGCCATGCCTGCTCTCTATCAGCTGGGTCTCTTGAGCAGCAATCCATCTCAAGACTTTTGGCGTCTGACCACGCTTACAATGGTCGGTGCTCTCTTCGGGTTATTTTTTGCTACACCGCTTCGCAGCATCTTCATTGTGCGGCTGGCTCGAGAGTTGAGTCTCATCTTCCCGACGCCGACAGCGACAGCATCTGCCATTAGAAGTCTCCACCTTGCGGTAGGAGGTACTCCAGCTGCAAAAGCTCAGCTAAGAGGTTTGACGACCGCCTTTACCTTTGCTGCTGTGTATAAAACAATCTCAGAATATGCTGTTGGCCTTCTTTGGGTGAGTCAACTCTCATGACTTGTTCAAGATGATATCATCTAAAAGTTGAATAGGACTGGCATATCTTCACATGGTTTACGGCAATTTTGGGCCCTTTGGAGCCTTTTGTCCAGGCAGAGAGCTGGGGGTGGTTTGTCGAGTGGACCCCAGCCTGTAAGTCGTGCCATTTTTCTAGACTCCTTCTTCATAGGCTAATAACTCTGCAACAGTCATTGGCTTGGGAATACTTGTGAGCAATAATGTGACTTTTTCGTTCCTCTTCGGAACGTTCCTAACTTGGGGCTTTCTCGGTCCCATCATCACATCCTGGGGCCTTGCTCATGGCGTGCCAGTCTCTACTGAATCGTCTCAGAGTCTTCTTATGTCATATTTCTCCCTGACGCAAGAAGATGCTTCCGCGGACCATCCTAGTCCGAGATATTGGCTGCTGTGGCCTGGAGTCTTGGCAATGATGGGTGTCTCCCTCACTGAGATCCTGTGTCAATGGCGTACCTTTTACTTGGGTGCTAAGGTTCTGTGGCAAGCGGCGGTTTCTTCTCTAACGCGCCGTCCTCTGAAAAGCCAATCGCACGAGCTGAATGAATATGGCAACAGGAGCAGTAGCAAAGGCGTTGGTAGAGCGTCTCCTGCAGAACTCATCCCTGCGTGGTTCTGGATGAGCGGCATTGCAGCCACTGTTTTTCTATGTGTCCTGGTGATGAAGCTGCAATTCGACATGCCCGTTCTCGAAACGCTTCTGGCTCTATTCTTGTCCTTCTTCTTTTCATTACTGGCTGTACAGACCTGTGGCGCTACTGGTACGAACCTCCAAGAAATGGCAGCTCCACAGACTAACGAAGAGAAACACAGATGTCACTCCCCTCACGGCTGCTTCCAAAGCCTCGCAAGTGATTCTTGGTAGCGTCACCTCGAGTCAAGGATGGGCTCTGCAAGATGCTCAGAGACTGAACCTTCTTGGCGGCGCTCTCAGCTCCATTGGTGCCGGACAGGCAGCCGGTAAGTCCTTTCTCTGTTCATTCTGCCGATAATGATGATCAAGCTGACTCAAACGCAAAAGACCTCGTTGGAGATTTCAGGGTTGGCTATCTCCTCAACACCTCACCTCGCGTGCAGTGGCGCGCCCAGGCTATTGGCACTTTTTTCGCCTGCCTATTCACGCCTGCCGTCTACGTCATCTTCTCCAATGCCTACAGCTGCATCAACGACGCCTCAGCTCAGACGTGTGCTTTTCAGACCCCTTCGGCCTCTGCGTGGCGGGTCGTTGCCATTGCAGTGACAGATCCTACGTTCCCTATTCCTCCATCAGCGCTCAAGTTTGCGCTTGTCTTCACCGCCATAGCATGTGTGGTGACATGGATCCGGAGAAACTTACTCGTTGGCAAGAGGGCATGGATGCAGAGCTACTGCCCAGACTTTATGATTGTTGGCCTGTCGCTCGTGATCCCCGCAGCTCACTACGCCATCGCCATGGTCATTGGCTGGGTGTTCAAGTCTGCTTGGAAGCGGCGCAACAAAGCCCACTTTGAGGCAACGGGTAGCTCGGTGGCTGCTGGGCTGATTGCCGGCGAAGGGATAGGTGGTCTAGTGGTCGCTCTGCTGGCCATTGCCGGGCTGTCCGGACCGGTGTGGGGGACGACGATTGGATGCCCCGCCGGCAGGTGTTAGGGATTCGATTTTTTTCTTTTCTTGGGTCAATCGATGCATTAACTTCTCAGCCACAGCAATAGATATTCATTCCCCAGGTATGTTCTGCACAAATAGATATAAGTTAGCATATTGCAGGTATAAGAGTTGTTTCCAAACTGGCAACGCAGCTGGCACTAGACCCTTTTAAGCGAATGCTCCACTTTTGTCCATATATTTTTTTTCTCTTCTTTTTTCCTGAAGTGCAGCCAGCAAGATCCACAGCCATTTCATGTTGCAAAGCTTTTTATCATTTTTAGCAGCCTGCAGAGACATTTTAACTTCGTCTCTAAAAAGTACTGTTCCGAGCAGTGTGACCTAGCCTGAGGAGGTAGCCGGCACATAGGCAGGCACGCCACCCTGTGTATTATTACAGAGCCTGCTATACCAGGATCGAACACATGCAGAATCAAAGGCTCTCAGGGCTGCTTTGAGTCAACTTCGTTCAAGAGAAAAGTCATTCAGAAAGAGACAGAATTGTTCGAGTCCATGGCCAATGAAATGGGCAGAGCAGAGAGCAAAGGGTATAGCTAGGCCTTGGTTATGAGAAGAGGAGCTCGCTGTATCACATGGGGTTCGACGATAAATCCAGAATACTTGGTCAAAACCTTGTTTCAAATTTCAAAGGGCACGGCATGTGATTTTATGGGTTTCTAGAATTCGATGGGCCATTGTGGTGGGGCTCTTTTTATGATTTTTTGGTAAACGTCATTCCACCACGCCCCCCTAAGAAAAAAGGGCCGCTTTGGCATCATTACAATGGCCTGTACGTCATTGGGCGAGTCCACATCCGACAAACATCCACCCGAATTTGAGATAGAGAGTCTTATTTAATCTCAGCCTGGTCCCATGAGTTGCTTGTTTACCAAGATCAAAAAGAAAGAAAGAAGTCAGCATCCAAAATGGTGGCCCAGACCAATGGCGTAACCAGGCGTCAACCGCTCAAGGACTATTCAACATATGACCCTGTCAAAGCAGAAGACAGGAATCTGCCCCTGATGCACTCTAATAATCCTGATCAGACTCCTTATGCTGTTGCCATCCCTGGTCCAAACCCTACTCTGCAGCGCGTGCCTTGGATGCCATCAAAAGACGGCCCGCTGGCTGACTCTGGCATTGCACGAGCCAATATTGCTGCATCTAAGGAGACTCCCAACGGATCGTGCAAGCCTGCCAAAGGTCAAGGCCAGTCGTGGGCTGAACAGCACAAGACCAAGACGGTTCTGCAACAGCATTGCAGTTACTGGGACAGGGATGGCGACGGCATCATCTGGCCAATCGATACGTTCAAGGGCATTCGCGCCTGGGGCTGGAACCTGCCTCTAGCCTTGTTCGGTGAGTTTCCTTTTGAAGCATGAAGTGTCCAGTTGAGGCATGCCAACTCAAAATCAACAGCAACGGCAATCATCTCAGGCCTGTCGTATCCAACAGTGCCTTCGCTTCTCCCAGACCCCTTCTTCCGCATCTACCTGGCCAGAATTCACAAGGATCACCACGGCTCCACTACTGGCAGCTTTGATGAATCAGGCCGTTTCATCCCTCAGCGCTTCGAGGACGTGTGGGCCAAGTACGACCGAGACAACAAGGGCGGCTTCACGCTGTGTGAGATTTGGGACATGCACAAAGGCCAGCGCATGATATTTGACTTTTTCGGATGGTTTGCGACGGCCATGGAGTGGCTGGCAAGCTACCTGCTGATCTGGCCCGAAGATGGAGTGTTGAGAAAGGAGGACATGCGCAAAGTATACGACGGAAGCATCTTCGAAGAAAAGGCCATGCAATATTCCGAGAAGCAGAAGAAGCAACGATGATGCCTGAGCTGAAGTCTCAGCTGTTCCAGGAGGATGATACTATTGACTATTTAGGCTCCCTTTCCTTTTACCAGGCGTGGAAGATGAGAACTTTACAGTGTGTCCAATATGAGAGATAGATATAGAAGCTCGTGAATACGATTTAATGAGGTCATTCATCCAGATCACAGCCCAGCAGGTTACACCTTCTGAGATATCACCTGGTTCCTCAGCGTAAGCATAGAACAAGGCTGCTTCGAACGAGGCATAATAGAAGCTTTAAGAGCGAAAGAGGGAAAAGTGTCGTCTTATGGAGCTTGGAAGCTTACGGATTGGTGGGGCAAGGTTGGCCCATCTTGGGTGGCCGCCAATAACATCTGTGTAGATGCAACCTTGTCCTTAACAGAGTCTCAAGAGTAGTTGTAGAACAGAGAATAGTAAAAGTGTCAAACATGTCATCAAAAGTGGATCCCCGCAGGCTCTATCTGCTGACGGTTCCTCGATGCGGCTCCCATCTGCTGCAGCGAATGCTCAGTGAGCAGCCAGGAGTGGAGCATTCGAGCTACCATCTATTTCAAGCCTGGATCAGCTCAGAACTGGAGGACATCTATAATGAAAAGGGCCCGTTGGATAGTTTGACAGCTGAAGAGCGGCAAGCACTGGACAAAGGGTTTCAAAAGGCTTATGAGAGGATGCTGGGTGCCCTCGAATCAGCTGAGAAAGCGGTGCGTCCTGTCTGTCAGAGAAGAGGACGTTGTCGCCAAGGCTGATAGTCGGTGAAGGGTAAAAGACCATTCATCAAAGAGCATGTCATCATGCTGTTGGACCCGCTCAATGTCTTTAGGCTGCGGTACCCTAAAGACCGTGGGCCTCCCATGACTATTCGTGATCCCAAGTCTACCGGCGACAAAGGCAGCGAGAGAAGCTCGCAGACATTGTTGCCAGACGACTTGTTGCTCACGTTCAAGCCAATTTTCCAGATCCGACATCCGGCGCTGGCATTTCCATCGGCGGTGAGGGCAGTCCGAGACACTTCGCCACCAGGCAAGAGTTTTGATGGCCTCTTCGAAGACATTTTGCAGACCTATCGCTGGTCCCGCAACCTCTACCAGTGGTATGTGGATAAAGGAGCCACGCCGCTTGTAATTGACGCCGACGACGTCATGGATGAAGAGGGCAGTACAGTGAGACGGCTGTGTGAGTGCACTGATCTAGATCCAGACAAGATTTTATTAAAGTGGAGCACGCGCGACGATGCCACTGGATTTGAAAAGAGGTTCATGTCGACCATCAATGAGAGCACAGGCATCCGCAAAGGCTTCAGCGCGGCTGACATTGTTCTGGCCGGAGAGGAAGAAAAGTGGAAGGCCGAATTTGGCCAAGATGTGGCGGCCAATCTATCGCGACGAGTACATTCGTCCTTGGAAGACTACGAGTGGCTCAAGCATCGCAAGCTGTAGTAGTTGATTTGCCTCTGACGTGCTTCTATTTTGCTCCAGGGGCCAAGGGTGGCGCATCCAGCGGTACGGCTTTTCCATTTGGCGTTTCATTCTGTTCCATGTAAAGACAACTCTCCACTCAATACACCATCTTCACCGCAGCGGTCAGATCAGGTGTGGCGTCCAGGCAAGCCGAGCCGCGCGTCAGGATGCGAGCGCCACGGCCGACGTTGCGAAAATGGCATTTTGCTGCTTGCGCCACTTGAATTGCCATGGTGATCTCCCGATTCGACGTCTATTGCACCGCCACTGTGACGGATGCCCCATTGACCTTACACATCACGTCGTGTGATGGGTCTTTGACTGGCATGCCCTTGATGCTCATTTCCTCATCTGTCTTGTCGCTGGATGTGAGACATGGGAAATATGAATCTGTTTCCGGCCCTGAACAGACATGGTTGCCGGGGTCGTATCGGGGAGAATGCTCCTCTTCGTTGTCGTCGTGGTGATGGGCCTCATCCCCCTTTTTGGTAACAGTTTTTATCATGCTCCTCCGTGAATCGACAACGCAGAGCCAGAAAAGCAGGACGAACAGTAAGATCAAAGGCAAAAGAGTAAGATTGCGTGCGACTGGGATCTCCATCCCGGCTCTCTGGCATTCCCACTTTTCTGAACCCGCTTTTCGCATTGCCAACTTTTTTCTTTCGGACTTCTTGGACGCGCTTCCTGCATCTGGGAAGAATCACGGGACCAGAGTAGGGTCAGGTGGATGTAATCTAAATGCCTGTCACTTCCCTCTCATCCCTTTCACGACGACCACGACAACAACCATCGCAACCAAATAGCACCACTGATCTCGTCGGATTTGTGTCGGCTTGCATCTTGGTCTTCATTGCACTATCACTGTTGCTAGTGACTGCAAACGTGCTCAAGCTGTGTCTCTGGCTGCTTGGCATCTTTCTCGATTCTCACTTTCCTCTTCGCACACGACACGTGAAACTCCAGACCTCCAGCAAGCTCTCTTTTGTGCCTGGAAGCAAACATCGCACACAGAGCTATCGACGTCCTGTGCTCCTGAATTGACTCTACATCGCTTTCAAAACTTTTGATACCGCATCCAAACTTTTGATACAGCAAACATGGGCGCCGTCGTTTCCTGCGTATGTCTCTCCTTGCTCTTCGACAAGTCAAACAGCATCACTGACAGATTAATCAGTTCAAATCACTCTTCGCGGCCATTGGGTCGTGCCTGTCTGGTATCGTCAACGCCATTGCCGGCATCCTGCACGCCATTGTGGGCGGCATCGCGGCCGTGTTCAACGCCATCATCTCCTGCCTCACCTGGTTTGTTCTGCCGTTTCTTTTCTCTTCAACTGTTTAAGCATTGTGACTGACAAAATACAAAAGTGGACGTGGAGGCGGTGGGGGCAGAAAGAGGGCAACGACGAGTGCCGTGTAGCGAGTCGCTTTCCTTCTCTTCTTCTCCTTCTCTTTTCTCGACCTGGAGCAGCTTCTTGTGCTTTTGCCGACATCCAAAAGACTACAAGCAAATCGGATGAATGAGGGGCAGAGAGTCAGACAGGGGTGTTTGGCTATGAGAAAGGACACATGAAGAGTTGAAGAGAGCACGGGCAGATGTTTGGGGGCCTGCTGGCAACAGGGAGCGAATACAGACAGAAAGAGGCTGAGAAATATCAAGACGCTTCAAGCTGTGACAAACAGGAACATTGTCACCCAGGCACAGATGGATGCCCACATAGCAAACGACAGATAGTGAAGGGGAATCTGAGACCATTTTCTTGTTGACTTTGTTTTTTCCTTTTCTCTCCTATTCTGCTTTTTCCTCTGCCTGCTCTTTTTCGACTCGCCACACACGTCTGTCGTATTGCTACAAGGAGGAGTAGAAAAACCCAAGATGAAAAAGGAAAATCCCCTTCAATTCGGGGGAATTAGCAGAGTCCACCTCAATGTTTGCCGCCACCATACCACCACGCTGAGGGAGAAATCCCCAGACCAAAAGAAATACAAAACACCACTTTGCCACGCTCAGGAAGATACAAGAGGTATCAAAACTTGCTCAGTTGGATGGAAGAATAGCCGAGAAAAATGCCAGTCATGAAAAAAGGTAGTTGTCTGCTGCAGGCAAAGACTCTAGGCGGGGCGGGCAATGCCGCCAGGTCCACCACCTCGCGGACCGCCTCCGCCGTTGGAAGAGTCACCACCAGTACCACCAGGCACCAGGCCCTGGAGTGCGGCCGGCAGCTCTGGCAGCTTGATGGCCACGGATGGGTCGGCTGTGACCTTCTCTGGCAGCTCCTCGCCTTGCACGACCTTCTCCATCTCCTCCTTGTTGAGCGTCTCGTACTTGATGAGCCCCTGAGCCAACAGGTCGAGCTGCTGCTTGCGCTGCTTGAGCAAGTCCCTGGCACGTTCTTGTGCTTCATCCAGTAATCGTCGCACTTCGTCTTCGATGGCCATCTTGGTCGAGGTCGACAGCGTCTGATACAGCTTGCCGTCAAAGGCAATGGCACCCAGCTTGTCAGACATGCCGTACTGCGTCACCATCGAGTATGCAATGCTGGTAGCATTTGACAGGTCCGAAGAACATCCCGATGTGACATTTTCAGGACCGTAGATAAGCTCCTCTGCAGCCTTGCCGCCCATGGCCATGTCCATCATGGCCATCAGCTCCATCTTGGACTGTGACACCTTGTCCATTTCCGGCATGCTGTGTGTGACACCAAGTGCCTGGCCACGAGGGATGATTGTGCATTTGTAAAGTGGATTTGATCCAGGCGTGAACATGGACACCAGGGCGTGGCCAGCTTCGTGGTAAGCCGTCATGACCTTGTCCTTTTCTTGTATCACAAAGGACTTCTTCTCGGCACCCATGATGATTCGATCTTTGGCCCAGTCCAGGTCAATCATGCTGACCTTTTTGGAACCCGTCTTGCTTGCCCGCACTGCAGCTTGGTTGACGAGATTCTCCAGTTCTGCACCGCTGAAGCCAGGCGTACCACGTGCAATGACGGCAGCGTCAACGTCGGTGCCAATCTGCATGTTGCGCATGTAGTACTTGAGGATGTCGATACGACCTCGCACGTCTGGCAGTGGCACAACCACTTGCCTGTCGAACCGTCCCGGTCGTGTGAGGGCCTTGTCGAGCATCTGAGGAAAGTTGGTGGCAGCAATAAACACCACTCCAGACGACTGGTCGAAGCCGTCGAGCTCCGTCAGCATCTGGTTGAGTGTCTGCATGTGATACGAGGCATCCCTCTCATTGCGTTTGCCTCCAACGGCATCGAGCTCGTCGATGAAGACAATGGCGGGCGCCTTTGCTTTGGCATTCTGGAAGAGCTCCCGGACGCGCTTAGCGCCCACGCCAACGTACACCTCGTCAAACTCTGAGCCGGACATGTAGAAGAAAGGAACACCAGCCTCGCCGGCAACAGCTCTTGCGAGGAGAGTCTTGCCAGTACCTGGAGGGCCTATCATCAGAACACCCTTGGGCAGCTTGCCGCCCAGTTGGTTGTATTTCTCTGGAGACTTGAGAAAGTCGACAATCTCTTGAAGCTCCTCTTTGGCCTCGTCGCAGCCCTTGACGTCGTCGAACCGCGCAGTCTGCTTTTCCGGCTTGACTTCTTTGTTCTGCGAGCCCAGTCCAGATTTACGCAACACCCCAGTGCCTTCGATGACAAATGTGATGACAATTAGACACACGTATGCGGCGAGACCCCAGATCATGATGAAACGCAAGAATTTGAACAGGTATGACGTTTTTGGCTCATCGACCACGACGTGAAGTGGGCTGCCCTTGACTCCAGACTCTGCCGCACCCATATTCCTCGGCCGTGCAAACGAGGCTCCTCGCTGGTTGGCGGCCACGGCTCGCCCAACTGCATGCAATTGCTCCTGGCTGAGGTTTTGATTGCCTGTCGATGACGCTGCAGTATTGGCGGCGGCAACTCCAGCACCACCTCCACTGGCCTGTCCTAATCGATCGAGCGCTCGATAGTACATGGCATCGCAGGCTGCGTTTGTGGCGTAGCGTCCTGTCTCGTAGCGTTCGACCAGGATCTCTGGCATGTTGGCCCGAAGTAGGGCGGAATAGAAGGCATTCTGGGATGAGGCGCTCGAGGCGTTGTTGTTGGCTGTCGCTTCCAGATGGGCAAGCAGGTGATGGGACGTCTGCCCATTAGCTATGCCTCTGAACTGAAAGGCATTGTGGCGTGTCGTTGGCCAGTAGGCCACGGGTCGTAAAGGGAAAGATCGCGGCGCAGTGTGAAAGTCTCGTGAGGCAAATGTAACAAAAGAGCGGATTCGTAAGGCGCCGCTTAGCGGTCTTCGAAAGACGTTCATCGCCAGAACGAAAAACTGTGAGACGCCTCCAAAGGGCGGAGTGTGGAAGGAGAGACAAAAGATGGCGACAGATTGTCGCCTGTCGGCAAGACGTGCACGAGGGTCCGGTGACGATATCCAAGCCGTCACGTGACTATCCTCGGAAATGCCAGCTGCATCCGCCTTACCGCAATGGGCCTTTGCTAGATGTGATCAACTTGTGGGGCATTGAACTTGACATCTTGTATTTGTTCTTCTGTAAGCGTGTATACCTTGCAAGAGGGTTGTGTAGGCTTGCTTTCAAGGTATATTTGAGTCACATTGTGTAGGAGACTGGGCTGATATTCAGATCAGATATAGAAATGTCGCTGTTATAGGCAAGCGTGGAGGCACATGAGAAAGATATATTGAAATAGACATTTCCTGATATAAACAAGGTTTTACATGAATCATTTTTGCATTCTTCTGCTGCACGAATTCATACGTCGCTAGTCGTGAATGTCATTGTGGAAACGCTTCCCCCTGCCAACCAAACTCCATGAAACATCTCCCAAGGGTATCTTAGACATAGGATCGACTCGATCTGTTGTTGTTATAGTAATAGTCGGAACTACCTCCGTCGCGCCTCCGTGATTCGCTGCGACGCTGGCTGCCGGCTCTGCTGGGAGCACGGCTGCCACCAGAACTGCGCCTGTGGCGGTGGCGGGAAGAGTGGTGCTTTGATGACTTTGTCTTCTCATCATTCCTGTGGTGATGTCGCACCAGCAGTGCAAAGAACTATATCTCTCGTTAGCCAGCCATCTCAGAAAAGAGCAGCGACAGAACTTACAAATGTGGTGACAAACATGAGAATCTCCAAGATGGCAAGCGCAAAGCTTGCCTTTAGAAGATTACAGAATTTGTCAAGCTGGTAGACAAATGGCCCGGCCTGTAGTTGAAGTTTACCTGCCGGGTTCGACGCAAAGGATCCGCAGCTGCGAGGAGAGATGTCTCTCAGCACAACCACTGAAGCAATGAAAGCGGCAACAAAGGCGAGATCGACAAGAGCCAGGAAGATGCCAGAGCGTTTGGCGGATCCAAAGAAGAGGACCGTCATGAGAGCCCAGACGGCGGCGAGCACTGTGACGATGAAGATGACAAGCACAAAGCTTGGGGCGAGGATGTTGGCATGCACGTATTGCTGGATGATGTAGGATAGCATGCCGACCATTGGGATCAGGAAGAAAAGCTCCGTCAGCCGCCACATGATGAAGAAGATACTTGAAATCATTTTGGCGGTGTTTTGCGTTGATTAATTACCAGACTGGTCGTAAGTTGATATCTCGGAGGAAGCCTTGGGTTGAGCGCTCTTGGTTGCGCAACTCCAGATTAGCTGTGCCTGGGGTCGAACTCCTGGATCTCAATCGCTCCAATCCTCGGCAAACTCAAGAAGAAAAACAACGACAACAACAACCAAAGAAGAAGAAGAAGAAGAAGAAGAAGAAGCGCAAAGGAGGAAATGCGACTTCAGCTTCCCGGTGAGCCAAAGGCCTTGCGGTGGGGTGGCCGGTGGGGGTGTCAAGAGCGCCCCAGAGCTTGCCCAGCGCTTTTGCTGCAGTATTCGATATATTCTTTGCAGTATAATGAAAACTGAGTCAAAGACGTCGAGATGGGGTGAAAAGAACGGTATGCGCACAAGGAGAAAAAAAAGAAGAATGAAAATGAAAAGTCATGCAAGCATGGCAGGCATACAGAGGGGCGCTTTTTCCATGTGGCTGGGGATGGCGGGAAGAGGCGCCCGTCAGCCACGAGGCTGGGAGGGGCTCTGAGCCATTCTTCCTTCGGTAAACCGATTGCAACAACAATACATGTGTCAGAGAATTGTGATGCAATATTGGGAATCATGTTGAAAATCCTTGGAAGCATTTTGGGCAACTTGAGGACCTCTGAGGTGGCAGTAGTATACAGACGCCTCCTCCAGCCATAAATCGACACCAGCCTAGGGGTCACTTTTCGGCCTTGCAGTGCCCAGAAAAATATATCAATAGTATCAAAATGATTAGAAAATTTGGCATATTCGTCCAAGCCCGTTAAATTTAAGTTGAACAAAAGGAATGTGTTGCTCTGTTATATCATGCCGACACCCCTGATGCTCCAGTTAAAAAAGGAGGCTCCCTCTAACGCTTAGTTGCATCAAGAGCAGAAGATGGCCACGATGAAAAGCGAATAAGGTAATTCATATAAATTCAACAAGAGTGAAAAAGTAGAGAAAAGAAAGTCGTTTCGATTTGTCATAAAATCATAGCACTTGCTGTGCAGAACAAGGAATTTTTTTGTAACCCAGAAGCCCCCCTTGCCCAATGCTCCACCGACGCTATGCTCCCACTATCATTGATACAAGTGAGACTGATTGTAATCAACCTCAAAAGTCGTCAGGCCGATGTCCAGGCACGCAGCTCGGGCGCTCGCCCAGGCTGGCCCGAAGCCGCTGGACATGCTCATCGTCTGAGAGCTCTTCTGTCAGTCTCCTGAGGGTAGACGGACGGTATAGAGAACTGCCGTTTTGCTCATCTTCGTAGTCGTAATGCTGCTGGTAGTGCCTATTCTCCTCCTCCTCTCCCTGCTGCAGCACGTCGTGTTCGGTGTCGGACAGATCAAAGGGCACGGAGCAGACACCAGAGTCGCAGGTGATTGCTTCGCCAATTGGTCCACCCATGTCTTCTCCATCATCCTCAATGAAACTTGCATCGTAAGAGCTGTAGCCAGCGGAGCTGATCCTGCCGTCTACTTTGAGGACTTGTGAGATGACGTCGACCTCGGCACTGGTCCCCTGGTTAGCACTTGGATTGAAAATAGAGAAGGAAAAACCCTCACTGGTCGCGAATGTTGGTCATGCGATGGCACCACACCGGCTGGCCATTTTCAAACAGAAACTCGCCTCCAACTTGCAGCATCGAGCCTCCGATGAAGCTATCCTTGCCCCTGGCCTTTGCAATGTCGCGGAAAGTGCCCAGAAACGTCAAGACCTGATTCGTGTGCACATATCTTGGCCTCCGTTTGCCAAACGTCAAGGCATAGCGCTTGCAGCCAAGTGCATGGAAAAGCTTGCGCTTTGGGTCGGCATACATGCGGAAGCCTGTTCCGATGACAGCTTCGTATTTCTTGATCAGCCTCGGCGAGCAGCAGCTGATGATGGAGACTGTCGTCTGGCCCATCTCTGGCGAGTCAGAGGCTGGCAGACTTCTGGCCAGCGCCTTGACATAGTCGCGACATGCCTGGTGACGGTCAGTCATTGAACTCAGTCGCAAAAGACGCCACAACATACGCCGCAATAGAAATGCCGTATGAAGACGATGAGGTGTCGGTAACCGCCACTCCCTGGACCCGAATAGAGCGACGAGAAGGGAACAGTGTCCGTCTCAGTCTGGTAGATATGCACATCTGCTGCCGTCGCCAGCTGCTCCTCGGTCGGCAACGTCTCACTTATGACGATGGGATTGTCGCTGAACTGCGACACAGAGATGCTGTCTGTCCGGGGAGAGTCATGAGGAGCATCGTATATGATGAAGTCTTCTGCGCGCGGAGGTTCGCTGGCGAGTTGCGCATACCACGATGAGGGGGTGGAAGAGCGAGGGGCGGGGGCGTGGCTGACGTCTGAGGGTCGGCTTGGAGTTGGCGATTCTTCCACCGTCGACTGCGCGCTGTCGTCGATGAAGGAGGCGGCCGACGAGGTTAGCGACGAGCGATTCACAGTCTCCATGACGCTGAGACACACATGATGCGTTGCGACGACACGGGAAAAAAGAAAGACAAAAGACACGACTCAGCAACAGCAACAGCTGAAAAAAAGCTACATGCCCGGGCACGAGGACAGCCGGGTCGCCGAGGCGCGCCCGTGTTTTAACCTTTTTACGTAGCCCAAAAGTCGACGCCAGACGCCTCTTGGGCCAATGCTCGGGCCTGATCAACATTGGGCGCCACATCTTTGGGGCCCAGTCCCTGCCCGGCCTTTCCAAGCGTGCCCCATGCCCGCCCTAGTCCAAGGCTCTGCTCCGCACAGACAGCGGGAACCGTTACTGGCCTAACCTTCCAGAAGTACCCCGTGTCTTGAGTGCTGGTTCCTGGTGTCGTTTGGTTTCGCTGGATTCCGTTTGG
Source organism: Erythroxylum mucronatum (assembly GCA_027563825.1). Lineage (NCBI taxonomy): Eukaryota > Viridiplantae > Streptophyta > Magnoliopsida > Malpighiales > Erythroxylaceae > Erythroxylum > Erythroxylum mucronatum. The sequence continues at coordinate 225 of JAOSBP010096466.1, read as the reverse complement.
CTGTGGGTGTGGACGTGCGTGAGGGTGCACCATTTCCGTGTGGGTGTACCACTCCCGGGACAGAGGGCAACAAGAAAAAATCTGCCAGATGAACCACCGTGCTGGGACAGGAGCTCCAGTGGCAAGAGTCGCTCGAATTGAATTGACAGGGATTGCGACCCGGGGCCATGGCAGCTGAGAGAAAGAGATGCAAGGGAGGGCAGCAGAGGTTGGTGAAACAGCGAC